>WNWU01000006.1:2473011-2569532 GCA_012654045.1 Ptyas mucosa
CCCCCCCCTCTCTCTGTCTCTGGGGCGCCTCCAGAACCTCTCTGCCACCCAAAAATGGGCTGGATTTTGGTCTCCTGAGGCCCCCACGCATCCCATCTTTGGCCTCATCAGCCTCCAGAAGGTGGATGGGGCTGGTGGGTGGGTGGAGCAATGTGGGAGGGGCAGCCTCATGGTCCCTCGCGGTCCAGATTAATGCCTTTGGCGGGCCATATCTGGCCCACGGGCTGTAGTTTGAGGATCCCTGATATACATGAATAAAGTACTATGGGCCAGGGCTGAGGTAGTGGGGGCCAGCCCCTCAGCATTTCCAGGGTGGCCCCGTGGGCCAGATCTAAGCACAGTGTGGCCATGGGCCTTGAGTTTGACAAGTCTGCCCTACATAGTCTTCCTCAGTTCTTGGTACTCTGCAAAAGGCTGTAGCCAGCATGGCCATTGTTGAGACAAGAACTTTGAGGGTCATACAGGTAGTTCTCAACCTATGACCACAACTGAGCTCAAAATTTATGTTGCTAAGCAAGGCATGTGTTAAGTGAATTTGGCCCCAGTTTACAACCTTTCTGGTCACAGTTGTTAAGTGAATCCCTGCAGTTGTTAAGTTAGTAGCATGGTTGTTAAGTCTGGAATCTGGTTTCCCCGTTGCTTTTGCATGTCAGAAGTTTGCAAAAGGGATTCACATGATCCCGGGACACTGCAACGGTCATAAATATGAATCAGTTGCCAAGACTCTGATTTTTGATCACATGACCATGGGGAAGCTGCAGCGGTCATAAGTGTGAAAAACGGTCCTAAGTCACATTTTTTCAATGCCGTTGTAACAGTCACTAAATGAACTGTTGTAAGGCGAGGACTACCTTTATCGCTGTCCCATGGGTTTTCTGTGGGGCAAATTAAGGCAAGGACAGACTTTGTTCAGTGTAAGCTAAACACGCTTCACAATCTGAAGGGGCCTCCCAAAATTTCAGATTTCTTTTTTTTTAAATCAGATACAGTTTTATTATTTCGTACATGAAAATCTCCACAAAAGTAAGCACTCCTCTATAGCTCATATGACCCCCATTACTAGATAAAGATAGGCTTTATTTCTACTTCCATGCATTCAAAATGAGACCTTCCAAATCCTATCATGGGTCTCTTAGGTTTTTCTGGTGGCATTGTTGCCAAATTCAGTTGTTACGTAGTCTTATTCTCTGTTAGCGCTTGTCAAGTAGACTCTCTACAATTTCCCCAACAATGGGTTGGGGTCTCACTATGTCTAAATCCTCCACTGGTTTAGGTGCGGTAGTTGGTGGATTTCTGAGTCAGTAGAAAAATCATCAACAAATTGCTGTAAAGTAAATGGTAAAATGTCTAACAGATGACTAAACCTGCCTTTCTAATAGTTAATGTTTGCTTCTTCCCCCAGCACTTGGTAGATGAGGGGTTTTTTTCCCACTGAGTGGAAAATTCACTAATTTCTACACCTTAATTTATTTATTTATTTATTTATTTTATTTATGTAATTTATATGCCGCCCTTCTCCCGTAGGACTCAGGGCGGCTTACAAAAGCAACAGAAAATTACATAAACACTTAAAATCAATTTAAAATTAATTAAAATCAAATTAAAATTATTAAAATATTTGAAGTCCCTCTACGGATTCAGCCCATATGGCGAAAAAGCCACGTCTTCAATTTGCGGTGGAAGAAGAGGAGGTCTGGGGCTGTCCTGAGGCTGGTGGGCAGCTCATTCCAGAGAGTCGGCGCTCGCACAGAGAATGCCCTCCCCCTGGGGTTCGCCAGCCGACATTGTCTGGCTGACGGCACCCTGAGGAGGCCCGCTCTGTGTGAGCGCACCCGACGGTGGGAGGAAGGCAGGAGATGATCATGCAAATACCCCAGGCCTAAGCCATGTAGGGCTTTATAGGTTAACACCAGCACCTTGAAACGAACCTGGAGAGCCACAGGCAGCCAGTGGCCTAAATTTGGCCTAAATTCTGTAGACCGGGGGTGTCAAACTCAAGGCCCACAGGCCGAATCTGGCCCACAAGTTCTTTAGATCTGGTCCACAAGGCCGCCCTGGAAACAGTGAAGGACTGGCCCATGCTGCCTCTGCCAGTGAAAACAGAGCTCGGGAGGGCCACATGCCCTCCCCCCCAAGCCTGTTTTCTGTGACAGAGTGTTTGGGCCACCACAGGCACCACCAACACAAGCTGGCCACACCCATCCTGGCCTCAACCCCCTGAGGTCAAACACAACCCTGATGTGGCCCTCAATAAAATTGAGTTTGACACCCATGCTGTAGACCAATCTTTCTCAACAATTTTATGATGGGGGGACTTCAACTTGAAGTTTCCCCATCTTAAAAGTTACTGAGGTTGAGAAACATTGCTGTACTGTATCGCTTGCCTTGACATATTGTCATGGTAAAGCAGACACTGGAAAATGTTGGCTGACATACTTCCGTTGCCTCACAGACTAAAGTAAACCACGGTATAAATAGGTTCTCTGGATGTGTCCAGTATTTAGGTCCTCAGAAAAGCCATAAGCAGAGAAGGCACAACCAACGCAGGCATCAGTATATCATATGCAACTTTAACTGCTATAATGGTATGTGGAAATGACCTTGAGGGATGAGAGAAAGAGATACTGCCTAGGAAACAATCAGACAAGAGAGGGAGAAGCTCCCAGAGGCTTAATAGCCAAAGGAAGAAATTTAGGAAGGACCTGCCCTTAATTGACCAGGCAGTTAAAAGTGGCTGCGGGAGATTTGTTCCTTCACACTTGCAAGATTCTTTTAATGTAGTCTTACAATAAAGTAGATTTTGCTCATCTTGTTGCCTTTCCTATCTGGGTTACCTGGAAGGGTTGACAGCTGTATTTCTGAACACTCTACAAGGGTGGCTTATGTAAAATTTAGTAGGGGTATTTGATGTAAACATAGTTAAGGTTGCACTGTCTTTCTAAGACATCAGTGAATGGGATGGATATATATAGATATATATATATAGATAGATATATTTTCTGTGTGAGGGTCCTACTGATTGTTTTTAAGCTGACTAGGAGAAAGAAGAGGGCTATACTAAGACAACCCAGCATCTGTTGTTGTGTATGAGTTGTGTTTTTTTCTGAAGGTTTCATAACAGGATTAAGCCATTTGAACGTCACACATGTTACCATGGCTACAGTAAATCATTATCATGCACAGCTTCTGAGTCAGGAAGTTTCTCTCCAAAAAGTCTCCTTATTTCCATAGAACTTTCTCTCTGTTTTTTTCCATGGCTGGATTCTGAACTTCATAATCCCTTTCAAACTGTGAGGATTAATTACTGCTCAGAATGGGGAGCAAAATCACACAACTTTTCCTTCCTTCTGTTCCTTCCTTCCTTCCTTCCTTCCTTCCTTTCCTTCCTCTTGAATTAATCTAGTGTTTGGAAGTCCAATCAGAAAGAACTAGAGTAGTTCTTTCTGGCTGAACTAGTATTAATGGCCGCTTTTAGGAAATTTAATGCTTACAGAAAATAAAACTGATACTTTTAGTGAATGGTCTGAGTTGAATGCCTCTGCTCAAAGTACTATATTTTTGAAGACCTTGCCTAACTTTAGGGAGGCCTGTCTAATGGGGGCAATAATTAATTTTAACCCAAGCTTTGAAAGTTATATTTGAATGATTAGCTTCAACTTCAGCTAAGGAAACATTTTTGTTTGTGTCTGTGGTGGAAATTCAAGCCACATCTTCCTGGTCCTCGGGCCTTTGCAGAGCTTGTGAAAAGACCACACTCACAAATCTGCAGGTCTTGGCAAAGTGGCATACAATACATTTATTACTTCCTGACCAAATCATTCCTACCTTCACTGTATATTTTTCTTAATACAACACAAACAAAGAAGACAGTAGAACAAATTTCCCAATAACAGAATAGCTAACAGATGGAGATATTTTTAACTCTTCTTTGTGCCTGACTGGTTATTTTGGAGAGCTCCTGATTACTTCTTTTGACTTCTCCTTGATACATGAGCTAGAAAATGATAAGCAAAATGAAACGACATCCAGAGAAGATCATGGTCAGAAGGAAATTGGACTTTGAGGCTTAGTGTTAAGTCTGTTCAGGAAGGGCTGTGTCTTCCTGAAATGGTAGGTGTGGGTAATACTTGATTCTCCAGTGGGAACAAGAAGCATGTTTTCACAACTTGGTCTGCCAACCATAACCATTAATGAGCTGGTAGTAGGATGTGCAACAGTTGTTCAAGTCCTGACTGCAGCAATCTAAGCTGAAGTATAATGTGTTCCAGAAGAGAGAAAGAGAGCTTCTCCTGTTTTACTCCCAAGAGACAAAATTCGCATTGTATGATCCCTGGTCTTTCCACTTTAGCAATAGCAATAGCAATAGCACTTAGGCTTAAATATTGCTTCACAGTCCTCTCTAAGTGGTTTACAGAGTCAGCATATTTCCCCCAACAATTTGGGTCCTCATTTTACCCACCTCGGAAGGATGGAAGGCTGAGTCAACCTTGAGCTTGGTGACATTTGAACTGCCAAATTGCAGGCAGTCAGCAGAAGTAGCCTGCAGTAGTGCACTCTAACCACTGTGCCACCGCGGCTCAGTGGGCTAATCCAGCTGGTTAGCATTAAGAGCCACCTTGGCTCTTAAATTGGACTTTTGAAGTATTTTTAAAATAATGTGTCTATGCATTTTTTTAAAGTTTGCTTTGATATTTTATTTCAATTGGATTTGAATGGATGACGGGTTATACATCTTATAATAGCAGTCAGCATGCTGTTGCCAATCCACACTGATTCAAACATGCTGTTTGTGTTCTAGATTTGGCCCATTGGACACCATGGCTACCAGTGCTGTGCCAAGTGAGAACCTGCCCACTTACAAATTAGTGGTGGTTGGAGATGGGGGTGTCGGGAAAAGTGCCCTCACCATTCAGTTTTTCCAGAAAATCTTCGTGCCAGATTATGACCCAACGATTGAAGATTCCTATCTGAAGCACACAGAAATAGATGGGCAATGGGCAATTCTGGACGGTAAGTTACCTTTTCTGGATTTGACTGACTTTTCAATCAGGTCCCCAGTGTTTTCAGATATAAATTTGTGCTATAACTTGATATCAAGGAAGCTAAGAGAATTTAACTAGCTCCATTCAGATTATACTTATTTTATCCAAAGCAACCTTTTAATGAAGTCTGCAAATAATTTACCAGCAAATACTAGTATCACTGTGGCTAGTTCATGGAGGATAGTGCATTTTGATCTTCTGCTTTGTCAGGAGCAGAGCAAGAGAGACCCTTCCTCTTCTCACAATTCACTTATATAGGTAGTCCTCAACTTGCAACAATCTGTTTAGTGACTGTTCAAAGATACAACAGCACTGAAAAAAGTGATTTATGATCATTGACTCATATTTACAACAGTTCAGTGGTGAGTTCCTTCCGGTTCCGCCGAGCCAGTAGTGGTGACGATATGACGTCACCGAACCGGTTCTGCCACCCCCTGCCCCCCCATCCCCCACTCCGCGTTATTCTTACCTTTTATTTGGCCCCACCTCCAATCTATTGCTGCCTCCTGAGTCCCAGCTGATGGGCTATAAGGAAAAACTGTTTAAACTCTTGCCGTGGGGCTTCAAAGGGCCGCCCTACAGCTGCTCAGTGGTAAAAGGCAGTTTGGTGGTAGACCGGTGCTTCCAAAAATAAATGAGTAGACCGGTGCCTGCAAAAATACATGAGTTGACCAGTGCCTGCAAAAATAAATGGGTAGACCGGTACAACTCTGCAAGCAGTTAAAAGCCTGGTAGACCAGTACCTCTCCTAAATCCTAAATAATTGTCACATGACCATCAAGCCACACCCACAAAATAAGCCACGCCCACAGAACCAGTAGTAAAAAGAAATTAGAACCAACCCCTGCGACAGTTGCAGTGTTTCAGGGATCGTGTGATCTGATAAGCCAAGTTGATGGGAAGCCAGATTCACTTAACACTTAGTAAGACTTCACAGCCACATTACTAACTTAACAATTGTAGTGATTCATTTAATTGTTGTGCCAAGAAAAGTCATAAGATGAGTAAAATTCATTTAACAACTGTCTTACATAGCAGCAGAAATTCTGGGCTCAGTTATGGTTGTAAATTGAGGACTACTGTACTCTGTTGAGCCATAAAGGAGATCAAGATGTTCTGTTTCCCTTCAACTTCCAGCCATCCTGTGCACTGTTTCTTACATGATAAGCTTAATGGATTGGGGGCATAAGGTAGGATCTTAACATTTTTGGAACATTCTGCTCAGCAACTACGCAACTTCAATGGCCAAAACTGATAATTGGGTATAGAAAAGAAATGGGATGAATAATCTTGGGTCACTTTGTTTGTTTCTTTATTATATTTATATAGCCACCATCTTTCAACCAATTCTGGGCTATTTCCAACAGAAATTGAATAATGCAGAAACTTTTCTCCTTATGATGTTCCCGGAAGCCTACCCACAGTAATATTAAGAAATGCTCTTGTGTTGGTTCTGGGGATACAAGATGACACAAAGAGATGAAGAATGTTCCTTTACTTGCAATATTATTTTATGGCAGTGCGTCAGTTCTAGCCAATATCCAAGGATGAATGGCAGATAAGACTTTCCTTTTCATTAGAACTGTGAGATAGAGTATGAAATCTTCTGAATGATCTCACGACTGTTATAGCCAAACAGGTATTGAGATCTAGGCCTGATTCAAGATTTTTCATTGCAAAAATGAATGTATTTCTTTTCCAGCCAAAGTTTTTGTAGCCATGATTAAATAAATATAAGACATCTCTGAACTCAGCTCAGCCGTGGGCTGTCTTTCTGAAATTTTTTTTTCACTTTATTTTTTAAAGAACAAGTCCATCTGAAAAAAGAAAAAAAAGAAGTGTAAAAAGCTATGAAAATATATAAACAATGGGATGCTTTCTGACAATTACAGCCATTTTGCCTCCAAGGGTTATTTTCATTCTTTCTTCCTTGGAATCAGCATATGCAGTTGCTGGTGGCTTAATATATATGCATATTTAGTGAATTTGCATATACTGCATATGCAATCTAAGAATGACAGTTGCTTGACCAATTAGTTTCATTTCAGCATCATCAAATACTATCCCCCCAAACCTTTAATTTTTCAAAAATTATTAACAGGCAGCTGTGAATTGTTTTGAGCCCTGAAGTGGCTCAAAGTGAATGGTTTTAATACAAGCAGAGTTAAAAAATAAAATAGTTTTTTTTCCAACTGAGAAGATTTATTAGCCCTAGACAGAAGGGCCAATTTTTTTTTTTTACCATTCTCCCCCCTCCCAATAAATGCTAAAGCTTAACTATAGAATGTATGCTCATTATCCATTAGAAATTTTTATAACTCGGATGTTACAGGTGTTCATCTAAAATTCCAACAAAAATAATGGCTTAAGGCTAGGTGCTACTTTAGGAAACCACATTTATGAAAGATATGTTCAAGCAGTCCTCAGTTAACGAGAGTAATTGGACTGAAACTACATTAAGTAACCCAGCTGTAAAATGAAAAATTATGTGACTGCGCCAACTTCCAATGGAAATTTTGGTGATCTCAGTTGCAGTCATTAAGCCTGCAATGTGCAGTTATTCACTATAACATCACATGACCACAAGTTGCAATTTACTGCCCACTTCCAACAAGCAAAATCACTCGGGAAGCTGGCAGGAAGTCACAAGTCATGCTCATGGCAAGCTTTCCTTTTTAGGCAAGCATGCTTTGTTTAGGTCCCTCTCTTCAGAGGTAGGTTTCAGCAGGTTCTGACCAGTTCTGGAGAACCAGTAGCGGAAATTTTGAGTAGTTCTGAGAACCGGTAAATACCACCTCTGACTGGCCCCGCCTCCATCTATTCTCTGCCTCCCGAGTCCCAGCTGATCGGGAGGAAATGGGGATTTTGCAGTATCCTTCCCCTGGAGTGGGGAGAGAATGGAAATCCTTCTTCTGCCATGCCCACCAAGCCATGCCGACCAAGCCACACTATGCCCACCAAGCCATGCCCACAGAACCGGTAGTAAAAAAATTTGAATCCCACCACTGCCTTTCTTGCATTGAAATGTAACCTCATGGAGTCCAATTAGATCAGGAAAAAAGCATATTTCCCAAGCTTCATCCCATGCTCAGTGGCCTGAAATACTTGGAAACCTTCTGGTGCTCCCGAGGAGAAGTAGGAAAGGGACAACCTGAGCAAGTTTAGTCACCATTTCCTACTCGAAGTCTTAGGCACTGGTTTTCTCTTTGGGAAGAGGGATGAATCCAGAAACTCTTGCTTGCACCACTGAAACCATGTATCAGGCAAACAAGCAGGCAAGAGATCTCTCATTGCAGGTGCAAGATCTTATATTTGCTGGCCTGTTTCAGGGGTGAAATCCAGCAGGTTCTGACAGGTTCTGGAGAACTAGTAGCGGAAATTTTGAGTAGTTCAGAGAACCAGCAAATATCAGCTCTGGCTGGCCCCAGAGTGGGGAGGGAATGGGGATTTTGCAGTATCCTTCTCCTGGAGTGGGGTGGAAATGGGGATTTTGCAGTATCCTTCCCCTGGAGTGGAGTGGGAATGGAGATTTTGCCATATCCTTCCCCTGCCACACCCACCAAGCCACACCATGCCCACCAAGCCACGCCCACAGAACCTATAGTAAAAAAAAATTGGATTTCACCACTGGCCTGTTTGTTTCACGGCTTCAGAAGTTACAGGGCTGCCACACCATGTGATGCTGCTGCTGCTTTTCCTGGTGGCATTAGAGTGCCCACAGGTCTCTTGGTACACAGCCTGGGTGAGCATAGTGTACACCAAGCCGGACACCAACTGCACAGTGGAGACAGCACTGAAAACAGACACTATGGGAACAGCTTACCTGGGAACAGCTTACCCAAGAACAACTCGCAGGGCCCAGTAGGCAATCCCTGTGGTGGAACAGCCCCCCACATAGAAGGCTGCAACCCAAAGGTGGAGTAGAAGTTCCCCATGTCACCCACCCAGAAGCTCTTTGGCAGAAAAAGCAGCAGAAGTAAGTTGTGACTTCCTGCCGGCTTTCCCATTGACTTCGCCTGTGGGAAGTTGGCAGTGAAGGTTGCAAGTGATTGCCATAAAAAGGATTGAGGGACACTGCAACCATCATAATTACAAGCTAGTTGCCAAATGCCCAAATTGTGATCATGGAGATGCTATGTTGGCCACCACTTCAAAGACTGGTTGTAAGTCCCCTTCACTGTTATATGGTTGCTAAATGAGGGATCACTAAGCCAGGACTACTTCAGGGGTGGGTTCCACTTACCTTTACTATTGGTTCGCAGCGGGAGCGCATGCACAGATGATGACATTGTGGTGAATGGGCAGAGCCTCCCACCGGTTTTACTACCGGTTCTATAAAACCGGATAGAACCGAGAGCAACCCGCCACTGGACTACTTGCATTGTCTCCTTCCATCCAGCCTTTTGGGGGCTAGCCACAGGAGAGTAGAATTGAGAAACTTGTATTCTTGTTTGTTCAGAAGCAACATCCATTTTCTTCCGTGGCAAGCAACTGTATTTCAAGTTTTAGCTTAAAAATCTTCCCACAAGCTTTATTAGCCATTGCTCGCAATGTTTTATTTGGACCACTATTAGATGCATTATTACTTCCTTTAAAAAAGCATATTTTTTCAGCTGTCTGCTTTTTGCATGAAGAGCCAAAGTAGCTTGAGAGTGAATTGACCAGATGCAAGTGTCAATGGTGATTTTAAAAAGCACAGGAAGTCCTTAGGACCACAATTGAGCTGAAAATTTATGTTGCTAAATGAGGCATTTGTTAAGTGAGTTTTACCCCATTTTACAACCTTCCTTGCCACAGTTGTTAAGCGAATCATTGCAGTTAACTTAGTAACACAGTTGTTAAGCAGATCTGGCTTCCCTGTTGACATTGCTCATCAGAAAGTCTCAAACGTTGATCACAGGACCTCAGAACTGCAACCCTCATAAATATGAACCAATTGCCAAGTAGCTGAATTTTGATCACAAGTCCATGGAGATGCTACAATCGTCATGAGTGTGAAATATGGCCATAAGTCTCTTTTTTCAATGCTGTTGTAACTTTGAATGGTCACTAAATGAACTGTTGTAACTTGAGGACTGCCTGTATTCAGTCTTGCGTGGTTGGTTAAGGTGCTTATTGTTTCCTTTAAATAATAAGGTTGGGGTTTTTTAGTAAGCATTATTTCCAGTTACCATTATGTTACAGGAAGGACTAGGGGAGACATGATAGCAGGGGGCTGCCACAAAGAAGAGAGAGTCAAACTATTCTCCAAAACACCTGAGGATAGAACAAAAAGCAATGGGTGGAAACTAATCAAGGAGAGAAGCAACTTAGAACTAAGGAGAAATTTCCTGACAGTTAGAACAATTAATCAGTGGAACAACTTGCCTCCAGAAGTTGTGAATGCTCCAACACTGGAAATTTTTAAGAAGATGTTGGATAACCATTTGTCTGAAGTGGTGTAGGGTTTTCTGCCTGGGCAGGGGGTTGGACTAGAAGGCCTCCAAGGTCCCTTCCAACTCTGTTATTCTATTCTATTCTATTTTAAAGATGATCGCCGGATGGTTGTGAAAAGTATCTATCCTTTTAAAACAAAAAAGTTAGAAAAGGGAATGGAATGAATATCAAAGCAAGATTAAAGTCAGATACCTATAAACCTACATCAGAAAATGCCAGTGTTACCTCAGTCCTAATATTCATGAAGCAATATGGAATATGCAGTGAATTTGAATTTGTACCCTAGAATTTGTACCCCAGGTCTAAGCATAACCTGGGATCATGCTTAATGATTATTAAGCATGATCCCAGGTTATGCTTAGAGTAAACATAACCAATGCTGAAGAAAACTCCTGTTCGGCAACATCCAGGAGAACTCATTCTAGTTTTATCATTTGAACTTCATTAACATGAGTTGCCCTGCTCACTTCAAAAGCCTTTGGCAGGAGAATATCCCAACAATAGGAGTCTTCTTACCCCATTGCCTTTCGGATTGGCTGATTGCTGATCTTGAGCCAGTCGTTAAGTGTTTCTTTCTCCTCATAGAACAAGAGGGACTGTTTTGAATCCCGACTTTTACTTTGGTAGAAGGACAGATGTTCTTTCCACCCTCTTTCCACCCTTCAAAACAGTGGGTGGTTTCTCTCTTTGTATTTCTTTCCCAAGTCATCCTTTAAAGCTACAAGCCACTCATTCAGGACTTCTTAACTCTGTTTCTTTCCTCTGAAGGAAAGATTACAGCATATTTATTTACACAAGCAAATTTCATGCCAGAATATGCTATAATATACCACAACGTATTAATATAACAGTATATAACATACAGAGAGAGAGAGAGAGAGAGAGAACGTGTGTGTGTGTGTGTGTGTGTGTGTGTGTGTTACATAACATATATTTTACTATAATCAGATAACAGGTAGTCCTTGAGTTATGACCACAATTGAGCTCATAATTTATGTTGCTGAGTGAAACATTTATTAAATGAGCTTTGCCCCATGTTATGACTTTTTTTGACGCCATTTTTAAGTGAATCATTGCAGCTGTTAAGTTAGTAACACGGTTGTTAAGTGAATCTTGCTCCCCTCCCCCGTTGACTTTGCTTGTCAGAAGGTCACAGAAGGGACTCTTATTGATTGATTGATTGATTGATTGATTGATTGATTCAATTTATATGCCGCCCTTCTCCGGAGACTCAGGGCGGCTTACAATGCGTTAAGCAATAGCCTTCATACTTTTGTATATACCTGCTTAGTAGGGCTTTTTGCCCCCCACCCCCCTAAGCGGTGTTCTTTTTTATACAAAGTCAGCTTATTGCCCCCACAATCCGGGTCCTCATTTTACCTACCTCGGAAGGATGGAAGGCTGAGTCAACCTTAAGCCTGGTGAGATTCGAACTTGCAGTAATTGCAGGAGCTGGTGCTACTTAACAGCACTTTAGTCTGCTGCGCCACCAAGGCTCTTATGACTCCTGGGACACTGCAACCATCATAAATATGAACCAGTTGTCAAACATCCACATGCAAATCATGTGACCATGGGGATGCTGTGACAGTCATCGGTGTGAAAGACAGTCATCTCACTTTTTCCAGTGCTGTTGTAACTTTGAACGGTCACGAAATGAATTGTCGTAAGTTGAGGACTACCTGTACATGAAGAGCCAGTTTGGTGGGGTGGCTAAGGAGCTGAGCTAGAAAGTGGGAGATTGTGAGCTCTAGACCTGCCTTAGCATGAAGCCAGGAGGATGACTCTGGCCCTATCCCTCTCTTTTCAACCCCATTCAAAGAGGTGTTTGTTGTTCTGGGAAAAAAATAGATGAAGGGAGCCTTGAAGGGAACCTTGAAGCAATAAACCAGTGATGGTGAACCTTTTAGACACCGAGTGCCCAAACTGCGGGCGTGCACATGTCCAAACTAAAAGATTTGCATGATGGCACGGACACGCGCATGCATGGGCATGCGTGAACATGTGCATGTGTGGACATGTGCATGAATGGGTATGCATGCATGCACAGCAGAAACCCAGAGACCAGCTGGCTGGCTGGAGGCGGGGCATCCCAATACCAGCAGCGCAGCAAGAGGTAAGATCTTTTTCCTTTGTGAGCTTCTGTTTCGCTGTTTGCAGGGAAACAGAAACTCACAAAAGAAACGCCATGGAGATCTGACCTGGGGCAATGGTGCACATGCCAGCAGAGAGGGCTCTGTGTGTCACTTCTGGCACGCGTGCCATAGGTTCGCCATCATGGCAATAGACGATATTGGTGGAATGATATAATCATCCCCACCATTGTACAATATTGTATTAGGAGCATGCTCCTGTTTGTTAAGCAAAGCACATGAGAAGCAGGAGCATGAGAAGCATTCTTTTCTGATATTGCTCTTTCTGGATGCAAAGAAAGGAATGGGCCCCGTGTTATGAGTCATGTAATTTTGGGGTACCTACCCAGGGATGGGAGCCTACCGGTTGAATAACTGGTTTGCTGAGCGCACACAGTTTCCATAAAATTGATCTTCCACGTTGCAAACAAGGAAAGGAGCAAGGAAAACAGCTGAGGAGGGCCAGTTCAATCTGCGGCCCCCTGATCAGCTGGGCTTCAGAAGCAGAAATAAAGGTCAGTATAACCCAGGGACGGGCAGGCAGGCCCACTTTCACAGCAACAAAGAACCGGTTTGCTCTCGGCAGGAAGTGGGAACTACCGGTTCGGGAAAACCGGTCTGAACCGGTAGAATCCCACACCTATACCTACCTTAGTGGTTGATGCTTTCTATCTAGAGTTGCCATCTGTGAGTGCACAAGTGACATAAGATATGTGATAGTTACGGGTGTTGCAGCTGCTTTTTCTTTCTTTCTTTCTGTCACTGTTGTGCGGCTGAATTGCTGCTTTCTATATGTAGGAATGCTTCTATTGCTTTTGTGATCAGGACCGATCTTCAAGCAGCCATAACATCTGATTCCCAGGAGCACTGTAATGGTTACACTGCTATGCAGTTGAGTGATGTCAGAAGAGAGTAATTGCAGCTTTTTGTGGTAGCCGCATTGCCACTGCTGGTTTTCGTTACTTCCCACTATTCCCAGTAAGAGGATATTCAGTGGTTTTAGATGCAGCATACAGAAATGCTGGAAGAGGAGAGAACAGTAATTAACTTTCAAAACCAGAGGTGTGTCCTTGCCACAGTTTTTGATCAGGCTGATTGTGGATATCCAGTAGAGAAGGACAATTTTTTTCTGTAAATGCTTTGAGACATTCCTGTCTTTATTTGTCACATCCTTAAACCAAGTCCTACTCTTGCAGACAAAACTCGGGGTGGGGTGGGAGAGTAGCCTTCATTCAGATTGAAAACTGCCCTCAGCCTGTCCTATCTTAAACTGCCAGTGGTGAGTTATTCATTTGAAACCATAAGTCACATCATACATTTCAGTGATGAGACAAGATTTGGACTAGCCCTTCCTAAGCAGTCATCCTCATATAAGCCATGCTTTGATGTGAGACACTATCCAGAACAGTCAATGTTCCATGGGATCTTCTTGTGGCTTTGTTTATTCCCCTTCCATTCAATTGTGTCCACAGCTCTTATGTCCAAGAGCCGAGGTGGCGCAGTGGTTAGAGTGCAGTACTGCAGCTGACTGCTAGTTCAGCAGATCAGTGGATCAAATCTCACCGGCTCAAGGTTGACTCAGCCTTCCATCCTTCCGAGGTGGGTAAAATGAGGACCCAGATTGTTGGGGGCAATATGCTATTTAGTATACTGTCTTTGGTGTAAGCCGCCCAGAGTCCTCGGAGAATGGGCGGCATAGAAATATGACTAATAAAATAAATAAATAAATAAATTCTCAGAGACAACATGGACAAATCCCTGCAGCTTTCCTGGTAAGATTTTCAGAAATGGTTTGCCATGGCCACCTTCTTCCTAAGGCTAAGACTAGCTCAGGGTCAACCAGCAGGCTTTGTGCCTAAGGTGGGACTAGAACTCATGGTCTCCTGGGTTTCTAGCCTGATGCCTTAACCACTACACCAAAGTGGCTCTCAAGGCTTAAACCCCCTCAAAAGGAGGTCTTAACAGAGGTTGTCTTTGACTTAACAACCACTCATTTATTGACCAAAGTTACAACAGTTACAAAGTTAAAAGTTACAAAGTTACAATGAAAAAAAGTGATTTATGACTGTTTTTCACACTTACAACCATTGCAGCATTCCCATGATCATGTAATCAAAATTCGAACATTTGGCAACTGACATATATTTACGGTGGTTGCAGTGTCCTGGGATTATGTGATTCCCTTTTGCAACCTTCTGACAAGCAAAGTCAACGGAGAAGCCATAGTCACTTAATAATCATATTACTTACCATAGTAATAATCATATTACTTACCTAACAACTGCAGCAATTCACTTAACAACTCTGGCAAGGAAGGTTGTAAAATGAGGCAAAACTCACTTAACAATTGTCTTAACCTAGCAACATAAATTGTGGTCGTAGGTCGAGAACTACCTATACTAAAAGAAAAAAAATAAATAACCGTACCACCAATATCTCTGCTTACTAGAACATAGTACAGTATGTCTCTTTTTCTGAGATCTTTCTTTTCTTAATGGCCTTAAAATAATTATTTAACGATGGCTGTGTGATTGAGCTTCCCCCATCAGGTAGTGGAAAGGTCTGCAAAATAATTTCCTTTATAATACAAAGAGAAAGGCTCTTTCTGTGAAGAAAAGTACAAACCTAAAAAGCCATTATTACACAGCAGGCTTTTATCTGATCACATGGAAACTACAAAACACATGGAGATTTAAGGATAAGAGCAGCCTCCTTTAGACCAGATTGCTGGCTAGGAATTTTTGAACAAGCAACCCAAATGCATCTGGAGTCACCAAACCCAAACCGCTTGCAGTCTGAATCACCAAATTATATGTGCTCACATCTGAAATGCTCATTCTTCTGATGAGCATTTGAAGGAGGGATGGGAGAAAACATTGCATGAATGATTCAAGGGCATTGAATCAATCCACTTAATGCATACCTACACACACATAATAAACACCTGAGGCAAGGAAGAGTCCTGCTCCCAAGGCACTCTTTTGGAAAGTTTACTACTACTACTTTATTCATCTCATGTAAAACCTCCTTCATGTTGACCTTGGCTCCTGGCTGCAGGGCCCCATCTATGCCATTTACTAGGCAGCAGAATGGAAACAATTTGCCCTTGCCTTACTGTGGGATTATTCCTTCATTTTTTATTTGCTTTGTTACGGGACCATATAGCAATAGCAATAGCACTTAGACTTATATACCGCTTCACAGTGCTTTACAGAACTCTCTAAGCAGTTTACAGAGTCAGCATATTGCCCCCAACAATTTGGGTCCTCATTTTAACCACTTCAGAAGGATGGAAGGTTGAGTCAATCTTCAGCCTGGTGAGATTTGAATTGCCAAATTGCAGTCAGCGGGCAGTCAGCAGAAGTAGCCTGCATTAGTGCACTCTAACCACTGGGCCACCATGGCTCAGTGGGCTAATCCAGCTGGTTATCATTTGCCTAAGACAAAAAGAGACCTATAGCCTATCTACCATTGTGTTTAGGCTGCCATTTGCATGTATCTTCCTCCTTTTACATATTTACTATCCACATAGTGGCGCATCTTTGGATGTAAGAGGTCTGATGTAGTTTGGAGAAGTGACTTAAGTGGGCAAGTGATTTCTTTCAATCGTTTTCTTTTTTCCCCCTCTCTCTTCTCACTAGTCCTGGACACTGCTGGTCAAGAAGAATTCAGTGCAATGAGAGAGCAGTACATGAGGACGGGAGATGGCTTCCTTATAGTTTATTCGGTCACAGATAAAGCCAGCTTTGAACATGTGGATAGGTTCCATCAACTCATTCTCCGAGTTAAGGATAGGTAGGTGCCCTCCAGCCTGTAGATCAAATATTTTTTTTGGTGTGGCCAGTCCATGGATTCAACTGGCAGTCAATCTATAGAAAATTAGAGGTGTAAAATGTTGTTGAAGTACATTACCTACTAACATATACTAGATGATGTTATTTGAGCAAACATCACCTATTGTTTTATGGAAGGATTTAAAATTGATAATTCCTCTACCCGCCGCAAAGATAGATGTGTACTGATATTCCTCATTCTTCTTTTTGTCTTTCAGAGAATCTTTTCCAATGATTTTAGTGGCCAACAAAGTTGATCTAATGCATTTGAGAAAAATCACCCAGGACCAAGGGAAGGAAATGGCAGCCAAGCACAATGTACGTCCTCTTGGTTTCTTCCCATCCTGTTCTGTGGCTGTGACTTGGAAATGGTCCAAGGGCAGAATAAAAAAATATTTCACAAGGCGGAATAAAAAAATAGTCAGGATGGCGATCACCAGATTGACAAATCACTTAAATCACATGCCACAGCTGCCATCTTGGCTTTTTTCACAATACCCGGCATATATCCTTGATGTGGTCCCTGGGTCCCCAGGAGACCCTTTTAGAATAAAATTGTTCTCAGAGCTGGTCAGTTGGGGATGCCATCAGTGGAATTAGAAAACAAATTATGAAGTGGATTTGGGATAAGCAAGTTGATGATGGCCGAATTAAGGCAGACAGAGTAAGTGCCTTTTTCCTTTTCAAAATTGTAAATTAGTTTTACTTCCACTGCAAGGAAAATTCCTCAGGGGTTGCATATCATGGAGTAGATCTGGAATAGGAACTACTGAGAATATTCTGGGTCCTAATACCCTTTGACCCCTCTCTCGCTACTCCCTTTAGCCTGAGGTTAAAGAATCCAGAAAATCCTCAGCTCCATGCTAATACTCTGTAGGAGGATTTTTTGATGTCATATTTGTCAACCCCAGAAAGAAAAGGATCAGAGACCAGTGGAGAAGTAATAGGATTTGATGTTGGATTCTCCTTCTAATATCAAATGTCTTACTTGACTCTTTTCCTATATCCATCAGTCCTCTGATCCCTGGGATCATACGATGATGTTAAATTCCGTTGCTGGCCTAGAATCATTTATGTATTTTTCTTACCCACAATCCTGCTCATTTTTCAAATGAAGTTGCAAATATTTGTTTTTTAAAAAAACTAGTCAACAATGCATTTAATGTCATTATTTAAATGACATTTTGAGTATGTCAAATCTATTAGAAAAGCACAGCGACACTCGGAGATACTGCACTGGTTTACGAAAACCCTTCAGACATTCGTATACTGAGTTCATTAGTTAAAAAGCAAAATGTGAACCGACTATCTAGATGTTGGGCAATTGAAATACTTCCCACTCACGTTTGAAGCTAGCTTGACAACGCTGCAAGTTTTCAGTGCGCAATTATTGTGGAGAAAGTCTGAGATTTATTAGGCTCTAAAGAACCATTTGAAGGGAGGGGAAGGTGGGCGACATTTCAATCAGACAGAAAGGCTCCATTTTAACAGTACCGTCTCTTAGCATTTGCTATCTTAGTGCCAATATGTAGGGTCATAAAACCTCATTTAGAATACCATATATAGTTACGCCTGTCCCTTCTTCATCCCCTCCACCAATCAGAAGAAGAAAATTGAGCAGAACTGGAGACAGAACACAAAAGTATCCTTATAAATGGCCAACTGAAAGAATCGTCTTTAAAATGAGGCATTTCAGCTTGGAAAAGACCATTGAGAGCATATGCATACTGCATCCTTAAACTGGTACCTTTTTGTGAGGAGACAGGCTTAACTGTAAACCAGTTTAAGAAAATCCTGTCTGAACACTTTGTCAGAGGCTGGGAAGAAATTCAGTCTGGACTGGAAGCTAGCAATGGGCACCCATTGGTCAATTCTACTGCAGCTGCACTTTTCTTTTTTCTGTTCCAGGAAAATAATGGTTAGTTGCTTTCCTTTCCATGGGCTTTGTTTTACTGGAAATCTATACTTTTCTATGTGTTGTAGAATACACCAACCTGTTCATACACAAATATACCGTATGTTTGCAAAATTAAATAGACCCACTCACATCCAAGCTTAAAGTATCAAAAGCATGGTTTTAACATTAAAAAGTCCTGTTTTGCATTTTCCCAAGAAAGTTTGCTATAGGGTGTAAGTCTTTCTCAGTGACCGAGTGGTTATTATACTTGTTTGACATGTGGAATTGATATGTAGAATTCTACAGTTCAGAGCCCAATAAAAACATATTTTAATCACTACTGTTCTTCCCCTGAGCAAACTACTGGTATTTTTCTTACTGTGATTTGGTTGGTTGGTTGGTTGGTTGGTAAGTATTCCCCCTCCCTTTTAGAGGGTACAACATTTGATTTTATTTTTTTTTACAATCATTTAAAGTAGAAATGGAAGAACACCACTCCGGCTCTCAGTATTCAAATAGCACTATTTCTGTTATTCCAGTTCTCAAATCTGGTTATATAAAGGCAGTGGGTAGATATCAACTGCTTTCACTCAACAGCTATTCTTGTATTGTAATTGTAGAGGGAAATCCATGAAAGTGAGACCACTATGAAAGCTTGCAATGCGACTGTGCCACTAAAAACCACTTCTGCTCTATAAGAACTCATACAAGACTGTAAAGAAACTTTTGAACAATTGTCCATACTTCTTTCCTTATTAACTTTTCTATAGCAGTGTAAATGATGACCTCTCTGAATAATTTTATTTTTCTACATCCCAGAAATTCAGAACTAGGGGAGAAAAAAATAATACCCTAACTTAGCATACAAAACAATCTCTCTTCCTGTTTTAATGGCATTTGCATTTTGCTTTCCCATATTTCTTATACTCTAAATGTGCAGAGTATATATGTAAACATTACTGAGCCTTTGTTTTCCAGATTCCATATATAGAAACTAGTGCTAAGGATCCTCCACTGAATGTTGACAAAGCTTTCCATGACCTTGTTCGAGTAATCAGGTGAGCCATCCCGCTATTAAATCAGTCCGCAACTGATTTGGCTTCCACTCACGTATCATGAATCAAACTTACTTTAGAAAAAAATGTTTATGAATCATTCACTAAGCATTAGTTTTCAGTCTCAGCCTTAGAACCTATTTATTTAAATATTTGTTGATATATTTTTGGCTTACCAGGAAATCTGTAACGATCGTTATTTTTAACCCATATTTATCTGGAACAAATAAAACTTTCAAAGAATGACATCAAAACATAGTCATCATATTCTATGCCAATATGATTTTTTTTATTATTTTAAAATCTTAATAGTTTAAGAAGGTTGAACTAAATAATTCATAAATAATTTAGACATAAGGCAAAACACTTTTTGGGGGGGGACAAAAACCTCTTTTGAATGAAGGCGAATATATGTGTACCAGGATAATGTTGCAGGATTCAATCAGGATTGGTCACTGGAGCCAGAGGTTCTGACTTCCAAGCTTTTGGACTCTTATACTAGAGCTCATCCTCAGGAAATCTCTCTAGCAGAGAGAAGTTCCCTAAAGATGGGCTCCAGCACAAGACTGAAAGTTCAGAAGACAGAACCTCTGGCTCCCGGGACCGATCCAGATTGGGAACCTGCAAAAACCTCTTGGTCCATGTCTGAATAGGTTGAATCAATAAAGAAATGTACAGGTTTGAGGTCCTTCCAGACATTAAAAGAAGCCATTCTACTGAAAACCAAATAAAATTTGTCTTCTTTTGTGTATGTAAAAAAAAAAAATCTAGGAGAACTGATTGACCTATCACTGTTTCACGGCTTAGTGCTAAGCCAGGCTTTTGAAGCCATGATTTTTAGAATAAGAATTCTTTTGTTCCTCTCATCTGGACTGGATATGAGAACTTCAGGTTCACGTTTCTGGCCACACTGAACCCAACCTACACACACACACACACACACACACACGCCCCCCAAAAAAGGAAGAAATAGTATTACAGATGAATGTGGTGTACAAAGGAAGCCTGTTTGTTTTCAAAATATTTTGATATTTCTAAGAAGCAAGCAGAAGCTCTAGGAAGCAAGCAAACGTTCTGAAAAACAAGCAAAACCACCATAGAAAGCCCAGCCAAATTATGAAGTGAGACTGGTTGGAATTTTTTTTTTTTAAGGAAAGGTGAATGTAAGCACTTCCCCCCAAGAGAAGTCTTTTCACCGGGTTTTTTAAAACCTGTTCATTGCTGACCTTAGCAGTAAAGGTAAAATTACCTCTCTCGTCATGACAGCTAGCAATTTCATTTTGCTAGATCTCAAGCCTCCTCTGATGATCAGCTAGCAAAGATCACATACCTTCTGGCAAACGTAACCCTTCATTGTTCTAAGCAGTTTTGCAGCAACTTTCACCCTAAAATGGGGCAGGATGCCCCAGCAATCATGTCCTGACCCATTGCTCTTATTATATAACAAAGAATCTAGTTACCTTTTTCCAAAGGATCACTGTACTGCTTTCTAAGCTTTATTAATCAAAGACTTTTAGCTGTAAAGGGACATCTGGCACTAGATGCTTTGCATATATACATTCTTATTTTTTGAAAAATGGGCTGGGGGTGTGGGGAAACATGCTAATTGTTTGAGCCAGGAAAGTTACACACCCTTCCTTGCCTTGCAGTTGTGTTCTCAGCAAGCTTTCCTAGAATACAAGCTCTCTGACTGCCACATTAGCTACAGAAAATAAGATAGCATAGCCTTGATTTCTGCAGGATACAGGTTTTTTAGTCACTGCAAATTCTTCAGGCTGTTCCTAGTTGGCAGTAAAGGGATGCAAGGGAAGAGAGATTTAGAGGTCAAGAAAGCTTAATAAACGCTGCTCAGTTTAGCCTGATGCTTAATTGCGGTTAAAAAGAATAATCAGTATTGTAGTTGCATTTGATCGTTGTACAGTTTTGTGTTGTTTTTTCAAGAAAAAGAAAACACAGTAAAGTCCCTACGTGCCTCTTAAACAGCTTTGAGGCACTTTCTTGTTTCTTATGTTCACCAATTTCAAACAGGACTTGCCCACTGAAGTTAGCAGAGATTCGGGGGGGGGAGGGGGAGGCGGTGAGTGAATGGATGAGAACAGAAGGATAACTTTACTGTAGTTTCTTTGGTTTGAGGTTGTGGGTAATTAAGCTGGCAATGAAAACCATCTGCCTGAAACTGGAAAGTACCTCATATGGGCTACAGTTGGTTTCATCAAAACTTTTCTAACTTAGTGTCCTTCAGACAGATTCAACAATTTGCAGGTTTTGGGGAAAGTTGGAAAAAGCTGCTACAGATTCTCTCGATCAGCGGTCCTCAACTTTTTGGGCACCAGGGACTGGTTCCAGGGGTGAAATCCAGCAGGTTTTGACAGGTTCTGGAGAACCGGTTGCGGAAATTTTGAGCAGTTCGGAGAATTGGTAGTGGAAATTTTGAGTAGTTCGGAGAACCGGCAAATCTGGCTGGCCCCAGAGTAGGGCGGGAATGGAGATTTTGCAATATTCTTCTCCCAGGAGTGGGGAGGGAATGTGGATTTTGCAGTATCCTACCCCTGGAGTGGGGAGGGAATGGAATTTTTGCAGTGTCCTTCCCCTGCCACGCCCACCAAGCCATGCCCACAGAACCGGTAGTAAAAAAAAATTGATTTCACCACTGACTGGTTCCTTGGAGAAAGGTTTTTCCGCAGACCAGAGGGGGACTGGTTTTGCATCAGTGGTGGGTTGCCCCCGGTTCATACTGGTTCTATAGAACCGGTAGTAAAACCGGTGGGAGGCTCCGCCCACTGACCCTGATATCATCAAAATGCTTCTGCACATGTGCAGATGCTTCTGCGCTTGCACAGAAGAGCACACGCATGAGCAAAGCGAGCCGGTGCATGCAGCCCTGTTGCGAACTGGTAGTAAAGGTAAGTAATACCAACCTCTGTTTTGCATGCCTACATCCTGTTGGATGGGGCTCCATTTCTGTGTACAGCCAGGTTGCTAGCATGCTCCGGACTGGTGTCGGTCTGCAGACCAGAGGTTGGGGACCCCTGCTTTAGAGCTGTACAGACCACATGGTATCTTTCAAATCTAAAAATGTAGGTAGTCCTCAACTTACAACAGTTTGTTTAGTAACCATTAAAACAATACTGAAAAAAGTGACTTATGATCATTTTTCACACTTACGACCATTGCAGCATCCCCATGGTCCTGTGATGGAAATTCAGACACATGGCAAATAACTCATATTTATGACAGTTGCAATGTCCCAGGATCATGGTGTCACCTTTTGTGACCTTCTGACAAACCTGGTCAATGGGGAAATCAGATTCATTTAACAAACAACCCTGTTACTAACTTAATAACTGAAGTGATTTACTCTACAACTGCGGCAAGAAATAAAATGGCAAAATGCACTTAACAAATGTCTCACTTAGCAACAGAGGTTTTGGGCTCAATCTGAGACCGTAAATCAGGGTATATCTGTAGTCCCATCAATACCCAAGATGAATGAAAAAGCACGGAAATCTCATGTAGTTTGAACAATCTTGAGTAATAATGCAAAACGTACATGAAATACTTTGCAATCGTATTAAAGATTCTACAAGATTACGCATTCTTGCATGTAATTTGGGTGATCTCAATCTGAGTTCTCATGAAATATTAGGAGAGTTAATGGATGGTATTCAGGCTTGAAAATAGTGCTGACTATTAAATGAGTCAGTTCGGTCTTTATAAATCATATCAGAGGAAATTGTGCACAAATTTACCTGGATTTTGTTGAGGTCCATTGAAATTAACTTTCTAATAGTTGCATATATTCCTTTGTGGGCTCTCAAGTTTTCAATGAGTTGTTTTAACTGCTCATGCTAAGGATAGATACACTTACAAGTAATGCTAATTTTCTGTTATGGGGCTTACTTACTGAACAAACTGCTGCTGGAATTGAGACTGGTGCTCTTTTTATTACAGTGGAACAGGGGGTTCAAAATATATCTTTATAGCTTAAAATTTAGGTGTTTTAGATAGATAGAGTACATACACTGCCAAACTGCCCAAAAAACTGTAAAAAATAAATATCCTATCTTTGTTTTTGAAACAGCCACTATTTCCAAACTGCAGAAATAAGTTAGTCTGTTTGTCCATCTGTCCCTCCATCCATTCATCCATATTGATTCTGCATAATCTGAAAATGGCATATTGCCTGTATTTATTTTTCCTTTGGAATATTCATATCAAAATTTTCTTTTGTCCTTCCAAAGTTTTTGCTTAAGAAAATTCATGTTTTAGGCCTTAGAATTCATACAGAAACTTTGGCTCAAACAAGATAGGGCATTCAGTCACTTGAGACTAAGTAGAATTATGAGATTCATATTGAACTAAGCCATGTTTACTCTTCTCTTCGTATGATATGAACTTTAGGTCGGAGGGAAAAAAGTGGTTTATTTTAAGAAAAGGAACCATAATGTGAATAATGGATCTTCATTGGTTTATTGGTTCGAACTATTAGCATGAAGCATAAAGAGCAGCAAAAATAATATTAGGGGGAAAACGGGGAGTGCTAATCAAACCCATGATAACTTTGACTTAGCTTGATATGTGAATACAAGGTTTTCCTTTAATCTTTCATCTCCAATTCTTTTGGAGATGCATAATTTTTCCTCACAACTCCTTTTAGTTTTCTGCATGAAAAGGCTGTCACAATTACTGCTTTTAACTTTGAAATCAAAATAGTCAGTTAACGTAGCAACAGTAAGGTCCTTGATTCAGCTGGCTTCTCCGTTCTCTGTTACTCTGAACAAGTTACTCTGTTCCCTCTGCAGGACACAAGGATGCCATCTGCTTCGTTGTATGATACTGTGCTTTTATTCTGTTTTCTTTCTGATTTTGTGAGCTGCCCAGTCTTGTTTTGGAATCAAGTGGCACCTAAATCCAGTAAATGAAAAATAATAAATAAATAACTCATGTGCAAGCTGTTCAGGATAATAGTTTATTCAACTTCAAAGGCTTTCCAATGCTAAAGACAGAAATCTTAAAGGCAGAGCTTGGGGTTTGCCTGCAGAGTCAAGACTCCTGGGGTAGATAGACCACAGGTGTCAAACTCGATCGCGTCACTTGACATATCGCGACGTTTTTTGCCTTTGCGGAGCCAGGGTAGGTGTGGCCTGCACATGATACATCCGGCCCTCAGTTTGACAATAAAACATATTATATATTTTAGTATACCAGTATATAATATTATACATTATAATGTATTATAAAGTCTAAAAGCAATGGTGGCATAGTGGTTAGAATGCAGGGAGGCCAACTCACTGCTCACTGCCAAGAGTTCGATTCTGACTGGTTCAAGGTTGACTCAGCCTTCCATCCTTCCGAAGTTGGTAAAATGAGGACCCAGATTGTTTGAGGCAATATGCTGACTCTGTAAACCATTTAGGGAGGGCTGTGAAGCACTGTGAAGCAGTATGTAAGTCCTATTGCTATATATAATATGTCTAGTTCTGGTTCTAGAACTAGAGTTTCTGGTTCTAACTAATCCTTCCATCTTAAAAGCAGTACTGATATTTCTTCTTTGTTCCCAAATAGGCAACAAGTTCCGGAAAAGAACCAGAAGAAGAAAAAGACCAAGTGGCGAGGAGACAGAGCAACTGGTTCCCACAAACTGCATTGTGTGATTTTGTGACTGTCTCTTCCTGTGTTTCTCATTTTTTTTTCCCCATTCCAACTTGAACCAATTGTACAACCTAACTGCAACTTGACTTTTCAAGAAAACAGTTCCTGCCCAAAAGAACTCAAAGGGAAAAGTTCTGGCTATTCTTGAGATTCAGCCACATGATGATTTGGAAATCATGCAGAATTGGTTTACCATTAAAAAAAGAAAGAAAAAGAACAAGTTACTCCAAAGCAGGGGCAAAAAAAGAAAAATCCAAGTTTTATTACTGTTGGCCATCTCAATAGTCTTTATTTTAAAATTACTTGGGTGACTAAAAATGTTTTATCTGCAAGCGTTCCCAAGGGGAGCTTACTTCTAAACAGTCATTAATGGCTTTACTTAGTACTGAGCGTGTTGTCAATCAGGGTCAATATTTCCTTTCTTGGCAGAATTTCCTTTTGCACTGGATTCCCTGATATGTCTTCAGAGGTGCAAATTGTCTGTGTGTGTGTGCGTGTGCGTGTGTGTGCATGCGTGCGTGCAAAAGAAACTGGTGTGTAACCAGATCTTTATAAGGCAGTGCCAGCAAAAAGGATGAAGGAACGTGAGGGGTGGGTTGTCAGTCCCCCATCTGGGTTGTTCATCCTATGTGCCAGGTTGTGTTTTGTCAGTAAAAGGCTACCCTGAAAGAGTGGGAGGGCAGCCATTTTGCTAGTCTGAGGAATATTTAAATTAAATGGTTATTTACAAATAATAAATAGTACTTTTCTTTTGGTTTTGTTATTTTGAAGAAAAGAAACATGGATAAATGTTGATGTAGATATAAACTGAACCCATATGATGCCCAGCTATGAATAATATCAGAAAATGGGCTGATTCTGTGCTGGTTGATAACTTTTGGCTTTTTTGTCTAAGCCTCATAATGTAACACCAGTTTTCCTATTATAGTACTTCTAGGTAGTTTGAATTTCTATTTGGAAACAGAAAATGTCTTCTTCAGTAAAGGAGTTACTGTTCTCATGCCATTAATACATTCCTATATTCGGAAGTTCTTGCCTCTACTTCTAAAACTCAAGGATTACTGTATTTAATGCTCGGAGTTTATGTGAATGTGTATCACAACTGCGTGTATTTTTCATGTAGGTTCCATCTGAGTCATAATCTTTTTAAAATGGAAAGGATTCCATGTTATTCTATATTCAGGAAGATATTTCACAAACATACTGTCAGGTAGCAAGTATAGGTGGAGGATAATGGAATTAATTATGTATATCAATCCATATCAAAAGGCAAATAGCTTTGAGTAGATCTGATTTTTATTTGAGCCTTCAAGTCCTTGTTGATTCCTGACAACTGTCTGAAGAAATCCCTGTAGTTTTTTTGGCAAGAGTTTTTGAAAGTGGTTTGCCTTTGCCTGCTTCCCAGGACTGAGAGAGAGTGGCTGGCCCAGGGTCACCCAACTGGCTTCATATCTAATGTGGGACTAGAACTCATGGCCTCCTAGTTTTCAGCCTGGAGCCTTAACCACTACATCAAACTGGCTGAACATGAACAGTGGTATTCAAACATGAGGCACATATCTTTGTGTTCAAAAATGAGAGAACAGAAGGACCACAATGTGCTTGAAAGAAAAAGGAACTAGGAAACAGCTTCCAAGGATTGGCAATCATTCTATCAGATGTTTCAGAGACTTAGTTTTATCCAGGAGACTAAACAGCACCGCATTTTAGTCCTTTACCAGACTGCATCATAAGGAAATGAGATGCAAATTATAGCACGGTACGATACCTTAAGCAGTATAGCATAATTAAGATGTCAAGCGGAAACTGGAAAGATTCAAATTCAGGTTCCCTGTTGAACATAACCTTCACGGCATAATCTTGGGCCAGACAGCCTTTCTGCCTACTCCATATCTCTACTAATGGCAATGGGAATTATTGGCATGAACATTCTGTTTCAAACAGCCTGCTTCATGCCTTCCAGTTATCAGTTGAATTATATCTGCCATACCTCTAGCCTTTGCTAGTGGGAATGATTCTGCAACTCTGGCTTTAGACACAAAAAGTTAGCATACCTTGTTGGGTCAGGCTGAAGCCCATCTTAATCCAGCATTTGGTGCTTCACAATGGTTTACCAGACACTTCTGAGCTACATGCAAAAGAGGTGGAAACATACCTCTCTTCCACATACTCTACAACAGGGCTGTCAAACTCACGGCCCACAGGCCAGATGCGTCACGCGCTGGCCACACCCATGCCCGGTTTAGCGAAGGGAAGTCCTGATATGTCACGTGACACTGCCGTGACGACGCGAGTTTGACACCCCTGCTCTACAACAAATATTTGGGAGGTAATTGTTACCCAGAGGTAATAACGAATCTTCAACAATCAATAGCCTTGCATAGAACTGTCCTACGCGAATGGTTTTTTTTTTCAATCTTCTTTTAAAGCCATCCAAATTAGTGGCCATCATCCTGTCTTATGATAATGAATAGATGCTGTGTAGAGACTACTTTAAAACTGCTTGCACAATACAGCTCTGGGGAGCCAACTGCTGTTCTAATAATGAATGTTGTGTGAATTATCCCCGTACATATATACTGTAGACGTGCATAATAGCAGAGGGAAAATTCCAAATCTATGCCATGAGAGGATACAAATATAAGCAAAATTCAGAGTAGAGCTGATGGTCCAGAGAGAACAATTGTTTCTATGAACTGCAGCTCTGGGTTTAGCTGAAGCTGTATTATGAAGAGAGCTTTCAGTATACATGTGAGGAGAGCGGTTCACCCATTCCATGCCGGCTTTTCCTCCTTTAAAACAACTGTTCTGCCAGACGAAAGTAATGAATATGCAGCAGTTCATGGGAATAGCCTCTCTGGCACTTAGGACAAGGGCTAATGTGGAAAGAGGGCAGGCAGACAGACCTTCTTTGCATCTCAACAACGGAAGCACCTCTGCTGTTGTCCCGGCCCCAGTAGCTGAGTGGTGGAAACCAGCCAGGAAGTCTGGCACACACTTCTGATACAAACACAGACTCTTGTATGCCCGTTTCCCAATGAAAGCTGGAGTGGGTGTGGGCATGTGTGTAAAATACAAATGCAAAGCACTGAAACAACTGCAGGAAATTCAGAAGGAGGACTGATACCCCAATCCTTCTCACGCCATTGTGGAGAAGGAACAAAACACAATAGTGTGATTTGGAGAACCAGCAGCTCCTTTCTTTCTTTTTTTGACTTTCCTGTTCTTGGTCACTTGGATTGAGCTGAATTCCCACCACTTCTACATGTTCAAGAAGTATAAGGGGGGGGGTGCTTCCGTCTTCTCATAAGTTCAGCTATTATAATGGGAGGAGAGTGAAGGAAAGGAAAAGTTTCTTCTCTTTTCTATGTCTCATCATTCTTTTGATTAAATATAAACCATGTGTGAGGAAATAATGTATAAGAAAAATTAAGGGAAAAAATGGAAAAGGAAGGGGCTCACTTAAGTTTCTGGAGGAAAGGTGGAGCATCCATTTGGGATAAAATATATTTTCCTGCTGACACAAGACTCAGGATTTAGCAAACCTTGTGTTCCTCCTAAAAAAGTTTTTGCACGTGGGGAAGGTTTAATGAGAAAACCCCTTATAAAGCCAAGAAAATCAACATAATTATAAACAGAATTCAGAGTAGAGCTGGTAGTCCACAGAGAACAATCAGCATCAATAAAAAAAAGGAGTTTATTGGCGGAGAGGAAACAAGGAAAAGTGGCAATCACATGTACAGAATTACAAATAATTTAGCAGAGCCCATCTAGTTTGTTCCATGGAATTTGGGTTTCAGGGCATCCTCAGTTCCTCATACAGAAGATAGTTTGAGAGAGGATGTTGGGACTTCCTATAGTGTAAGTTAAGCAGGATCTTGCCACTACTGCTTCTTCCCACTATCCTACTGATTGAAAATGGATGATACATGAAGAAGCAGCTTTTTCCAAAAACAAAAACTGAATTCTGTTTATTCAGGCTTCTTGGTCTTCAGTCAACCAATCAGATATTTCAGGAGATGATGCCAAAAACTATAGAGATTGTCACATCATCTCATGTTCCAATATCAGGATGGTTTGCCACAAATCATGAATTATGTTTTTGCCCAAAATGAGCCTTAAACAAGCCATCATCCACCAAGAAAAGTCTCTTCTAGTGTGCACAACAGAACCTTTGTACCCTGGCCACTGCTGTGCCATTTGGTGCTTTGAGACTCTGTGGACCAGGGTCCCCATAATACAGAGAAGGGTGAGAAAGGATAGGCTACATCTCCACTGGGTTCCCAGAAATGGAAATTGTGAAGCCATCAGAAGGTAGCACTGTTGCTGCTCACTCAAGTTTATTAATTGCTATTCACAAATCAGCATGTTTTTGTGCTTTCTTTGTCCCTCAATACATATTAAGAGAAGCCACAAGACATTATCAAGCCTGTTTTTAATATGGTTCATGGGTAGATATGTCTTTATGTATGCTCCACTAATTTTATTCCTTTCTAAAATGCTTTAACCACCTTATTCTTAAAAGCAGTATGAAAACAGAAACAACCCAATGCAAAAATAAATACATAGAAATGGCAGATATGCTCTGTTTCAGAATGGGGAAATCCACTGCGGCCAACTCGCCATGACCACCTCGCCACAGCCAATTCACTGTAGCCAACTTACCACGGCCAACTCACCATGGGACAGCTTGCCCCAGCCAACTTGCTACGGGACAACTTGCTGCACGACAATTGAACAATTCAATTTAATTATTGAAAATAAATAAAATATTTTAATTTTTGTCATTCCCACTTTATTCTGTCTCTCCTTTTGCATCCTTTCTTTAATGATTCTATTCCATCATTTGTTTGATATTAATATAACTCTTGTTCTGCAACGAATTGCCCCAACAACGAATTGGCTATGGTGAGTTGACTGAGGTGAGTTGGCCATGGTGAGTTATTGGTGGTGAATTGGCCATGGCGAATTGTCATAGACATGCTCTGTTTACTTGGATTGGGTGGGCAGAATCTGTTGGGAGAGTCTTTTAGATATGCAGCCCTTGAGCCATATTGGATTTTATAGGTAAGAGCCAGCATCTTGAATGGCATTCAGAAACAAACTGATATGTAAGTCAATACTCACTGCAAAGATATTACATAACAATAATAAGAATATCCCACCGGCATTTGAATGTATCTGAGTAAGAATGTGTGCATGTTTGTTATATTGAAAGAAGAAACTAGACCAACCATCTAATGTAAGGAGTCCCTGCAGATTTTACTCCACTAGTTGTTGTCAACTCTAGGGGGCAATGCTCATCTGAAAGCCATTGAACCAGTGCTGTCTGAAGAGACTTCCATAGTCATGTGGCTAGCATGACATCACAGAGCACTGTTACCTTCCCACCGAAGTGGTACCTATTTATCTTCTCGCATTTGCCTGCTTTCAAATTGCTATAATAGATGGTATACCATTTACCATACTTCTATTGAATTACAAATACATATTTTAGCTCTATGGCAAATGTAATCTCAGTACTTTGGTTTATTAGAAGTTTCTGACATGTGTTCCTAAGTATCAAGATCGAAGGATCCAGACCTGTGTTAGAATTTCAAATCCATTTGAATGAAAAATGTGTTTGAGCAAGATTCAGGGGAACCTCTAGCTATTTTGCTTTCTGTTTCAGTTGAGCTAGAAGTCCAAAAACAAAAAAGAGGAGGAAGGATGAATAGAGGAATGTTTTTGGGCTGTTTGGGTCAAACTTCAAAATATTTGGGAGTTATATACCCCACACCTCTCTGAAGGTGTGGGGTATATAACTATGATTGGGAGGCTATGATTGGGAGGCATTAATATACATGAAATTTTTAGGTGAATTATTACTTTTTAAGTTAACTCAGAGATAAAAGTATTGCTAATGACATCCTGCTCACAGCTACTATATCCATGCATTAGTCTTCAGAGTCATCTCCTCTACAAGAATATTATAGGTGATACATCCTCAATTGTCTTCTGGCATCTCTTTATCTTTTTGGATTTGTCCACAATTTTGAAATGGCCTTCCTCTCGTTTGTACCATTTCAACTCCCCAAATGAAATGCTCGTGTGTCACAATTGACCCCATCAGTAGCCAGAGAGAAGTTGCTGACTTGGGAAGCCATAAACAGGCAGCTATTTTTAAGTATTTAATATATTTGGGGTAGACAAACATTCTTATGGAATCATCAGCTTCAAGGTCGTCAGAGGTCTTCAAACTTGGCAGCTTTCAGACTTGTGGACTTCAACTCGTGAAGTCCACAAGTCTTAAAGCTGCCAAGTTTGAAGACCTCTGGTCTAAATAATCTGCATCTGTGAACTTTGGTCGTGGGCTAAATGGGGAGGACATACAAGTAGGGTTGTCTCCCATCAGCACTGATGACAAGTTACACAAGATCCAGATAATATGTGGGGCTTATTCCAAGTTATGTTTTGGTGCTTCATTAACAGATAGCTACCATATAGAAAAGTTGTGAAGATGGCATTAGTATGCATCGAGACACTGCTAAAACTGAATTGGAACAGGATGTTTTGTTTTGCTTTGTTGTTTACTTGTGTATTTTTTTTAACTTCTATTTTGTTACCAACCTCCACTATTTAATGTTTTCCTTCCAGGTTTTTCTGGAGAGAAATCTGCAGTCATGTAAAGCACAAGAGAGCTATGCCATAAAACCACCAGGGAAGCAGATTATTAGCTTGACCTCATGTCATAATAAATCCACTATATGCACAGTCATATCTTCCCCCTTGCTGCTAAGTTTGCATTCATTTGGATCAGAGGATTAGTCACTGGCAATAAATATATAACCTGGCCTGCTCACCAAATGCATGAAATGTTAGGCATGCATTAGCTTGATTTTTAAGTCAAGATTAGAAAAGAAAGAAAGAGGTTTTGTAAATTTAGGGCAGGAATGTATGAACATGGTTTCAAAAACCTTCTCATTTGCATATGCCAAATAATTATGTTTTTCTATACATCAAACTGAAATGCAATCAGACATGCTCTTAGCTCTTGGGAAGGAGGACACTTGTGACAACATAATTGTCTTTCTTCTGGAAATAGTGATTACAATGGTATTAAAAAGGTCAGGTGAGGTAGCTGCCTGCCATTAAAAGCCTGTCTATTGGGAGGAGATGTTTTATCCAGCCAAAGGGCAAGAAGAGATATTGTGCATTTCTTCCCTTCTTTTTATTACTTAAACAAATTTGAACTCAACCTTTAAAGCACATCCTGTCCTGGGATAAGTCCCCAAGCCAGTATGAAAGAACACACTTGGTGCTCCCTGAGTTTGGTAATTTTCTTGCAGATGTTAAGTCTGTCCATGTTTTGTGAAATCAATTAACACTCACCAATACTGACAGGGCATACTGTTAGAATATAAAATGAGAGTAAACCTCACTCTCTACTAGTACTGATGATGTTACCTAGTTGGGTAATAAAACATCTGCGAGAAACCAACTAAGCTCAGAGAGCACCAAGGACCCTGATCTACAAATCCACCATTTCAACCCTGATCTACAAATATTCTCCTCTATCCGTACTCATAAGATGCTGTATATAAACATCATCATGGCTTCATTTCTGCCTCATACATTCACATGATACAATACAAGTATGATTAGTGGGAATCATAATTTTTTTTTCAGAAGGGAAAAATACCAAATGTGATGTATGGCGCACACATGACCTGGCCAGCAAATAAGATGGTTTTTCAGAACTAGCATGGCTTGACATTGGACGGTTTTCCATTACTTTCCAGAATGTTCTGTATCTTTCTCCCTAGCAGCAGCTTCACAAATAGAATGTTGTGATATCGCAAATTCCCAGTCAGCATGAGAGTTAGATTTTATGTAATAAACTTGAAGAGGATCTATTGAAGACATGTCTTTCTATCTATAATCAATATATATGCTACTATATGAGCCACGGTGGTGCAGTGGTTAGAGTGCAATACTGCAGGCTACTTCTGCTGACTGCCGGTTCCCTGCAATTTGGCAGTTCTAGTCTCACCAGGCTCAAGGTTGATTCAGCCTTCCGAGGTGGGTAAAATGAGGCCTCAGATTGTTGGGGGCAATATGCTGACTCTGTAAACTGCTTAGAGAGGGCTGTAAAGTACTGTAAAGTGGTATATAAGTCTAAGTGCTATTGCTATATGGAAGTGAAGACATCCTTCTCAAATCTAAAACATAAAGAGGTGTCAGGGCAGGAATTCTAGACCTGGGCTGCAAAAATCCAGACTACCACAAGAAGGCAGAAAAATTGTATTTTCTGTAAGTCCATCTCCTGATTGTCCAGATATTTGCAGCTGAGTTCTAGTAAAACTAGGTGGGTGATTTTTTTTAAAAAAAAAATTGCAGTAAAATTGACAGGAACCCACTCACTTCGTTTGAGAGATCATTTTGTTCTGCCAACTCAAAGTACACATTTTGGGTGGCTGATTCAGATATTTGCATGCAGTTAAGTACTTCTATGTGGAGTTTTTAACATTCACTTGATTCAAACGGAGGAGGAAGACGAGGGAGAATATGAGAACCTCATGCTTAAGAATGTTTCAGTTGTTTGCGGCCAAATTATAGACAAACTGGACATCATGACTGAGAAGCACTTGGCTTCAGAGACAAGCAGAAGGCTAAACTGAAGTCAGAATGAAAACAGAAGGCAGCCCTGTAGTTAGGATCAAAGAAAAAGACTATAAACAGATCTGCCAGACATCAGGGAACGGTTACTGGAGCAAATCTCTTCCTGCCCAAAACAATCCATTGGCCATCAAGAATAGGGAAAGTCAGCCCACGTCTGAGAAGTGCTTGCAGGTATACTTCACCAGGTGTGGCAAAAAGCAGCAGTTTCTGACATGAATACTAGACTCTCTTCATCAAGGTCAAGAATTGGCCCAGTTTGCTTCAATGAGGAACTTTGCATTGCCTTCACAGTGTCAGCAGGCACTAGTAGCAATTGGAAGAGACTTTCAATTGTTTCAACAATTCTATTTCCTCTGGTAGCATTTCTAACAGCTGCCTGTTAGTTGTTTTCCGCAAAAGTCAAAATTCTCACCACAGTCCTGAATGATGCACAATTATTCTTCGTAATATGTATTGGGCGTTTGGTCTGGGGGGGAAAAAATAGGTAATAATTTTTGAATGTAAGGAAAATAAAGCCAGTTTGGTATCATGATTAAAGCCTCAGGTTAGAAGCTGGGAGTCCAGAAGTTCTCGACCCTCCTTAGGTATGTAGAAATCAGTCTGCTTCAGCCATAGGAAGGAAGAAATGACAAACCACTTCTGAAAAACATTGCCAGGAAATCTGCAGAGACTTATTCAGGCAGTCTTTGAGAACTGGACACAATTGAATAGAATTTTTAAAAGGATATTTTAAATTATCCTTTTAAAAGGATTTTAAAAGGATTATAAAAAGGCGCTTTTTGATTAACACTTCTTAGCCTAGGACTGCCAATCAAAATTCATTATATGGCTCTGGCAACAGAGGTGTGTGTTAAAAATGGAAGTAATAGAAAATACAGGTGGTTTACAAATAGGAGGCAATGTCATATGAATTCCTGTATATACTGTACTTGGCTAACTATCAGATGAGAGTGCTTTGTGAAAAAATCAATATGAATCCACAATGTTTGTGCAACATTATTGTAATGAAGACACAAGTGAAACATTCTTCATTATTTAGAATTGAATTTATGCATTAAGTTCTGTGCAGTGTATTTTGAAGATCTTTTTTTCATAAAGCTATAGAGATTCTGTATCATGGAATGTTAGTTAGACAGAAGAGTCCTTTTTAAATTAAGAGCTTTGTTTCCAGTGTCATCAAAAGTGGAAGCAAATAGGTTTTCCATCTATTCATAATAAGCTAATGATAAGCACAAATGAGTGATTCTGTAGAAAGAATGACACAATAGTACCCATTTACATCTGAAGTAGATAACTTGTTGAACCTGGTTGTTTGATTGATTGATTGATTGATTGATTGATTGATTGATTGATTAAATTGAATGAATGAATATATATATATATATATATATATATATATATATATATATATATATAAAATTCACTGTTAGGATTTACAAATCGGGTTTTAATAGAACCCTGGGATCCACCAAGTATAGGCAAGCATGAACCATCTATAGATTTGATAGGTTGAACTAAGGAGAAATTTCCTGACAGTAAGAACAACTAACCAATGATACAGCTTGCCTCCCAGAATTGTCGTTGCTCCAACATTGCAGGTTTACAAGAAAAGATTGGCTATCCATTTGTCTGGGATGGTATAAGGACTCCTGTTTTGGGCAGGAGGTTGGATTAGAAGACCTCCAAGGTCAATTCCAGCCTTATGATTCTATGATATATTCAAAGAAGGAAACAACAGGATGTTTTGAAACAATAAGGTGTTTTGGTTTATTACAGGAAACCAAGAGCAGTGCCTTTACCAACTATTTTCTCACAAACTTTTACTTTGAGCCCTGCAGATGAACCAAGATTAATATAAATAACAATAAGGATAAAGATAAATGCATACATGTATACAAGAATGTCATGATGGCATAGTAGACTCGCCAAAGAAGGCAATATTCTTGGCGATTTCTATGAGTTATTATCAAATTAAAAAACCCACTATTCAGTGGTAGTTATAAGCAATTATTATAACCTTATTGGTCTCTAGTTCTCACCCTTTATCCAAAAGTCACCTGTCAAGTAATTCCACGTTTCACGTTGCCTCCAACTGTAACCCAGGGCATTACAGGACTAAATGTGGCCTATTAATTTTGCTACAATATCAGACTTCCTGATCAATGCTGTGGATTCACCAACCCTTACTCTCCAAAGCCAGACAAATGCCATGCATAATTCATCAACCCGTGGAGCAAATTCAGCAGAATACCTTCCCCTTTCACGGGTCTGTTCTTGCTGCCACAAGCTAATAATACTACAGGGTTCAAAATAAAAAGCAGGAATTGACGTGTAACTCAAAGAGGCCATTACAAGAACCATATATCTTCTTGAGATTAAGTGGTCTCTTGGTTCCCAAAGGGCTGAAGAAAACGGGGTCCCTGGATAGCAGCAGGTAATTCTCTTGGATGTTATCCAGCAATTAAAACATTACCCAAGATAAAACAGATGTGCAGATTTTAGGAGCGGAGCCATAAATCCACCTTTATAAACGAGCTCTGGGCAATGACGTATATTTACAGAAATGAGTGATGAGCTGTAGTCTAAAAAATCTATCTGCAGAATATCAGAGTGAGGCAAGGCTCCTTATGAAGGCAGGAAGACTTAAAATAAGTACAGCACTGCTAGTTGGACAACGCACAGTCCCTCAATAACTCAGATAGTGATAGCTTTGCTCTGCTTAATTGTCTACACCAAATAAGAGGATGGAAACCATTGACATTAATGCTTTGTTGTTGTTAGTTGCAAAGTCGTGTCTGACCATCACGACCCCATGGACAATGTTCCTCCAGGCCTCCCTCATTAATGCTTAGTAAACATATATTTGGAGGGATTTCCCGGTGCCTTAATGAGATATTGGTAATAATATTCAAGTTACACTATTCCTTAAATTTATTCTACATTTGTGTGCCAAATATGCATGCAAGTGCTCTTGTTTGGTCTTGAGTATGTTTACTGCTTATTAACAGGGTAACGAGAGCTCTCTAGGGCACTGCTGGATCTAAAATTGGTAAGGAAACATCAAATCCACTCTTCAAAGGATGAAATTACAGACAAAGCATAAAACAATTCAGCAACACTATAACTACCCGCTTGAAACTGATGATTTCTTATGATGAGCATACAGATATGATCATGGATGCATACGTTCATTTGGAAACTGTTGTCGGATCCTAGCACTATCAATAGAATATGATTTTGTGCAGTGATGCTGACTTTTCTTTCTAGATTCTTTGTTTTGTTTTGTTTTTTTGTCATCAACCATGGGCACTAATACAGGTAGCTCTCGTCCAGCTATGGTCAAGGATGCTGAACAACAAGGCCTTCTTTATTCCTTTTTCAGGATAATGCAACATCCATCACAAGATTGAAATTCCATAGGCCAACATGAAAAAAGCTCTTCCCTGAACCTCTATCCAATTTAACCCCTAGAATGCCTGAAGAGATGAATGGTCCAAGATACCTTCTTCTGGCCTGGCCGTTAGAGATCCCTTTAACACACCATCTGTGTTGTGGCCTGCCAGCGGCCAGCAAAGCTGGCAGCAGAATCAGACAGTGAGGAGGTTGGGGAGGAACTTGGGCCAGTCCTGGGGGCTGGGGAAAGCTCAGACGAGGGCTCTGCGTCAGAGGCAGAGAGGGAGCTAGACCAGTGGTGGATTCCTCCCGGTTCGGCTGAGCCGGTAGCAGTGACGATATGACATCACCGAACCGGTTCTCTTTGTTTGGGAGCTGGGCCCTCCTGCCCACATCTCCACTCCCACCCCCCACGTTATTCTTACCTTTTATTTGGCCACGCCCCCAATCTATTCCCTGCCTCCCGAGTCCCAGCTGATCGGCTAGAAGGAAAAAACCTGTCTAAACTCTTGTCGCGGGGCTTCAAAGGGCTGCCCTACAGCTGATCAGTGTTAAAAGGCAGTCTGGTGGTAGACCAGTGCCTCCAAAAACAAATGGGTAGACCGGTGCCTCCAAAAACAAATGGGTAGACCAGTGCCTCCAAAAACAAATGAGTAGACCGGTGCCTCCAAAAACAAATGGGTAGACCGGTGCCTCCAAAAACAAATGAGTAGACCAGTGCCTTCAAGATCAAATGGGTAGACCGGTACAGCTCTGCAAGCAGTTAAAAGCCTGGTAGATCAGTACCTCTGCTAAATCCTAAAGAATTGTCACATGACCATCAAACCATGCCCACAAAATAAGCCACGCCCACAGAACCGGTAGTAAAAAATTTAGAACCGACCCCTGAGCTAGACAGTAGCAAGGCAAAGGAACAGCTGGAGGATGTTCCCTGTGTGCGTATGTGCCGAGCTGGTAGAAGACAAGAACAACTCAGAAATCAAGGTCGACATGGGAGTAAAGCCACACCTTGGAGGTGATTGGACCCTCCCAGAGGAAACAAAAGAGGAGCAAACAAGGAGTGGGCTTTTGCAGGAAACAATTTGTTCATTCCGTGACTCTGAGAGACTCTTTATTAAGTTTTGCCTTGTACTGCGTTTGGAAACAAGTTACGTGGCAGCTTGCCAAGCAAGATAAGGTGTGTGGATAAATATTCCTCTGAAAGACTGTTTGGACAGGCCTTGCTGACTGTGAATGAAAGTAATTCACAGTCGTGTAAATAAAAGCAGACCAAGATTCTGCTTTCTGCTTTTTAAGGGAACCTAGGTCAGAACAATCTGGGTTTAACCTGTCTCGCACTGTCTGGTCAAAACTGAACAGAATTAGGTACGATAGTGGAAGACGTGAATCAGTGGAGATGGAAAGATTCCCCTTGTTGTGATTGTGGTGCTGGTGTGCAAACTATTAAACATACTGTGCAAGATGTGCATTCTCTGGTTCCCTAGAAGATCTGCACAAAGCAAATCACCAGAGGTGATCACCTGAATAGTTGCTTTGGACATTCAGTTATGAGACCACTGCTATACCCCATCGAAGTTTTATATAAATGTATGTGGGTTATGTGTTTATGTTTACTTCTGTTCTGTCGTGTTCTCATCATATGCTAAATAATAACAGGTAATCCTTGACTTGCAGCCACAATTGAGCCCAAAATGTCTTTTGATAAATGAGACATTTGTTAAATGAATTTTGCCCCATTTTTTTTTATTTTCTTGCCACCGTTGTTAAGTGAATCACTGCAGTTTTTAAGTTACTAACATGGTTGTTGAGTGCATCTGGCTTCCTCATTGACTTTGTTTGTCAGAAGATTGCAAAAGGGGATTACATAACCCTGGGACACTTCAACCATCCTAAGTATGAGTCAGTTGCCAAGCCTCTGAATTTTGTTCACATGACCATGGGAATGCCACAACAGTCATAAGTGTGAAAAATGGTCATAAGCAGAGGTGGTATTCAGCAGGTTCTGACCAGTTCTGGAGAACAGGTAGTGAAAATTTTGAGTAGTTCGGAGAACCCGTAAATACCACCTCTGACTGGCCCTTCCCCCATCTATTCTCTGCCTCCTGAGTCCCAGCTGATCGGGAGGAAATGGAGATTTTACAGTAACCTTCCCCTGCCACACCCACCAACCCTTGCCCGCAGAACCAGTCGTAAAAAAATTTGAATCCCACCACTGGTCATTTTTTTTCAGTGCCATTGTAATTTTGAATGGCCACTAAATGAACTGTTGTAAATTGAGGATTACCTGTAGTCTCTTTGCTACCTCAATGGCACCAAAGAGTTCACTGTTAATGGTCTTACTGTCCCATCATGAAAGATAATGACATTTGAAGTAAGCTGGGTTCCCCACTCTGCTATGGAACTAAGTAGGATGCCAAAAGGTTCTAAGTCTCTTTCTCCATCTTCTGTGAGCCCTCTGACAAAATGGATGGAGCTGGAAAATCAAAAGGATGGAAGCAACAGTGGAAAAATTGAGTTATAAGCAAAATATGACAATCACTGAGTTTGAATGCTAACTTTAACCACTGTTTGTTTTCATTGTGGTTTGGTGAACAACCAATGTAGCTCGATTTATCTACAATACCAACCCATACATCATGGCTGCATAGTCACAATGACTACATCAGATACTGTAGAAGTCCCAAACCAAGCAAACCATAACAATGCATGATGTAAATTGGATGATCCCACAGAATATCTTGAATGAAGTATAGTGGTTTTGGAATAAAATCTTTGCCAGGGGAAGGTCAGACATGAGGTGAGAAACCAAAAATCACTGCTTCATTCCCAGCCAGCTATCAGTCATTCTTAAAAGCTATTTTTTGATTTGGGTTTTGGAAAATCTGTTTCCGCAATCATAAATCCTGCTCGAGCCGTGGTTAATCATGTTTTGTGTTATTGCATCTTTCCCTTTAGGGCCTGAAAATGAGAATGTATTGGTAAGGAGGAATGAAAATAAAAAACTGTGTGTGCTACATGTAACCAGTCAAAGCTCATTCACTGTTTAGATATAGTTCTGGTTTGCATTTAGAAAATTCCATTTTCCAGTCTGTTATTCCTGTCTGGTTTTTTGGGATGTGTCCCTTGAGGACTTGAAAGGCAGAACTTCTGCTAGTGGAATGGAGCAAAATATGACATGCATTTTGCAACAGCTCTCTGCCCATTCATGATCCTGACATATAGTAGGCAGTTAACAAGTTAATTTTATATTCTGCCTTTCCCCCAAGAGCTCAAAGTGATATGTTGACAGATATGTAAAAAGGGAGAGCACCAGAGTTTCACAAAATAGCTGCTATGCTAGCTCACCAATTATAAAATAGCGGCTTTGAGGTTTGGGGGTCTTATTTATCTAAGGATTTACCATCTTTAGTGCAGATACAGCCCCAGACAATCCTGATGCGTAATCTGGGGGTTCTTCTGGATTCATGGCTCCAGTTCAACAAAAACTTTTGCATAGCCTTATGCTATGCACCCAGTTGCACCCCTTTCTGGACCAGGAGACTCTACTGTCAATCACTCAAACCAGTGGTGGGTTTCAAAAATTTTTACTACCGGTTCTGTGGTTGTGGCTTGGTGGGCGTGGCAGGGGAAGGATACTGTAAAATCTCCATTCCTACCCCACTCCAGGGGAAGGATACTGTAAAATCTCCATTCTGTCCCCAATCCAGGGGAACGTTACTGCAAAATCCCCATTTCCTCCCGATCAGCTGGGACTCGGGAGGCAGAGAATAGATGGGGGCGGGGCCAGTCAGAATTTTTATTACCAGTTCTCCGACCTACTCAAAATTTCCGCTACCGGTTCTCCAGAACTGGTCAGAACCTGCTGAAACCCACCTCTGACTCAGGCCCTAAGACACCTCCTGGATGGACTACTGTAATTCACTGTACATGGGGCTACCTTTGAAGAGTATCTGGAAGCTTCGGCTGGTGCAAAATGAAGCAGCATGGGTAGTTACGAGTGCCCCCAAGAATAACACATGTTGCATCTCTGCTCCAGTACCTGCAATGGTTACCAGCTTGCTTCTCGGTCAAATTCAATGTGCTAACAATGATCTTTAAAACCCTATATGACATGGTGGTCCAATTATTTTAGGGATTAGCTTGACCCAATTATATCTACCCTTTTCACCAAGTCCAGCAGGAGGAGCATCTTGGGGCCCATCAGCCAAGAAGCCTGAAGGTGGATCCAGGAGGTCAGCCTTTTCTGCCGTGGCACCCACCCTTTGGAACATCATTCCCAGAAAGGTGAGGATGGCCCCAACCCTGAAAGACTCCCAGAAGGCTGTCAAAACATGATTTTGCCAATGGGTCTGGGGATCTCATAGAAGCATGGACTACATTAAATGGCTGGTATAAGTTTGATTACATTCTTCCCTGCCTAATATATTATGTATAGTTTATAATAGTTCCTAATTGTTTTAATTGATGCATTATACTGGCTGTTTAATTTTGTTTTAATTGTGTATGCCACTCAGAGTTACATGCAAGCAAGATGGGCAGCTATATAAATTTAATCAATCAATCAATCAATCAATCAATATGACAAAGCAACCTAACAAGATTGTTTCTCATTCCCCCTTTCAGCCTTCTCCATCAATTTTCTCTATGTCCTCCAGTTTACAAGCCTTTTCACTTGGCACGTTTCCAAAGATTTTTAAAAAAAGTCCTGCCTGCCATTTTTTTATTTTTATTTTTTTACAACTTTCTTAGAAGTGCTGTTCTTAATAGAGGATGGTATTTTGTTTTTGATTAAAATCATCTTTAACAAACAAAAATCCTGTGGAGCACAGAGTTGGTAAATGACAATGCCTATGTTCATTATGATGGGAATTTCATTACTACTGTATTATTGGATATTTCTTTATGAAAAACACAATCCTGTGCTTTCAATAGCTTTATTTATGCGTCAAGAATTTACAGTCTTATCACAACTCCTAATTTGGCAATCTGCATTTGGCAATATGATAGCCGTTCAGATCAGCATTAAGTTATGAATAATTATTGTTGCCTTTGCCTTCATGAGAATGGATTTTAATTGAGCTTAATGAATTTTGAGTCTGTGTCTTCTTTAGCAATCCTGTTCAATTGTTATTTTAAGTGTTGTTTGTATATGTGTATAAGAGAAAGCTCGGTTCAAAATGAAAATCTGACCGGACCAATTATTATTTAAGCAAGTTTTATTACTAAACACAAAGGAGATTTGTTTAAGGAAATACATTTCAGGTAGTCCTTGACTTATGACCACAACTGATTTATGACCACAAATTTATGTTGCTAAGTGAGAAATTTGTTGAGTTTTGCCCCATTTTATGACTTTTTTTGCCACATTTGTAAAGTGAAGTTAAGTTGTTAAATTAGTAACATGGGTGTTACATCCCCATTGACTTGGTTTGTCAGGAGGTCACAAAAAAGGTGATCCCATGAGCCAGGGACACTGCAATTGTCATAAATGTGAGACAGTTGTTAAGCATCTGAATGTAAATCACGTTACCATGGGGTTACGGTTAGGGTTAGGGTTACGTTGTCGTCACGTGACGTATTGTGACTTTTTTCCCCTTCGCTAAACTGGGGGTGGGCATGGCCAGCATGTGACGTATCCGGCCCACGAGCCATGAGTTTGACACCCCTGGTCTAAGTGCACCCCATTGCCCTTGTGATCAGGAGATCAGGAGATGCTGAAGAATCAGGGTCACCAAAGTTCCAAGCTACTGAACCAGTGTTATATATTGCTTTCAGAAAAGTTGCAGGTAGTCCTTGACTTATGACCACAATTGAGAATATCGGTCATTAAGTTGTGGTGGTTATAAGCTGAGGCAGCTATATGATGGGATGACTGTTTCTATAGTGGCTGTTCAGTGAATCACAAGGTTGTACATTTTGCCAGAAACTGGCACAATTTAATTACAGGACACTGCAACCAGTCATAAATGTGAGCCCATTGCCAAATACCCAAAATACAGTCATGTGACGGGGAGAGGACAAAATTACGATGGCTGGAAGTACTTTATGGGTTGTACCCTTTCCAAGTCTGTGATATCCTTGAACAGTTTTTTAAACATGGGCTGTAAGTAGAGGACTAAAAGTAACTTTTTAAATTGTACTACTATATCTAGTCTGCAAAGTTCAGATGGCCACTAGATGACAGAAAATAGTTAAAGATAATGCTAGATCTTGGCTGCCATTTAGTGATTGCTTGCTTTTCTGCAGTCCAGAAATGGTAGTCCAATGAATCAAGGAGAAAAATCAAGGAGAAAAATTGCAGAATTTGGGGGGAGAACCATTGCCTGCTCCCCAAATTTCAAATGTGTTAATTGGCCCAAAGAGTTAGGTTTGTTTTGTCTTCTGTTCAGTCATGTCCGATTTTCAGAAATTGCCTGAACAAGTCAATGCAGTTTTCTTGGCAAGATTTTCAGAAGTAATTTGCCATTAATTCCGTCCTAGTGCTCAAAGACAGCGACCGATCCAAGGTCACCTAGCAGGCTTCATGCCCAAAGAAGGACTAGAACTCACTGTCTCCCAGTTTCTAGCCTGATGTCTTAATCACTACATCAAACCGGCTCTCAATTTGGGTGTGCTTGTAATATTATTTTATAGTATTAAGATAACAGCTAAAAATCTATACAGGGCAAAGATAAAATCAAACACATTCAACGTAAGTGTTCAAAAGTAGGTTTCTCCAAGTTTCACTTTACATCAGTCATGGGAAGATGGTTCAACTATAATTACCAACAGCCCCTGCCAAAATGGCCAGATTGAGCGTTATAGTCCAGCAGTCTTTTAAGAGCTGTATCTCCAGTCTCTGTTTTTTGGCACAGACAGTATGTTTCCTTGCAGAATTATTCTCCTAAAGAGCTTGTGACATATATTACAAATGTGTCATCCAAATGAAATAGTGAATAGAGACTTTCAGCCAAATTATCTCTTCAAAGCAAGCATTACTAAACTCTGCACTGCAATTCTGCCACCAGTAGCATACACGGGGGCTTAAAAGCAGCAAGAAGGCAGTTACAACATTATGACAGGAATCCTTTTGTACATGAGCCTGTAACTGCCATCTTGCCTTTTGCCCCTCCCCCACGGATGCTGCTGTTTGGTGCCAATACAGAACTTACCGCCAAGTTTCTTTTACTTAGCATTTTACTCGTGTTACTTTTCAAACCTTATTTTCTGTCTGTGTTATGTAAATTAAATTGGCTTCTTTATGACACAAACACATGAAGGCACAAATGTAACCCTTTATCAGCTATCTGCAAATTGGCCAAGTAGCAATCACACTTCCTCTTTCAGTGCAGCTCCAACATGAAATTTAACTTTGCCATATTGCGAATAAATTAGCAAGAATATACAAATGCAAGCAATGTTCTAACTAATGCCCAAACCTTCCCTTCCAACTCTTTAGACCTGTCTGGGAGAATGTGAAGTCTCAAATTTCCTGTGATGCCAAATCTAAGGGAAAAATTGCAATCTTTATACAGTATTACAGGGCCCAGCAGGTTCCTGTTATAAGAATTGAAAATGAGTTGCAACCAGCAAGAAGTAGCTGGGGGATTTTTATAGCTCTGTCTGTCTTTGCCCTTCCTATGCAGCTGCTTACACATACATTGTTGGCATTAAGACATACTTTCAACTTCATTATTACAGTAAAACATCTGCTTTATTAACAAAGAACAGACTCATGTTCATTCAGATTCATACCCAAGCAAGCATATCTTGGGTATGAGTGGAAGGACGAAAAAATCATAGACTAGTTAGGGATCCTGGATATGTTTTCTCAAGAAACCAGACCTCAAATTTTATTCACCCTCCTTTCTACACACTGGATATTTCAGAATGTTTGTTCCAGAGAGCAATCTGCCTTAGGCTTCTACGAAGGAAAAGAATAGGAAAACAGTCTTTTTCTCTCCTTCTGCTTTCTCCACCGGAAGACTATCATTTCTCCACTTTTCAATATTTCAGAGCTATTTTGGATTTTATAAAATCAATCTGGGACTTGGATGTAGCCTATAGAATAAAGAGGATGAAGATATAAACATTTTTAATAAACATAATAAACATTTTTTTAAAAAGAAGTTTTCAAATGTCTGGGAGTTTTGATCCATGCCATATGGGGTTACTGGAAGCAGGCACAGATTTCATAGGTTCATATGTCCAAAAAAATGTTAGGGAAATTAAAATTGTTCTACACAAAAGGCAGGAAATGCATTCCTGTAGCCTTGAAATTATTTGTCAGTTCAGCTGCTCTATAGCTGTCAGACTAGCCTCTATTCAAACTACAAGTGGCTGGAAATAGTGCAATCTAAATTCATAATATTGCTGCTTCAACCATTTAATTGGCCATCCAAACCAGTTTTCAGACTACTATAAAGATCACTGAAAATTATGTTACAAGTGTGGTTGTTAATACTTAATTATTGCTTGAGATAAGGGGCGTGTTCCAAATCCCGTCGCTCCTGGTTCGCTTGTGCGTGGGGCACTTCTGCACATGCGCAGAAGGGTCCGGGCAGGTAGGCGGAGCCTCCCGCCGCCACTGCTACCGGCTCACCCGATACGTGCGAACCGGTTACAAACCACCACTGCTTAAGATGACATTAATTTCCTTGGGACTCACTCCTCTTGCCCTCTGTGACCAATTTCAGTCATCATGATCCCAGGCAGGTATGGAAAATCTTTATCATGCAGTCTTTGTTAGATTTCATATATGCAGTATTTTAAATGTCAACTTGCAAAGCTTTCAAGTTGCCATGAGCAGGAGGGAACTCAGGCTAAGGAACTAATCAGAAAAAGATTTCTAGGTATCAGACATTGAATTGAGACTAGCCTAATCTCAGAGCCCTTTAATACATGAACAGAACATGCCAGGTGGAAACTGGTTATTTATTTGTTTATTAAATTTATATGTCATCCATCTCGTTTTGAGAACGATTTAACATTTGACTTATTTTGCTATCCCATCAAAGGTCCTTTGTTAAAGCCAAGTTCAGTACTGTACCGTCAGCAATTCCATATAAGAAATTAATGGCATCCTTATGGCCTATTTGTCTCAGGGCCTGTTGAATTTCTTCTTTGGTTCTCAGCTGTCTCTTTTACAATGACAGATATGGGGGGGGGGAACCCTCACTTCTCTCTTCTTACTATACAGTCTGGATCGCTCTTTTTATATCACCCTTCATCTCTCAAATAAACTAAGCTCAGTCATACACAATGTTGACAAGAGTTATGTAGCAGTAGTTAACCTCCATAAGCACAATATCAATATTTTGTACGATATTTTAGATTTATATTGTTGGCATTCAATTATCACTCTATTTCATTTTAGTTTGTTTGCTGTTTATGATTTCTGATTGCATTAAACTCAAACTGCATTGAATGTGCTGTACCTGAGCTCTGATTCATGTTACGTTCTGGCAAAATCCATTTAGAGACATGTATAATTCTTGCACTTGGCGTTAGGACTGAAGGTGCAGAGAAGTTCAATCTTATCAGCATGCAGAACGCATCAGAAAGCCCTACGCTCATTTTATTGGTACTGTTCTCTAGCGCTAAGGAAGATAAAAAGCATAATATTTGGCTCCAGTTCTCTCTTCCCTATTCCCATCCATCCTTTTCTGCATGACCTAGAAGTTAATCTCCTTCTGGAATTCTTTGATTTGCACCACTAGCCATAGAACATTCCTCTATGTTAGAATTCAAGTCAGTAAAAATGCATTTTTAAAAAAGAATACTTTTTTTAAAAAAATCACAGCTATTATTACCTGGCTAGAAAAGTGTCAATTTTACATTTGACCATATCTGTCTGTATTTACAGCATACTTGTAGTGTAGTATTATAAAAAGGCTAGGATCCAGATATAGGCAAAACAAAACAAAAAACAAATTTGATATAGTAGCTCTTCCCTTTCCTCTGAATAGAACTGAAATCTATTCAGAGACTAGAGGTCAGCAGCAAACACGCAAGGACGCATGCATAAAGAGGCATTTCATCAGCAGATAACTATAATATCTATAGCAAGGGTGTCTAACCCCACAGTTGCAGGATCCAACAGAAGTGAATATATGTTCCTCAAGGTTGAACTGTAGAGTCCTCTCCTGATAGTACAGTATTATAAAATTGATTAAGTGCCAGCAATTCAGCATCACCTGTTAGTAACCACACTGATAGCTTGTCTCCACAATGATCTGTGTCTTCAATTTTACCTTTTAAATATTTCGGAAGCACAGTCATTGCAATTGTAATCGATTGTCCATTTTAGTGCTGGATGTGCTGTCCTTCTTTTTCTGTCAGGTCTTCAAGCATTATGATTTTATCGAGGGAACTAGATCTGCAGGTACTGTGTCCAGCCTGGTCATTCGTGCTTTGAGTGAGGGTTCCAACTTGATTTGTTCTATGATCCATTTTGTTTGTATCCTGGCTGTCAGTAGTATCCTTAAAAGTCTTCTCCAGCACTGAAGTTCTTTTTCTATACTATTTGTTCCAAGTTCAGCTTTCATATCCATAGAGTGTCTTTGAAAAACTTACTATATCCATGTAAAAAATATTAAATACAGTACATGATGACTAATCATATTGCTATAACTCTATTGACTTCAATTCAATTTTGTCCTGGTCCCATCATACTATGGTTCAATGTTCCTACAGTATGTATGTATGTATGTATGTATGTATGTATGTATTTATTTATTTATTTATTTATTTATTTATTTATTTTGCAGTATAGCCCTTGGCCCAAAGTTGCACATCTCTAATTTTTAGGAATTGTGGACAAGGAAATATTGCAGTATTTCTCATAAGCCAAGGTATCCTCAGTAATAGATTATTTGGTCTTCAAGCTTACAAGATTCATTCATCCATCCATCCATCCATCCATCCATCCATTCACTCACTCACTCAATTTATATGAATGCCTATTTCACCAAACAATTCTGGATGGCTAACATTAAAACCACACAAAATATATAATAAAAATTAGACAAGAGAACACAAAAAAACTGCATAACAATACCTAGGATCAACATTTATCACATATCAACACATATCAGCTGTGTTATTTCAACAGAGATTTTAAAACACAGCAGGTCACACCAATGCAAATAAAGCATGAGCTCTCAGAGTTTATGATATTGTTATGTCCTAACATTTCAAATAAGATCAACCTATTTCATTACATTGATATCACAAATTTAGGACTTTGCTCTAAATAGTTCAATTTAGTAAAAGTTAAAGAATCCTGATTTAGGAAATGTAAGCCTGACAGGAAAAATATATTTCACATATAGAATTTCCTTTATATTTGATGACATTTCTTCTTAATAACAAAAGGCTATGAAATTTGGTTCTCTTTGATCAGAGAACTCAAGGCAAAAAGAGAAATGCTTTGATATCCCACTTGAATATAGATATTGAGTCTATGACTGTTTAGAATTTTCTTTTCTGTTACAAGTCCTCATTTAGTGACAGTTCAAAGTTACAACAGCACTGAAAAATATAACATATGACCATTTCTCAGTTATGACCTTTGCAGCATCCCCATGATCATGTGATCAAAATTCAGATGATTGGCAACTGATTTATATTTATGACCTTTGCTGTGTTCCAGAGTCATGTGATCCCCTTTTGCGACCTTCTGACAAGCAAAATCAATGGGGAAGCCAGATTCATATAACAACCGGGTTACTAACTTATCAACTGCAGTGATTCACTTAACAACTGTGGCAAGCAATAAAATGGGGCAAAACTCACTTAACAAATGCCTCACTTAACAATAGAAATGTTGGGCTCAATTGTGGTTGTAAATTGAGGATTGCCTGCATTTAGTTTTTCCTCTCTTCTTTTTAATATCGCTGATACAGTAGGATCAGGGATGTCAAACTTGCAGCCCGCAGGCCGGATGTGTCACACACTGGCCACGCCCACCCTAGTTTAGCAAAGGGGGGAAAGTTGCAATATGTCACGTGACAACAATGTGACATTGCGAGTTTGACACCCGTGCAGTAGATAATTAAAAATACTAAAAATACATTAATTAAGACGCATGAACTGCTTTTTTAAATTCGCTAAACATACTTCTCCTTAGATCTGGGTTGAAATATTACAGTTTTGTGACCAGAGTACTCCTGAATGAAGTATATACAGTATATACATAGATACTTAGGACAAATTTTCATTCATCAGTCATAATTACATACATCAAGTTCCATTTAAAAAGAATAGAATGAAGTAACATTTTTATTAGGTGTATAAATCCCAGCATTTGCAATATTATTAGAGCAACGAAGTCTAAAATTTAACATTTTCCCCTCTCTGCTCAGACTGGGAGAAGTTTCTGGAAAACCATAAACCCAGTCCTGTCTGATGCTGTCAGACATTTTCCTTCCTGCTCTGATGGGACAAGCAGGAAAAATATGACATTTTGTCTTAGCTAGTTTAAAGTAGATAAAAATTTAATAACCCATCTTTGCAGCATTTTTTTTAGTTAATTGTTTTTGTTTTTGTTATGTTCAGTTGATTTAATCACTAGCATACATTCAGGCTTTTTTTTCTTTATGTATTATCACTATTTAATGTAAACTTCTTGTCAGCGAGTTAAGTTGCATTTTTTTATCGCTGCCATAATCAAAGAGAAAAAGGGAAAAAAACCCGGAGCGAGCAGTACAGTTTGAAATTTAGTGCTTGGCATTTGAGATATTGTCCTTCTCCCCCTGCCTTAATAGATAGGGTTACCCAGGTGATGAAGGGAGGGGGACATTCCTGTGATCTGAAGTAGTGAGCAGAAGAGACTGACTTGGAAGATGGTCAATGGGCATTGAGATATTGTGAGGCAGAAGGGGAGGGGTTTGGTTTCGGAGAATCAGTTTTGGCTGCATATGAGTTTAGGTTGGATCATAAATTCTTTAATAAATGAGAGATTCATCAAAGACTTTGTGTTTGAGAATGAAATTTATTTGAGATTACGCTGAAACCTGACACTTCTTTTGTTTTTCACTATTTTCACTTTATTTCTATGGACATTACTTCATGCTCCACAAAACTTTCCGGATTGAGAAATGGGGGAAAGGGCTCCCTAGCTTAGCTCAGAGCAATTTTTCATATAAACTTTGCAATACAAAGAACAACAGATTTATTGTAGATGTGCCATTTAGGAAAGTCATGTAAGACATTATATTGCTATTGTTAACCACTGTGGGCCCTTTTTAACTCTCCAAATGTTCCTTTATGTGTGTGTGACAGAGAAGGAGATGAAATATCACTGTTGGCGTTATACAACAATGCCCTTTAAGATTTGATAAAGGGGCAACCAAAAAATCTAATTGTGTTTCAATAGAGAGAAAGGTGGAAGGGATGGATTGAACTATGTGTAAAGGATACATACAACTGAAGGCTTGAAAGAGGAGATAGCTGACTTGACAAGACATCCTAGGATACTAAGGGTATTTTACAAGGAAGAAATCTGTTTCGCTGTTAATATTGTGATCCTTAGTTTGCCTAAGCTGAGCTTACATTGCAGAAATGGCATCAGTCTGCAGTGATTTTCTGCCAAAGAAACTAAACCCAAGGTATAGACTGACATAACCTTTCAGCATTAGGAACCAGGATGCACTTGTTTAAACATATAAGCAGCAGGAAATACTCTAGGGCAGGGGTGTCAAACTCAATTTCATTGAGGGCCACATCAGGGTTGTGTTTGACCTGGGGGGGGCTGGGTGGGAGTGGCCAGGGTGGGTGTGGCCAGTTCAATGTCACTCGTGTTGGGGGCGCATGTAGTGGCCTGAGCGCTCTGCCAGCAAAAACAGGTTCCTGAGCTCTGTTTTCAGCTGCAACAGCCTCCTGCAATCCTCTGCCAGTGAAAACGGAGCTTGGGAGTGCTGCCCACAGCCCTCGCGAGCTCCATTTTCACTGGCAGAGGCTGGTCCTTTACTGTTTTCAGGGTGACCCTGCGGGCCAGTTCTAAACACCTCATGGGCCAGATCTGGCCCCTGAGCCTTGAGTTTGACACCAGTCTCTTAAAAACCTGAAGCCTTGGTAGTACAGTGGTTTAAAGGACCCTGTTATTAATACCAGCTGCCTGCAATTATCGCAGGTTCGAATCTCACCAGGCTCAGGGTTGACTCAGCTTTCCATCCTTTCTAAGGTAGGTAAATTGAGGACCCAGTTTGTGGGGGCAATAAGCTGACTTTGTATAAATATACAAAAGTATGAAGGCTATTGCTTAGCGCATTGTAAGCCGCCCTGAGTCTCCAGAGAAGGGCGGCATATAAATCAAATAAAATTTTTAAAAAAGCACCCACAACTTCTGAAGGCAAGCTGTTCTACTGGTTAATTGTCCTCACTGTTAGGAAGTTTCTCCTTAATCCCCAACCACTTCTCTCCTTGATTAGTTTCCATCCAAGTTGACCCCCTCTTCTTTGTGGCAGCCTCTCAAATACTGGAATACTGCTATCATGTCACTCCTAGTCCTTCTTTTCTCTAGACTAGCCATACCCAGTTCCTGTAACCGTTCTTCATATGTTTTAGTCTCCAGGTCTTTAATAATCTTAATTGCTCTTCTCTGCACTTTTTCCAAAGTCTCAACATCTTTTTTATAATGTGGTGATCAAATCTGCATCCAGATTTGGTCACCACATTACAAAAAAGATGTTGAGACTTTGGAAAAAGTGTATCCAGATTTGGTCACCAGTGTGGTCTTACTAAGGTTTCATAAAGTGTACTAATACTTCACATGATATTGATTCTGTGCCTCTGTTTATACAACCAAGGATTGTATTAGCTTTTTTGGCTGCCGCCGCATACTGCTGGCTCATATTTAAGTGATCATTCACTAGGACTCCAAGGTCCCTCTCGCAGGGACCTCTCACAACTATCTTGAAGTTGAAGACTAATCCAAATGCTAGTGCATTTTTGGTTGTATTTGTATAAACAGTGATGACGCTGCCCACCTGTACTGAATCACATCAACCCTCATTTCAGAGGTAGATGATTGTATTTTGCATTATTTTAGTCGTACTACTATTTCATAGAATATACATATAATTTATTTCCAATGGTTTGTAAACAAACGCAGCGTCTATCTGTCCTGCTGTTTTCTGTCCAACAAGCGTGAGCGTCCACAGACCGTACCGCTTTGGGCAAATGATGAAAGCAGTGCTGTTTCGAAAGCATTCTGGATGCAAACATTGGTAGCTGTCTGAAGTTCAAAATGCTTCCAAAAGAGCAGTAGCATTTAGGCTTATATGGCACCCCTTAGTGTTTTACAGCACTCTCTGGGTGGTTTACAAGGTAGAAGCGTTATTTGCACATTGCCCCCAACAAACTGGGTTCTTATTTTAGCAACCTTGGAATGATGGAAGGCTGAGTTAAACTTCAGCCCCGTCAGGATCGAAATCTAGGCTGTGGGCTGTGTTTGCCTGCAATACTGCACTTTAACCACTATACCACCAAATCAGAACACTTCCACAGCATTCCAGTAAAGGCAGCACTACCTGTTTTAAGCTTGAAATGCGCCATTTGGAAATTGAAGTATTCCAAAATAGACACATTTTGCATACTCCTACTAAATATACATTTCCTGCTCTTAACATCAGTGAAACAGAATAATTCCAAATCATTCTTGACATTTCTATGCTGACCATGGTGGCAAGGTTCAGTTCTCTTCTAGGCTTCTAATGCTAGCATGTTGGCAAGTCTGCATTTGGACTCCTTACCAAAACATGTAAGCACAATCCTGAGACATCTATACTGTATTAAATGCATACTGTATAAAAATAAAAAAAAAGGTAGGGCTTTGACTGCATAATCACAACTATCTTTTTGGCTTCTTTTCCTCTTTCCCCAACAGGAATCACTGCTCAATCAAATTTTTCTTCTTCTGATTTCAATTACCTGTGTTTCCATTTGGATCTGTTTTTCTCTCTTTGCACCAATATTCTTGCTACAGTAGCTCCAGAGGTAGGTTTCAGCAGGTTCTGGCCAGTTCTGGAGAACCGGTAGCAGAAATTCTGACTGGCCCCGCCCCCATCTACTCTCTGGCCCCCAAGTCCCAGCTGATTGGGAAGTAACCGCCCACCAAGCCATGCCATGCCAACCAAGCCACACCCACAGAACCAGTAGTAAAAAAAATTGAAACCCACCAATAAGTAGCTCCCTTTTGCCCAGAGATCTGCCACAGCTTTCTAAAATACAAAGTTTCCCCCTCTCCTCTTCAGAAGCAAATCTGGCTTTTCCTTCCAGGCAGAAGTTCGTATCTGTGACAGTACAGTACTGTATGTTATTGATGTCTGAGCCTGCCTGAAAGGGGCTGAATGTAACTAGGATGTGCTGTTGTACTCCTGTGTTCTTAGTGATCAGCCTGTAGATGCAGTTGTGTAGATGATCACATTGTGTAGGATAGCCGATTGAGTGAAGGGGAAGCAAAGGCATTTCTCAGACTGCAAGACTTGTAGCAGCTTGCAGTAGAAAATGATTACCAACATTTTGGGACTGGATGGCTAGTGTTAAGTCACCGGGGAATGGTAATTGTTGTGATGTAGAAGTATCAGGTTATTAATTAATCATTATCCCACCTTAATTGTTTTTATAAATAACACAAATTGGCGGATATACCAAAAGTCCTTCCGCCTCCTGTTTTCCTCACAACATCCCTTGGTTATCATCTGTGAGAAGTACACCCCAAAAGGACAGTGCCAGGAACCACTAAAGTAGTGCCAAAAGACTTAAAAGAAGCCCTTCCCCCTTTAAGAAAGTCAAACCCCAAAGCAAAAGCACCAGCCGAAAAAAAAAACCTCAGGGCAGCCAAAAGCCATTAATGGCTGTTACAGAAATAACAAAGGAAAGCTTCAGTGTTCCTCAAGATGGTATATGCCAAAATATGCAGGTTGTCCCAGTGAACAAAGATCAGCAGAACATTGAATTAAAAGTTCCCAGTCAAGAAATCAAAATATTGGTACATGAAGAGCAACAGAAAAGAGAGGTGCCTCTCACAGAATCTTCTAAGCTTCCCAGTCTAGAAGAAAATAACACTTTTATCTCCAGCTATGCATGAAGCACCAACATCCTTAAGTCAACTTCTTGATAATTCTGGAGCCCCTAATGTTGCTATCAAGCCTTCTGGGCTCCCTGGCCTTGAGGTACCTCTCACAGTAACTTGTGCAGATGAATTTTGAAAGATTTCTGGCATACCCCCTCCTCCACAAGATTCCTCTCCTAATAAAGACCCAATTTGTTCTCTAAATTTACCTGCAAATACAGAATCTTGTTCAACTCCGGTACAACAAGAGTTGGGAGACATAAATTCAAATGTTTCTCAAAATATGTCTCCACTGGTACAGAGACCTATTAGTTCTACTTCTCGTTCTACATCAATCTCACCCAATCAGATAACAATATTTGTAATCCCATTACATCAGCATCTAACACTTCAGCATCATTGCCCTCTCATATGCAGCCCACGTTAATGTCTACTTTTGTCACCATGCCTAATGTTGGTAATAAAGTTCTGACGTCTGAAGAACAGAAAGCAGTTCAAGCTAATGCTTGACCTCAATTTATTACTCTAGTGTTTATAAATTCATCCTCAATCATTCAGGTTATGAAAGGTTCTCAAACAAATACACTTCCTGCAACCCCAATTACTTCTAATTCTAGTTTAATATCACAGCCTGTTACAGTTGTTGGTCCTTTACATTTATCCCAGAATATAAAGTTTTTATCTGGGCCTTCTACATCTAGCTCTTCAACTAATACTGCCATCACAAGTATGTCAACAAACTGACCATTGATTATTAATTTATTAACAACTCCTACTCCGCTTCCTTCTCCTTCATCAACTATTCCTCCAAGCACTTCTTCACATCGTCCTGGTCAGTTAAATAAAGATTTCAGTTTAGAGGAGATGAATTCTCAAACTTGTGCCTCTGCTGATCCATCCACAAGAACAGTCCGCTGCTGGTGTTTCTCCATCTCATGACCATAGTCCTGGGTCTTCCAATAACCGGCAAAGTCCAGTTTCAAATGCTAAAGGAAAGGTGGACAGAATTGGTCAGCTTTTGCTAACAAAAGCATGCCAACAAGTCACAGATGTTTTTGATAACGGGGAAGAGCAATATGCTGTGGAGGGAGAAATAGAGTGCCAGGAACAAAATGCTTCAGTTCCTACCAGCATGGAGGCAGAATAGTCTGTAGAAGTAGAAGACAATGTTGTGGCAGCTCAGGATTCCACTCTTTTGAATCACAGCACTTCCAGAACTTGTAATTCAAATGTTAGAAATACTGCTACTGTTCCTGCATCAGTATCGCTAAGTTTACCAGGTGGCACTCCTTCTACTACTGTACTCTCAGCAGTAACCACTCCAGTGATTCTGAAATCATATCTTCAATTCAGAGTACTAATGGTAACCCTGGTAGTATAGCAGATGAACAGGCTGGGATTGCATCCGAAGATGAGAAAGTGGAAGCCCATCATGAATTGCCACGTAATATGGCATCTTCATGTCAGACTCTAAGTGCAATATCAGAGAGTGCTATTCAAAGAACAGATCTGGAAGCAAATCCTGCCATTATCATTGGCCTTTCTAATGAGTCAAAGGAGAACTGTGAAAAATCTAAAACTCCAAGTTGAAGAAATTCAAGGATAGAGGAACCTGCAGTGGTACAGGAGACAATGGAGAATGGCTGGCGCAAGAGGTCATCAAGACCAGCATCAGCATCAGCATCCAACAATACAAAAGCTGGTACTATGCAGTCAAAAAGAAGAAAATCCAAATGAATTACTGAATGGATATGCAAGCTGTATAAATGTGCGAATTTTACTTAGCAATTCGGAGTTCTGATTTCTTGCTAAATATAAAAAAGAATACAATTCTGTACAGAAATTAATTTTATTATTATATGTTTCCAATAAATGCAAACTCTTTTCCTCTAAAGGTTTAATAATGGGAAGATATCAGTCTCTGGTTTTGTAAAGTCTTGCATAACACATCAGATCTAGTGTGTTGTAAAAAAAAATCCCATAATTGTACATTTATTTTTATGTTTTCACTTTTCATAGGACAAATAGAGTACAGGCTTGTCATTTTTTAGACATTAAAATATTATATTATATTGTGCTGTTTGTCAAGTACTGTATGTGAATAGCAATTGAAAGAGTTGTATATGACCCAGTCTTGGAAATGTAAATCATTTTATTATATAGTAGGTTTGATGTATTTGATGTAGAAAAGGACCAGTGAAACAAAATGAAATTGGAGATTTTGTGAAATGTGGATTATCCTAGTGCTCTAAATAAATGAATAAAGAAATAACAAAACCTGACCATAAAGCAGATCCTGAAAATACTTAGAACCAGCTAAAAATAACTCACCAGGAACTCCTCTTTTCCTCTTCCCTGACAGGATTAACCCCCAGGATAAGAAAGACAAAGGTCCAGGGCAATCACTTCAACTAGAGGCACACAAATAACCCCATCAAACTGTAGGAGCTTCAAAGGAAAATCAAGTATAAGAAGGCATAGGTTTGCTTCCCCAATCTGCTTGCCAGCCAGGAATGCTCAAGCTGTGTCACTACTATTCTTGCCTTCCGCTTTCTGGCAGCTGGCTTCTGTGACAATTCTTTCTCAGCGTCAGTGACTACTTCCCAGCTGGGGAACGAACCGGGGAAATTTCTTCCAATACATCTTTAAAGCTCCTTATGGCCTGAGTCCAGGTTATCTGAGGAACCGCTTGCCCCAATGGAACTGGCAGACCCCACTCATTCTGGCAGAAAGGGCCTATTCAGATTCCATCAACCAAGGAATTTTAGCTGGTGGGATATAGAAAAGCCATTTCTGCCATGGACACTTTGGAAAATCTTGCTGTGGGAGATGAGACCTGTCCCTAACTTTCTGACCTTCAGGAAGTTAGTGTGGGGCCTTGATAAAGAAGCTGCAGGCGGGAGGTAGTTGGTGCAGTGAAAGAGAATGACTGGGCTCAAAGTCACCCAACCAAGAGCCTTGGTAGTACAGTGGTCTAAAGCACCCTGTTATTAACACCAGCTGCCTGCAATTATTGCAGGTTAGAATCTCACCAGGCTCAAGGTTGACTCAGCCTTCCATCCTTTCTAAGGTAGGTAAATTGAGGACCCAGTTTGTGGGGGGCAATAAACTGACTTTGTATAAATATACAAAAGTATGAAGGCTATTGCTTAGCGCATTGTAAGCCGCCCTGAGTCTCCGGAGAAGGGCGGCATATAAATCAAATTTAAAAAACAAAAAACAAAACCAAGTTTCATGCCAAAGGTAGGTCTAGAACTCATGGTCTTCTGATTTCTATCCAGGTGCCTTAATCATTAGACCAAACAGATGTTCTAATTTTCATTCTATAGGAAAGTGGGAGAATGGGAAAAAATGAAATCCTTCTGTATTCAGTTTTCTTATCCCATCACTACTGTGAAAAGAAAATTTTAAAATATACAAAGAAATGAATTAAGCATTATTCTAAACAAATGGCACTGTTGAAAAAAACTTGTACACAAGCATTTTTTTTCCCATTTCATCATTTTAATATGACAGGAAACAAAGTATTGTGTTAAAAAAAAACCTAGAACTGAAACAAATGAAAATCATGTATAATTCTACTTTTAGTTTGCTTCCAATGTAAGGTACTCACAATAAACTACTAGCTTGGAATTTACTTAGAATATGTCCTACAGCACCACCTAGCAGACTAATTGGAAAGTAAATTGTAATAATATTTTTAGGTACTCATTCCCAAATCGTAAAGCTTTTTGCAGCCAGAAGTTATCATTGTTACTAGCTGAAACAACTTTTGCAAGAAATTAGTTCTATTTATTTGTAAATGTGATGGCTATACAATACCTACATGTTCAGAACTTGGGGCTATAGATGGAGGGAAATACCGGTAAATGATGAGGATTATCCTCTTGCATAGAAATATCTGAAATTAAAATTCAGGTCTGTTTTTTCTCCAGTCCCCTCTGGGAGGAGGGGGGAACGGTCCTAGATTTTAGTTTCACTTACTTCATTGAGGAACAGTAAAAAAATAAATCTGTTGTAACCATGTTTGTCCAAATAATTAAGCTACCAAAACCTAGGCAAACAAACCATCATATACTTACAGTATATTACAACAGTATTTAGTTTTAAATGGAATATTTTGTTAAGTAATAAAATAATTAATCTAAGCTACCAATCTTTCCATTCTTCTCCATTCAAAACTCTTTCTATAGGCAGCACCAGTCCCAATGATGTGACTTCCATGGGGTCTGGAATGCCGAGCTGATTAATTATTAACTGGCTTTGTCTCAGAAGAAACACTGCAAAGGCAGTTTTGCAGAATTTCCTCTGGAGCTATGGCAGAGCCAGTTTCTTATTGGCAGGAACTCCTGCCTCATCCTACCTTCTGATTTATTCTAGGGTTTTCCTCCTCCTCCCATTTCCACCTTTTCTTCTGGGATGGCATGGCTGCTCCATCTGCCCAGTAGCCAGTGGAAGTTTTAATCTTTGTTTATTTATTTATTTATTTATTTTATTTATTTATTTTTGTCAAACATATATAAGATTACAGATAAAAGTATGAACATGATTGTGAACACATGAAATGTATAAACATGATTACGAATACATGAGATGGTTACGAATAAAAGGGGACATTAGGACAGGGATGGTAGGCAGATTGGTGCGCTTATGCACGTCCCTTACAGACCTCTTAGGAATGAGGTGAGGTAAACTGTAGACAGTCTAAGGTTTAAAATTTGGGGGTTGGGGGAGAGACCAGTCAGGTAGTGCATTCCAGGCATTGACCACTCTGTTGCTGAAGTTGTATTTTCTGCAATCGAGTTTGGAGCAGTTTACCTTAAGTTTGTATCTATTGTGTGCTTGTGTGTTGTTGTGGTTGAAGCTAAAGTAGTTGTTGACAATGTTGTTACAGTGGGCTCTGGCACTTAGATCATTGGAGATGAGTACTCCAAAGTCCTTGACAGAGTGAGGGTTGTCTACAAAGTCATGTCCATCCAGCTTGTATTTTATGTTCTGATTTTTTTTTGCCAATGTGTAAGACAGAGCATTTGTTGGTTGAGATTTGAAGTTGCCACTTGTTTGACTATTCTGACACATAGTCAAGGTCTTTTTGAAGGGTAGCAGCATTGTCAGTGGTGTTGAATAGTTTTACATCATCAGCGAAGAGAACGCAGTTACTTTTAATATGATCACAACGGTCATTTCTGTAAAGTATAAAGAGTGTTGGCCCTAAAACGCTGCCTTGGGGGACACCGCTTTTAACAGGTACAAGATTTGATAGAGTGCTCCCTATTTTGACCACTTGTTGCCTGTTTGACAGGAACACAGCTATCCATTTATGCAGGGGTCCAGAAATGCCATAAGATTTTAGTTTTAGAAGTAGTTTGTCATGTACTACTGAATCAAAGGTTTTACATAAGTTTATGTAAATTGCGCCTATTCCTTTGCTCTGATTGAGTTGTGTAGTCCATATGTTTTTGCAGTGTAGGAGTTGCAGATTACAGGATAATTTTTTCCTGAAACCAAATTGTTTGTTAAAGAGTAGGTTGTTTGTCTCTAAGTGGAGGGTAATGGATTGGTTAACGATTGATTCCATGACTTTGCAGGTGACGCAACATGAAAACATTATGGAAAAGGCGGAATAAGAAATAGGATGGAGTGTTGACTAGCTGCCATTTTTAATAATCCCCAATGGTTAGCTTCAAAAAGCAATGAACAGATCAGAAAGGGGAAGGAGATGAGCCTTGTCAAGTGCTACAATGCTGCATATGATAGCAGGGATTTGGGAAGGGGGGAGAAACCAATGTTAAGGAAGGGGCCAAATCCCTTCTCAAGTAAACCCCTGCCATTTAATTCTCAAACCACAAAGGCAACAGGTCCAAAAACAGTAACCAATTTGCTCTGATCTAATATAAAAATAGATGCATGCATTGCATTTAAATAAATTAAATCATCTTCATTTTTCTGTTTCATAAGTGAGCCTCTTTCACATTAGAATACTATACAACAATGCCAATAGATATTTAAAAACAAAGCAAAATATCAACCATCACAAGGAAGCATCACTTGACTCTTGGATTGCTATGAACAATGTGCTATTGGGTAGACATATACTGTTTATTTCTATAGTGTTCTGGGATTAGTGTTAATTATGAAGTGGGTGAGAAAAAACAGTTTACAAACCACAAAAGCTTAGTTTATATACCACAGTATATATATACCACACTAAAGCAAAACAATGCTTTGGCTCAAGCAAAGTGAATAAACTCAGGCAGCACAGTTATGTGTATGTGCATATGCTAAAGCATGCTGATATATATTTGAAAACAATATTTTAAAAGGGATAGGAAGTAAGGAGAAAGGATACATTTATCTTGCTGCTTTTGCCTTGATTAAAACTTAGAAAAGATTAGGGTTCCACTGTGCTTTTGAATATTTTAAAAACGCAGAGGCAGAACTTGTGTTTTAACAGCAAGCGTGGGTAACTGAATCCACAGCTCTATCCCAGATGAGCAGCATGCAGAAACATAGATACACACACATCAGAGTTTGATGACATGCATCTAGTTGTAATGCAGCAAGGACCCTGGATCATTCCTATTCCTGATTTAAAACACTAATCTCATAGCTAGTGAGGATACAAAACAGATAAGCCTGTCAAGGGGTCTTGAGGGGAACTTCTCTCAGGACCCCACCAATGAGGGAATCTTGTTCCAGCCTCTCTGTGCTAAAGAGCCCTTTACTCCTCCAAGACATCTGGCCATTTCCACAGAGGTCCAAAGTAGGCAAGGGCAGGCCATCCCCTCCCCCTGCCCCCCAACCGCATTCCCTGCCAATTTTTGGCTGCTTTTGGCTTCCCTCACCTTTAAGGCACAAGTTATATTAAATATGACATATGTTTGCAGATGATTACAGATGATGTAGAGATAATCCAGGGATAGGAAATAGATTCAAAGTGCAGAATTCTCAGGGTGCAGTTAAGAGCTGGTTTCTAAATGATATTTTCAGGCAGCAGTTTTCTTTTCTTTCTTCCTCCCATTCTCATTCTTTCTCTCCAGGGGTGAAATCCAGCAGGTTCCAACAGGTTCTGGAGAACCGGTAGTGGAAATTTTGAGTAGTTCGGAGAACCAGCAAATACCACCTCTGACTGGCCCCAGTGGGTTGGGAATGGAGATTTTGCAGTATCTTTCCCCTGGAGCAGGGTAGAAATGGAGATTTTGCAATATCCTTCCCCTGGAGTAGGGTGGGAATGGAGATTTTGCAGTATCCTACCCCTGCCACGCCCACCAAGCCACATCTACAAAACCCGTAGCAAAAAACAAATTTGAATTTCACAATTGTTTCTCTCTCCAGAAGACACCACTAGTACCAATAAAGGAGAATATTTATAGCTCAGGATTGAAATACAGGGTCCTTAGCGCTCTCTGAGCTTGCTTGTTTTCTTGCAGACGTTTCGTTACCCTAACTGGGTAACATCATCCGTGCTGGTAAGCACGGATGATGTTACCCAGTTAGGGTAACGAAACGTCTTCAAAAAAACAAGCAAGCTCAGAGAGCACCAAGGACAACACTAGTCTTAGATCTGTCTGACTCCTCACTTAAGTTTCCGAAGGGTTGGTCTTAGGAGCCAGAAAATGAGCTCTGAGTGGGGAAAGAAAGAAAAAAATAAATAAAAGCAACGCAAAGGTCCCGCTAGAGCAGAGCTGGGGAGCGATGGCGTCTTTGTGATTTGTGGACTTCAAGTCCCATAATTCCTGAGCCAGCAGGAATTCTGGGAGTTGAAGTCCACAAGAAGTCATAAAAGGGCCATCGTTTCCCCACCCCTGAACTAAGCCTCGGGGCAAGAAGAAGCGACCTTGCGCCAGAATCGGAAGACTTCCTCGTCGCCATAGCAACTCCGACCTCCTCCGATGACGTTATTCCCTCTCCCCGAGTCGCGACACTCGGCTTTTGCGGCAGCTCACCTGCTTTATGGTTTCCACGTGTTTTTATTTTTTTTTCCCTCCTCTTCCTTCCCCTGTGCTGTCTGGCACCGAATCTATTGAAAGGGAGACGGTAAATGCGGGATTCTGGGCAGTTCCTCTCTATTCAATTGCACGCTGGTGTAGAAACCTAGTATTTTCCGTGGCTACCTAGGCATATTATGCGTAGGCGCCTTGGTTTTCAGATTAAACGATAAATAACCCAATTGGGAGGCGACGGGATAAGCCCAAACTGAAAGGCTTTTTCTGTGTTTTGCATATAAAGTCGGATATTTAGAGAGGGAAGAGCTTGATGTGTAATGAATAGAATGGAATAACAGAGTTGGAAGGGACCTTGGAGGTCTTCTAGTCCAACCCCCTGCTTAGGCAGGAAACCCTATAGTTCTGAAGGGGGGTTCTTAATAGTGGTACAGTGCTTTATACTGAGTTGAGGATAATCTTTATACTTTATGCTTCCCCACTGATTCCCAGTGAAGAGCTGTATAGTGACTTGCAAAGCCAAAGAAGGTGAAATGTGAATGAAGTCCACGACAATTCAGTGCAAAGTTATTTAAATAAGGAGGTCTTTGAATTGGGCTATCGGTCTAAGAACCACAGACTAGTTATGTAATTATGTCATACCAGAGTCGTGATGGGATTGTTGTTCTAGCCCAAAAAAAAATGTTGATGCTGACATACTTTATGTACCGTTGCAGCATTGAAAAAAAAAAGTGCTTTAAGGCTGTTATGCTATTTTAAACGTATTGTTGTTTTCTGTTTCAAGAGAAGGTGAAGTAGCTTCCTTGCTGTGGTGGCAATGCCCCAACCAGTGGCATTTCTTCTGACCTTCTTCTCTGACTAATTGATCCTGTGATTGATTGATTTACTACATTGCTATTCAGAAAGACTCATCTCTAGGGCACTTGCCCTACATTGCTTTTTCTCATCATAATGATCAATTTAATTTAAAAAACTATCCAAAACCTCAGGGCTGAAAAGAATGGTAAAACAGAAAGAATTCAACAAATGCAATAGAATAATGTCTGACAGATAAGCTCCTCTAACAAAAAGGCAAAATTGAGAATAATGTATTGTAATTATTTGCATATGAGAGAGAGAGAGAGAGAGGTGGGGGAAGAGGGAAGAGAGAGAGAGACACTTGACAATTCAGGGAATTGCATATGAACACAACCATGTGACTGGCAAGTGGAATCTGAATCCAATTCTTTTCTCACTATTCTGATTCCAGTTATATTAAATTCCTTTAATAATCACATCTATACAGTATAGATCTATACTGTAGAAAAGGAAGTACTTCTCTTGGCTTTCTGATGATTGTAATTTGTTTTTATAAGCCCAAAATAGACATGTTTTGGGGCAATTGGCTTGCCTTCCATTGCTGTTCCTAGAGAACAGCTTCTACACAAAGTGTTTCAGCTCTGTTTTCATTGCAGTCAATCGGCATTTGCTTTCACACAGACAGTGCTTGCTAGTCATCTTGGAATGGGAATTTGCCTCTCATTGTAAATTGCATATATAAGAGCAAATGCATTCCAGTTGTGAATGCAAGCAAAAGATTACCCACCCGACTGATTTGTACAGCTGTCTTGAATCATCATTATAGAAGTAGTCCTTGATTTACAATCATTCATTTAGCAACTGTTTGAAGTTACAACAGCATTCAAAAAATTGACACGACGGCTGCAGCATCCCTATTGTCCTGTGATCAGAATTTGGGTGCTTGGCAACCAGTGTGTATTTGATGGTTTCAGCATCTGGGGTTATGTGATCACCATTTGTGAACTCCCCAATCGGCTTCTGACAACAAGCAAAACCAATGGGGGAAATTGGATTTGTTTATCAGCCAAGTGATTCACTTAAGAATTGCAGTAATTTGCTTAAGAATTGTGGCAAAAAAAGATTGTAAAGTTGAACACAATTCACTTAAAAAATCACCTGGTTTAGCAACAGAAATTCTGGACCTAACTGTGGTGATAAGTCGAAGACTATCTGTACAAGATTATAGTATAAATAGATAGATTAAGGCTGTGCTTCTGGGCAATTATGTCTTTTAGACCATGCCTTTTTCTAGCCATGTCTTTTTTCAAGTACTACTGCAAAAAGTGCTTTAGGCTGTTTCCTTATACACATATGTGCACACCCTCTTTGCTATTGAAAAAGATGTCGCTGCTGTAACAGCATGAAAAAGTGTGCTTTGTTACTGTATTCCTGCAGTTGCATTCTGCTTATTGAATACAGTGCTCTTTCAGTTTAAAGTAATTCCACCTACTCATTGGGGTTTTTCTTTTTGTGCAGATATATTCGTTCTTGAACAGAATCTGGCTGGAAGTTGAACATGGCATTTCATTCTCTATGGAAGGCAGTCGCTATGATGGAGAAACACAGGACTGCTTTTTTGTCCATTTCTTGTGCTGGATTGTTTGGTGCCAACTTGACTTTCCATGTCTTCTCAAAGGAGTTGTTCAAATCAATATATCAGGCCTGGGACCATGGAAAGCCGTTGGGGCTTTCGGAAGATTTGCAGAACCTGTTCTATAACATCCTCCAGGATGTCAAAGTGAAGTCAGCAGATCGTTACGACGCCATTAAGACTTGCACGTTGCACCCCGTAAGCGCTGGTCTACCATGGAGAGCCAAAGGCTGTGTGGTGGGCATCCCATATCATTTCAGTGATAGATCCAGTGGCGAACAGCAGATTGCCAAGATAGGTGTTTACCTTAGAGGCAACAAACTGAACTGGACAAGCCCAGAGGGCCTAGCTTTGAAGGATGCCTTGACACTTTCTCCAGAGGCTCAGAAGTTTGCCATTGCAAGAGAGATCATTGACTTGCAACAAAGTAGGCCTTTAGCATGTGCAACTATTGGTCCCATTTGCCTGGCTGGGTCCTATATTTCTGGAGTAACTGTAAAGCAGGTCTTGGGTTTATATTATGCTCCAGTACTACTCCGAAGCATTTACAATATGGCAGTTGTGGCACTCGGGCTGATGGGCTATTGTCTGTTATATGACACCATAAGCCAGGCATTCGATTATAGGACAGACAGAAAGGCAGCTTCCATTTCTCCCAGTTTTGCTAGAGGTGGGGTCGAATTCTACGATAAAATTCTGTCACAGAATAAGGCTTTTCGGACTATCTTGGGTAAAGAAGGAGAGCAAATATATGCTTCAAATGGTAATATTCTCCCAAAGTTCAGATTAAAGCATCCATCGTACACTTCCAGAAGAAGCTTCGTTAATAATATCTTAAACACACCCCAGGCACAGGAAAAACATGGTTGAAATTTAAGATAATAAATTATGGGTATTTTTTTAAAAAATTGCAGCCTGGCAACTTTTCTTAAAATGTCATTAGTGTTAATATATGAAGGAAAAAACAAAAGATTGGTGGTGGTGGTATCTGGTTCCAGCTTTTCCATGGATTAAATTTTTTAAAATGTAAGATTCATATCAAAGGTTGTAAATGTGTCTTATATCCATATTAAAATCCAAGTGTTGCCTACCAAGTCATGAGGTTTTAAAAATGGCTTTTCCTTTCTCTTAACATATATTTTTGAAAGAAAATATTTTATCTTTAGTTTGTAAAATATTTTGAACAAGAAAAAAAAAGATAATGTGGATAGGTTGTGGTGACCATTTTAAAGGGTGATAATATGTAAGCTGCTATGTAAATGCCAAATGACTTCAGAAAGTTTGTGTGTATGTGTGTGTGTATACACACACACACACACACACACACACACACACTACTAATATCCTACCTTTTTTCTGGAAGTTCATGGTAACATACCTCATTTTCTTTCTGCAATAATCCTGTGAGGTAGGACACGCTGATAGGTAATGATTGATAGTAATCATAATGTTTCAAATCCTGCAAATCCTGTCTTCTTTAAATCTAATGCATCATTATCTCCATGTTATTTGTTTCCCTGATCCTTCTCATATAATTTGAGTCTTTGAGAAATCCATAGAATATATCCCATAGAATAAAATTCCCACAGAAATTCTACTAAGCATGTGTCTGTCCCTTCATTAGCTCCTGTTTAAATTGTGTTGAGTATCCTGCAAAATTTACTTCTGCTATGTTTGTCTTTTGTATCTCACGTTGAAGAATATGGGGGATGCTTCTAAGAACCGTGAGAAGCACTGCAACATCCACACTCAAGGATGAAAAGTATACTGTGATCCATTCTTGTGCATGCAGATGCTCTACGTTTTGCAATACTTCAGTAGAGCTCAAAAGGATGATTCTGTTTAATTGTACTTCATGGCTTAAGAAAAGATTTGTATGGAGTAGTTTAGACCTTTTGATGAGAGGCGAGACAATATTTGACTGAGGAGAAAAATGTCTCTGCTGTCTAAATATTTTTATAAAGAAGCAGAAGATATTAGCTACAATCGGAGCAAATCGTCTTACCAACTTGAGGTTCTACTCGCTCACGGGCAATTCAAGGCAGCTTACAGGAAATAAAAACACAATATAAGAGAAATAAAAATAATAAAATAATAACCCCCACCCCCTTTTTTATATTATATAAAAGTTACTGACTCTTATGTCCTATCTGGAACATTTAATGACAGTTACATATAAGGGATACCTAGGAAATAAATTTATTTAAATAATAATTAGGTATGCATGGCAAAGTTTTATCCTAGGCAGTGTTAACTGTGAAAGAATCCAATTTACTATCAGTGCAAAACAACAAAGTGTTAATGTTTTTGCCACATGCTAAATAAGTAAATAAACTTAATGCTGATGTGTAAGAAATTCAAAGTATTATTTTTAGCCAGTTGATTAATTTGAATAACAGAATAACAGAGTTAGAAAGGACTTTGGAGTTCTTCTAGTCCACCCCCTTGCAGAAAGAATTATAAAATACTATCAGTGGTAATGATGGTTAAGTGACATATCAGTTTTGGAATTTGTTTATCCTCAAGAATACAGTATTATTTCTCCGTTGCAAAAAGAGTTCACAAGTATCCAGGGCGGTGTGATTTAATTAACTGATCTTCAGGACTGGAAGTTTTCAGAGAATACTAGCTGCGTGTAACATTATCCCAACCTTCATTTATCCATTTAATCTTCTTTTGCCCCTTTGCAGTAATTTGACTTCCTTCTGAAGATGTTCTGGAATCCATAACTAGTCCGACTAGAACTTAGCCAGCCTGAGTACAAGATTTAATGACACCTTCAGGACTCTAAATTGGTGTGATGACATCTGTTTGGGAACTAGAGGTGCAATACCAGTAGTCCTTGACATATGACCACAATTAAGCCCAAAATTTCTGTTGCTAAGCAATTAGTTAAATGGCTTTTGCCCCATTTTACAACCTTTCTTGCCACAGTTATTAGGTGAATCACTGCAGTTGTTAAGTTGATGACACGGTTATTAAGTGAATCTGGCTTCTCCATTGACTTTTTCTTCACAGAAGGTGAAAAAAGGTGATCACATGGCCGCCCTCACACGAGACACTGCGACCGTCATAAGTATGAACCAGTTGCCAAGTCTCTGAATTTTTTGATCATGTGACCAGGGGGATGCTGCTACGTCATAAGTGTGAAAAGCAGTCATAAAGCCACTTTTTTTCAGTGCTGTTGTAGCTTTGAACGGTCATTGAACAAAGTGTCAGCTTTGGAAGCTATATTAGGCCGGAAACTCCAATGCTGCCACCTTCTTGTGTGTGGGAAAGTAGGAGAGGGGATTTAGGAGAGAGGGGTTAGTAGACATAATAGCATTCTTCCTGTCGGTCAAGGTCAGGGCCATCCAGCATCTGGAGGCGGAGTGGTCAGGGGGCTGGATCAAGATGGAACGGATGTTGATTGGAGCATGTGACCGACTGGGGAGAAAAGGGGATGGTTTTGGGAGCTTTGACTTACTGAAGGAAAACCCAGGCTTTTCAGATTCGGGTTTTCCCATATGTGCCAGTTTGCCTATTCTAGTAAAGAGAACTTTGGAAAATGCTTGCTTCCGCGTCTTTACTTGGAGTTGGGGTTTTTCTGGAACGCTGACACAAAGTTTTGTGAATCAAGGACTACCTGTGTATAGTTTCTTCGTGTCAGCCAAGTGATTTTTCTAAAGTGATTCTTCTTTTCCTTTCTGCAAGATGTCTTTTGATCACGTTTTCAAATACCCAGGCTGCATTTCAGTGATACATGAAACCCATGGTGGCGCAGTGGTTAGAATGCAGTACTGCAGGCTACTTCTGCTGACTGCTGGCTGCCTGCAATTTGGCAGTTCAAATCTCACCAGGCTCAAGGTTGACTCAGCCTTCCATCCTTCCAAAGTCAGTAAAATGAAGACCCAGATTGTTGGGGGCAACAGGCTGACTCTGTAATCCGTTTAGGGCTGTAAAGCACTGTGAAGCGGTATATAAGTCTAAGTGCTATTGCTATACATACCTTCTGTTCATTTCTTTAAAAAGGGACGTGGAACAGGAAAGGGATGAGAAGGAAGTGACCGGCAACTTTTGAGACACTTATTTAAGAAAATAAGTTGAAGCAAATGACCAAAGAAGCTGGATTCAGTCCTGCATTTAAATGCACTTCTTGAATTATTTAGTTATTTTCTTTAAAATGTGGAAGCAAGGGTTGGCTTGCACATCTTTCAAGGTGGCGAGGTTATTGGGTGGCTGAGAAGGGCAGCCAAAAGAGGCTGTAAAGCACCGATGATGGTCTAGCAGGTACTGCTACTTTCGCAAAGAAGAGGAAAATAACCTAACAAGCAGTGGTGGGATTCAAATAATTTAACAACCGGTTCTTTGCCCTAATGATTCCTTCCAACAACCAGTTCACCAAACTGCTCAGAACGTTAACAACCGGTTCTCCCGAAGTGGTGCGAACTGGCTGAATCCCACCACTGCTAACAAGGAATTGAGAATCCACGCAAAGGCAAGAACCTCCATCATCTCCGTTCTCCATTCCTCCATCATCTCCAATCTCCATTCTCACCAGGCTCAGGGTTGACTCAGCCTTCTATCCTTTCTAAGGTGGGTAAAATGAGGACTCGGTTTGTGGGGGCAATAAGCTGACTTTGTATAAAATATACAAAAGTATGAAGGCTATTGCTTAACGCATTGTAAGCCGCCCTGAGTCTCCGGAGAAGGGCAGCATATAAAAATAAATAAATAAATAAATTAATTAATTAATTAATTAATTAAATCTGATCTGTCAGCCCAACAGGGGGTACAGTTGGTTGCTTTCCCTCGGCCACAGTGGGAGTTATATGCGATTGAAAAGAAGAGTGAGGAAGGAAAATTCAACGGGGGGGGGGGCGGGGGTTTTTAAAAAGCAATTTCTGAACCTTGGCTTCAAAATTACCACCCATCCCTATCAATGGATGATCTCTCTGTGTTGGCTGAATACAGCCCCTACTGAAATCTAGGAGAAAAAAAACAATCTTGGCTTATGTAAAGAGCAAAGAAAATCACCTTGACAGAGATATGCAGGACGTATTGCCTAGGTAAAAAAGGCTGAAGCTCTTAACTGAAGAAACAATCAAGAAAAATCCCTGCTTGAATTCACTTCTTCTTTTTTTTTAGCTCTCTGCAGATGCCTTCTGTTCTGCTGAGTGGGCATTAATTAAAAAAAAAAGAGGTCAAGAAGCATTAAAATATAAGTGGCAACTGAGCCATTCATTTGGAACAATTAATGTGGCAAAGCAAATAGGAGACATTTAGAGTTGTTACGTGAATACAAAATGTGTTACTCTTGGTGGATGGATATAGAATGCATAAAATACCAATCCCTTGATTTGGGGTTGGTTTTTTTAAAATTTTCTGAGATTTTAGAATCCTTAAATATGGGTGATAATTTCTCCATGGCCTGCAATTTATGTGGCTAGATTTCTGGCACAAATGTGGAATTTGGCCCAAATTCATTCATAATGCATGGGGTCTTTAGTTTACATTTAAGATAGTGGTTTTCTATGATTTATAGTGATTTTCTTAGCTAAGAGTGGAGATTGCTTATTTAGAAAATAATATTTAGAATGGTAAAATCTATCACAGTTTAAAATGTAGGTGATCTGATAGATGATGACAGTGTGGTAAAATGGTAGTAAATATATCAGATTTGCAAGATTCTTTACTTAAACCAATCTTAATAATAGTGGGTTTTTCTATTATTATAGAGTTGATTTCCTGCTGTGATCCATGCCTTGGGGTTGACAAAATTCTGGATTCAATATATAGAAAGCTAAAGTATTAGAAAATCATAAATATATCTTTTCTATCTACACTTGTGTGAGTGAGTGTGTGTGTGTGTGTGTGTGTGTACAAAATATGCATATATTCAGCATGTGTATACACACTACACACACACACATACACAAATTCTCTGGGAACAAACAGTTTATTCCAGACTTACCTATCTTCCAGGAACAAGAAAACCTATACATAGATTTTTACATACTTGATGTGAATTGTTACGCTGCAGTGATCAGTAGAACCATCCTACATGCCGTTAGGAAACCAAGATAGGATATGACAGGCAGGTTGTTGGAATAATAGACCTGGGCATGGGGAAATGGACTAAGAATTGGACCTTCTGAGAATGAATGGCAATGTGGCACTGCGAGGAAAGTTGTTAGTTCAGGATCTTGAATGATTACACTTCTATTGAATGATTATATTTCCCATTAACCTTTCATTCTTTTTCCAGCTCCCTTCGCTCACATTCCACATTCAATCTCTGAGGGAGATCATTCCAGAGCCCACCCTTCCAACTTCAGGGATCATTTACTTCAGCCTCACCTTGTTCTTTGTCTCCATTTTCCAGGGTGTCTAATATATATATTTTTCTTCCATTCAATCACGTCCGATTCTAGGTGACCACCTGAAATAGTCCTTGCAGTTTTCCTGGCAAGTTTTTTTCTGAAGTAGGTTGCCTTTGCCTCCTTCCCAGGGCTGAGCAGAAGTGACTGGCCCAAGATACCCAGCTGGCTTTCTGCCTTAGGCAGGACTAGAACTCCTGGTCTTCCAGTTTCTAGCCTGGTGCTTTAACCACTACACCAAACTGCTTCTTTGGCTGGTATCTACTGAAGAAGAGAAACAGAACAGAAGATACATTGATATTTGTAATAGAACATTTTAATAGGAAGGAAATTTAAAATCATCTGGCAGCAAGGGTAACACAAATGCATTTCAATATTTTTGGACCCCTTCTGCTTCCTTTCAGAATCCATTCCATGCTTTATTCCCTGTAGAGTTTCCACTGATTTCAATGAAGCCTATTCAGGGCAGTAATCTTTTCTCAGCTCCTATTATTTCCTAAGGCTGTTCACAGAGCTCCCATTACTTCCTATGGTTATTCTTATCCTTTGTTTTAATATGACCCTTTGTAGGCAATTTCCCTTTCTGTAACCTTTAAAAAAAAAGAAGAAGAAAAAACCAGATTAATCTGCATGGGTTCCACAGAAGAGTAATGAAAGATTTTTTTAGGGGGGAAAAAAAAGTAAATTGCTCTGTTGTTTTATGTCACAAAATGTTCCAAATCTTAGGGAAGGCCATTCAATGATTGAAAACTTCTCTATTGACATTATAAAACCCTAGATCTGTGATGGTGAACCTTTGGCACGTGTGCCAGAGGTGACATGTAGAGCCCTCTCTGTGGGCACGCGCGCTGTCATCAGCTGCTCTTCCGGATTCCTTCACGTGCATGCGCGCCGGGCAGCTGGTCTTCGCGCATGTATATGATGGAACCCATAAGAGAGCAGCTGGCCGGTGCACACATGCATGCTGGACCAGCTGCCTGGTGCATATGCACATGACGGAACCCAGAAGAGCAGCTGGCCGCTGCGTGCATGCGTGCTCTAGCACATACGCACTCCGTTTCGGCACTTGGTGCCGAAAAGGTTGACCATCACTGCCCTAGATAAATGTGATGGATAAGAATATTGTCTCCACCTTACAACGAAAAGGATATCTGGTCATCTGGGCAACCTTAGAGCTGAGTTTGTCCTCAGTAAGAATTGTAAAGTATTAGCTTGCTTCTCCATAGAAGTGGAAATGTCTAAAGTAGAATCAGTAGATGTCATCATTTGGATTCTTGGAGCTCTGTCTCCATGTAGGCCAGTGATGGCTAACCTTTTTGCCATCGCGTGCCAAAAGCGGGGGAGCATGGGGGGTTGTGCACATGCATGTGCGCACACCCATACTTATATGTAGCCTGTCTCCTGCGCATGCGCGCGTGCCCCCCCCCCATGCTCCCCCTGCTTCCGGCACGCGATGACACAGTGGGCCTGGTAGGCCTATTTTTTACTCTCCCGAGATTCCAGAGCCTCTCTAGGAGCCTGGGGAGAGTGAAAATGGCCTTCCCCACCCGCCCAGAGGCCCTCCAGAGGCCCGAAACAGCCTGTTTCCCTACTTCTGGTAGGCCCAGAAGACCCGAAAATCAGCTGGCTGTTACGTGCATGCCCACCGGAGCTGAGCTCACGTGCCCACCAATATGGCTCTGCGTGCCACCTGTGCCATAGGTTCGTCATCATGGATGTAGGCTATAGAGTTGGGGGACAATTTTATTTTTATTTATTTTTATTTATTTTTATTTATATTTATATGCTGCCCTTCTCCGGAGACTCAGGGTGGCTTACAATGCGTTAAGTAATAGCCTTCATACTTTTGTATATTTTATACAAAGTCAGCTTATTGCCCCCACAAACTGGGCCCTCAATTATGTTTGAATCATAGAGGAAGGGGCTGTTTCAATCATAGAGGAATTCTTGCTATTCCGTGCAAGAATTCAGTGCAATACATTTCAGAGAGATGGTTGTCTAGTTTCCAGTTGAACCCACATATTTTAGAATAATAAGGATAAGGTAAAATGTAAGATAGGACAAGACAAGATAATTCAAGTCAAAATCAAGACAAGACAAGACAAGACAGCCTTGGCCTTTTTCTGGATGACATTCCTTTAAGTATTCAAAATGTATTATATGGTCCCTCTTCAGTCTTTTCCTCTCTAATATTGAGACTTACCCATTCACCCCATATAGCAGTGATGGAGAACCATGGAAACGGCACACACACACGCTCGTCAGGGCCATGCTCTGGAAAAGCCAAACTTCCAGGTTCTAGCACACATGCATGCCCGATGATCAGGTGGCCAGCGTTAATGCGCAGGCCGGTTTTCAGCACTGCCGCGTGTGCGAAGGGTTCATGTTCCGGAGAAGCCAAACTTCCGGGTTCTGGTGCGCATGCGCACCTGACAATCAGCTGGCCAGCGTGCATGCACACACTGGTTTTTGGCACTGCCGCATGCGCGAAGGACCGCTGATCATGCCAGAAAGCTTCAAGACAAACAGGCAAGGACGCATGTGCCGGGCGACATGGGCTTCACGTACCACTTTGGGCACATGTGCCATAGGTTTGCCATCATTGCCATATAGTATCTCTTCAGAGGGCTTTCTGTCTAGTCCCAATTATCCTCGTTGCCTCTTCCTAAACTTATTCCAAGTTTTCCCAATCTTTAAAATCTCAGGTTCAGAATTAAATACAATACTTGAAAAGGGCTGGCCAAGGCAAAAAAAAAAAAAAAGCGTTGAAAGTGTTACTTCCCATGACTTGGAAACTATCTTTTTATTGATACAATTTCAAATCCTACATGGTTTTTGTCCAGAAATGCAATACTACTGAGGTATAATTAGTGTCTGATTACAGTATGTTTTTCATAAATAGTTTTGGCAAGCTATGTGTTCTATATCTTTGCATTTGATTTCTGTTTTCTAACTGAAGCACTTTGCATTTGTCTTTAAATGTTACATTATTGCTCATTTCACTAATTTTTCATTTATACATCCTTACAAAAATGAGATTTAATAATTTATTGTTATTCATTGCATGCTCTTTTTCTCTCTCATGTTTGCACGGAAGTATAATTTTCTTTATTCAACAAATAATAACCACTAGATTTAAAAAAAAATGATTCAAGATAATTAGTTAAAAATGTGAGAAAACAAAACTAATCAATTCATCCTGTGTGATTTTTAATCTCTTAAGATTTTTAGATTTTTAAAATATTTAAGATTTTTAACCTCTTCAACCTAGATCTGAGTCCTTGTTCTTGTTGCATTAATATTTGACCGGGCTATTTTTTTTCCCCACTGACATAATTTCTACTCGTATGACAGCAAATCTTTAGAAGAAAGAAAAGGGAAAGGAAGAATAATGGAAATTAAATCAAAAAGCTTGTTTAACATAGTTTCCAACTCCTAGGGTTTATAAGTTATTCATATTTCCTGAGTTCCCCATATTCTGGTTTTTTTTTAATCTGCTATTGCCAGAGCCTACTCAGATTTTCTTAAAAGGAATATACAGTGAATAACAGGAAATTTCATAATGTTTGATAAAATACTTATGACAGATTCATTACATTTGCTATAATGAAAGTATCAAGGTGCCTTCTATTGGTTTAGGAATTTGCCTCTTCTCTGCAGCACTGATAAAAGAGTACATGATATTTATGCATGATCATAAATATAGAGTTGTTTCTGAAAGGAACACCAACCATTCTTCATAATGAGTTGAGTCAAATCTTTCAATTTCTGTACATTCAATAATCATTCAGTAATCATATATTGAAATAATCTTCCATGGCTTTTTATAACTGATTAACCTTTAATCCTAAAAGGAAAAGTTCCAATTTCACTTTAATATTGATCTTTAAAATCCTCTGTATTAAAGTATGTACATGGATCTTTCATGTTGTTCCCATTTCCAACATGCACCTAAACCTTTTTCATGCTCTATTATTTTGGGATCTTGCTTCCCCAAATAGTTAACGATTGCTTGAAGTGGAAAATAAAAGCCAAATCAACTGCAGTATTTTTTATAGAAATACTGATACTACCAATATTTTATTCTAATTGATACTAATGTGTGAGCATTGTTTAACAACAACACAGCTGTGGTCTTGTGCAATTTCTTTTCAGTGGGATTTATCTACAGGCCAATAACACATTGCCGCTTGTTTTTCAAATCTGATCTAAACTGAGAGGAGGACTCTAAAGCAATTAAGACGTAAACCATTAATGTCCAGAAGATACACTGCAATTTTGTCCATTTGGTCTAATCATGATGGATGCTAATTTGCACTTCTTATTCTGTGTATTCAAGCCCTTTCAATAGATTGTTGGAATTGGTTAAGGAAAGGCTAACCAATGGTTATCATACCACCAGCTATCACCATTGTCTAGTGTGAGTCATGATTTTGGGAAACTTCCCTTTGTCATAGATCCAGGATTGACTCATGATGATTACATTGTCCTCAGCATTTCCTGTACAATTCCCTAGCCTCAAAGTATAGCCATTCTCTTGGTTATCTACTTTGAAACTCTGGTAATTTTTATGCTGGCTTTTTTTCATTGCTGTCAATATGACAAGTTTCATAATGAAAGCATCATGTCTGTTGTGACCTAGGCTTACTGAGTCATTAAGACACACGAGTAGTCCCAAATACCTCTTTTATTGCAACAGCTGTGAATTACGTTCATTCACAGCTGAGTCCCAATTAATTGCAAAAAGTCCTTTGGGAGAAGTCCTTCGGGATAATCACCAACATTTATATCCTTTGACATGCTGCCAAAGACCTACTTGGCAAAGCCACACGGAGTCCAGAATCAAACAGAGATGCCCACTGGGAACAGAATTAACAACGTTGCTTTCCTGCAAAGGGCCCATGTGCCTTTGCTCCTCTTTTAAGTCTTATGGGAGGGGCCAATCATCTCCAGGCCTTACTCCCGAGTCGTCCCTTTTGTTTTAACTGTTCTTGCCTTCTGGCAGCTCTGCGCATGTGCACATTAGGAACAGGCTCCTCCTGTTCCTCTGCCATCCGACTCTGTAGGCTCCGGAGTCTGCGCATAACTCCCAGATGGCCCTGGCCCCATCTCTGCCTTCAACGCAGAGCCCTCATCCAGGCCTTCCCCAGGCTCCAAGACTGGCCCATGTTCCTCCCCAGCCTCCTCACTGTCTGACTTCGCTGCCAGGAGTCGGACAGTGGGCGGACCACAACAATGTGTTACATGAATACATTGCAAAAAAATTACCCAACATTGTTGGATCTAAAGAAGATTTCTTGAGAAAGAGGTAGACCATAATCTTGTTAAATGCTGTGCTACTACTTCCTCCTTCGAGGAAGCATTTCATGTTACCTTTTGGAATAACTTAACTAATGTGTAATATACAGGTGGCCATTCTCATGGCATTGAGGATCCTGCCTGTTTTCTCAAGTTCAATAAGTTCTAACTCTTCCTAAGTAACTATGCTAGACTGTGCCCTAAGGGTACAGTGTAACTCAGAGTGAAGCCAAGTGATTTTAACCGACAGATGCCTAGAATAATCTTTGTAATGGCCCTACAATTGCTTTCTGATCTGTTCTTTCCCAGGAGAGGTTATATTCCACTGAGCAAAGCTGTTGGATGGTTGCCTGCAGATATAATAAAACAAAAATATTTATGTTTTGTCAATCTTTTCACCATGTGAAAAGAAACCTTAAGAAAGGTTCCTACCTGTGTTCGATCAGATTCATTCCTTGTTTTCCTTCAACAGAGTTCAGCTGTCATCTTCTGGAGTTCCTGAGGGAATCAAAGATAAGAGTGTGTAGAGAGTAAGGAAGATAAATATGATTATATTAGTATGCAAGAAATGTTATGTAGAGAAAAGGGCACAAACATTTGTTTTAAAATTCAGAGGAAAGAGTGTTGCGGTGGCACAATGGTTAGAATGCAGTACTGCAGGCTACTTCTGCTGATCATCAGCTGCCAGCAGTTTGGCAGATCAGATCTCACCAGGCTCAAGGTTGACTCAGCCTTCCATCCTTCTGAGGTTAATAAAATGAGGGCCCAGGTTGTTGGGGCCAATATGCCGACTCTGTAAACCACTTAGAGAGGGCTGTAAAGCAGTGTGAAGTGGATATAAGTCTAAGTGCTATTGCTATTGCTAAAGAGAAAATATTAGGAAATGGCTTAGATAGATATCCTCCTAATTCACAGGAGTATAAGAGAGGACTAGGTACAACACAATCAAATTTGCAAAATTCTGTTATAGTTGAACTCAAAAAGTAGTTTTAGCTTCCCTGTGGAGCTGACATAGAGAAAGACCAGAGGAACAATCCATGGATGCTTCTTCATTCCAGACAGCAGTTATAGGTTTGGCCAAACCATGCAGCAAAACCTCAGGAACCACTGCATGCTTCTTCTGAAACAGCAAGGTTCATCAGATGTTGATGAACTAGATTCTTCTCTGCAGAAGCAATGCCTGCAGAGAATTCTAGAACTAACCCAGGGTGATCCAAGCATGGTAGGGAATTGATGGTGATAAGTTCCAATTTCAGATCATGCCACCACTGCCCTGAGATACAAACCAGGTTAAAATCTGATCACTACTGTGGATTGGCTCCATACACACCTGGATCACATCCAAGAGTGAAATCCAGCAGATTCTGACAGGTTCTGGAGAACCAGTAGTGGAAATTTTGAGTAGTTTGGAGAACCGGCAAATACCACCTCTGGCTGGCCCCAAAGTGGGGTGGGAAATGGAGATTTTGCAATATCCTTCCCTCAGGAGTGGGGAGAGAATAGGGATTTTGCAGTATCCTTCCCCTGGAGTAGGGTGGGAATGGAGATTTTGCAGTATCCTTCCCCTGCCACACCCACCAAGTCACACCATGCCCACAAGCCACACCCACAGAACCGATAGCAAAAAAAATGGATTTCACCATTGATCAAATCTATAGCGGCCATGAACTCCTAAACCATGTCCAAAGTAATGCTCACAGGAGGCAAACTAGTCTCCTAGGACCTTTAGTTTGGAAAAATCCACAGCCAATCCAGACTTGGCCTCAAGTAACTCTGGCAGGGAAGCTGCTATGCGCAGCAAGAAGGCCAGTAGCAGCAGTGTCATCTAATCCTAGAACCTAGTCCCATCAGGAGTCAAAATCAGTTATCTGCAGCTGCAGTGTCTCTGAAAGCCAGCAGGTTCTCTGAAATAATTAGCTACTCCATAGCCTCTGTCTTGGGATCATGGCTGGTGCTGCACTCAAAACCTGGTGGGCACATCAGCAAGAGGGGAATTCTCCTCTTTGTGCCCACCAGGCACTTCTCAGTGATACAGAATGGTCCTCTCATCCATTATCAAATCAGGGATGACGGGAACTTTATTATAGCCTGGTCTGGCAGCAGAGAAAAATCACTGAGCAAATCATCCTCAGTGGAAAACCTAATAACAGACAGTGAATTCCACTGAGTCTCTCCTGATTCTCTTGCTTCTTTGGGTCATACTTCCAAATTTTTGCCTCAGTCAAAGAGAGTTTTCCTGTTCTGAGGTGTTCTCTTGGTTTCATTGCCTTTCCTGAAAGCTTCAACTGCCCATTTGTGAACTTCTTACCTACCCTGATGGACTGTGGAGAAGAAGCTCTCTCCTGAAAACTCTCTCCTGAAGCAATAAAGACCCTAGCTTGCACATTTAGCAGGTGTAGCTTCAGTCATGATCTGGCAGTTCAGATTGTGCAAACATTGCACATACTTGCCAGATCATGACTGAACTTTCCCTCACAGTCCATGCCTTCTCTGCTAACTTTCATAGCCCTCCTTGTTTGTTTTCTGTGTCTGTGAGTTGCCTTTGTGTCTGTAAATTGCCCCTGTGAGTGAGGGCTAACCTGGACTAGGAGGAGGAAAAGAAGTGGCAATGGGGAGACAGGTCTCCCTTTTGACTTTTTTCCCCCTGCTAAATTCATGCTTGTTCTTTGTGTTTGCTTGCTCAGTGAAATTGGGCTTGTTTTTCTGGAAACTGGGTTCCTTCCATGCTGCTTGAGTAAGTCAATAATCCCTCCTACTCCTTGGTCCTTCTCCCTTTGTTTCTTTCTCTTAGGTTTTCATAATGGAGAATAATAAGACTTGTCCCAACTGGACGGTGCTCTTCAGAGATGCTTAGTTTTGATTGTTCACATGAAGATAGGAAAGAGTCTTTTATGGATAAGGATGGAGTGCTGCTTCAGGGAACAGTTTATGCTCATTTACCTTCTTTTTCATCTCTGTCTGAAGGGGTTTTTTTTATAGCAATAGGACCCTTCAGACAGAGATAAAAAAGAAGGTAAATTCCAGCAGTTTTATAAAGAGGGCTTAGGCCAAACCAAAAAGATTTCTTTTGACAGTCATAAGGAGGATGGCAAATAAATTGGGTTGGAAACAGCTTACTTGCGGAAAAAGGGCCAGCTCTTCTAATTTTTTAACCACAAAGTTAATCACCTTTGCTTCGAATTGATTTTTCTATGTACGGGGAAAAAACAACCAGTGGCATTAATTATCAACATAAATTGATAAATCAACTTAAATGATCAGCCTCTCTTTTAATTGGCCTTAGAAATTAAGCAATCCGTCAAGGTCCTATTGCAGAATAAGGTGAAGTTTTTTCTTCCCTTTGTGCCAAGATTTATCTGACTATACTGCCTCCTAGAGGCATTCTTAAGTTAATGCAGAGATTCCTCTACAGTATTGCCACAATCAAGCATGTGTCTCTTTTCCACTTTACTATATCAAGAATGTAATGCTGGCTCAGCTATTAATGACATATGAGTTTTGTGGTTTCAGTGTTTGTCCATGCACTGGTTTTAGGGACAGGTTAGATTTCATTCCGGCTTCACGGTCAGACCATATGTAAAAGCAAAGTGCCAACTCTCACCCAGTGACATTAACAGCTATGCTATCCAGCTAAAAAGAAAACACTGTACTATGCCAGCCCACTAATTATATGTGACTGAGCATTTTGCCCAGCTGAAAAAAAAAAAAGCAGATGTAGGCTTTGTTTGGGGAGGAGTAACCATCTTAATATACAGTTTGAAGGATTTTTGTAAGTTTTTCAAATGAATTTGTTTTGGTTTTTTTAATAAAATGGGTAGATTAAAAGGTGATATAGGTGATTCATATTACATGGGAGCAAACAGCATATTTCTAATCCTTGAGTCTACTATTGAATTTCTGTTTTAGTTCTGAGATATCAAGTGAATCTCACTTGATATCTATGAATGAAAGATATCTTGGTATCTTTCTATGAATAAGAAATAATCCTGTGTGTTATTGTATTTGTCAATCAATTATGCTTTTTCTTCAATTTTCACCTGGGAAGCCGGTGTCCATTTTGTTTTACATATTTGAGCGGGAGAGTTTTCCCTGATTGCACTGGGCATTTTTTTTTTTTGTATAATAATCTTGCCTAATATACCACAAGGTACATCCAAGTTCATCATGCCCTGTTCCCTGAATAAATCAGAATATAGTCTGCTAACACAGATATACTGTATTTTAAATTAGATAAAGAAGGATTGGAAAACTGAAAGGCTGGTCATTTGGCAGAATCCAGACAGTTTACATTTTAAAATTTTGCATATGGGAGAGATAATAAAGAAAAGAGAGAAAACTCAAGATAAGGTTATTATCAGGAAGACAATGCATCTACTGTTTTTTAATCTAAACATAGTTTAAAAAGCAGACTTTCAAACATAGGTCTGAAGCTCTGTCTCCATTTGCCCTTAATCATAGTTCAATTGAGGACAACATTTGGAATAGGCCAGTTCAGGGCGTAGATACTGTAGGACTTTTAGGACTTTACTGATATAAGCCAGTATTTTCCCACTTTAGCATCTTTAAAATGTATGGATTTCAACTTTGTGCTGGCTGGGGAATTCTGGGAGTTGAATTCCGCATCTCTTAAAATTGCTAATATTGAGAAATACACATATAGGCTACAATGATGGAATTTTGAAAACCTGACAGAGGTTTGTTTTTTTTTTCTTTTATATCCAAGAGAGACAATCTTGAGTTTGTTTGTCACTTCTCCTATCTTTCTGGACAAAGCTGTTGTTTTTGTAATGACTCTTGCATACTTTTTTTTCAAGGCTACCTTTGTACTTCTCTATGAACATTAATTTCCACTCTTGCTGCCATGACCTTGCACTTATTTTGTTCCCAGCCCATTATGAGAACTTTAAATAACCATTAGCTGTGTTGATATAAAAGGAACAGTTCTCCTCTTATGCTGGTGTAGGCTTTCACAGACGGTATCTCTTAGGCGGTATTGGGCTTCAGGATTTAATGACCGTAGTTCAGAGAACAGACTTCCTGATATTTTGTCCGCCGCTGGTGACAGACCAGCCCTCACCAACCTGCACCAATCAAAAATCAGCTCAGCTAATGGCCAATCAGAAGTCAGGACAGTTGGCTATAAAGAAAGGCGCCCCAGTCAGTCTCTGCTCAATTGCCTCGGGTCAGCATAGCTGGCTACTTTGCCTCTGAAAATGCCAACCAGACTTGCCAGCCAAACAAACATAAGAAAACTGTTTTCTAGACCATGTTCATTAATCCCTGAACCCCAATACTGCCCTGTAGTTCCCCTTTATTCAGACATTGTTAGCTTGGAACAGGTTAAACAGACATACCAACGTCCAACAATTCCTGATAAGTAGAATGTATTGTACAAAAGCTAAAAAGCCATTACAGAGGAGTTCTAACAATGCTGGTATTAATGAGATAATATTCAAATGTTTGCTCCTCCTTTGCCTGCTCAAGCTATACAATGGGTCTTTTCTAGATGGGAGGGCCAATTTGTATCCATCTCCTGTTCTGGCAGCAAGCAGGTTGTTTTTTTGCTGACTATGTGAGAACTAACTCTCAAATCACTACAACCTCAAATTGTATAAAAACCATTATGTTTTGCCTTCCATTATTGTGGACAATTCAGCTGACCTTTTGTAAGTATGGTTGGCGGTATTTGAAAAGTGTTGGGGGGGGTCCCCCCCCCTTCCTCTCATCCAGTTGCTAGCCAGACAGCCCACACTGCAGCCATCTCTCTCCCATCCATCATTTGATTTCTCCGTTACACTTGCTTCTTGTGTTCCTTTCATATCCATCAACTGCAACCCACCTTTGCTTTGACAGTAAATCTCTGGGCTTCCAACAAGATGGAGAACAAAACAGAACTCCACTACTTTATCTGGGAAAGAAGGAACATTTTTCACCATTTCACATTAACACAAATTCTAAATGTAGCCTTATATTTCATTGCAGCAGCCTCATTTCTCTTCATTGCAGTGTCCAAAAAAAAAAAAAAGAGAGATGTTGAATTTGGTGTGTGTGACTTATTTGCCATTTACCTTACACTATATTTCTAAGTTGAAATCCTTTCCTTCTGCCTTGGTGTAAAAACCTGGTTGTCTGTATTATTTAGTCGGTGACAATTCTCCAGCTCTATAGGCCCAGCTAATTGCATGACTGGGAGCTCCTTCTCCCTGGGGCCATTTGTGCTGTTCTATATTCCCACTTAAGCCAGGAGATGCCCAAACAGGGAATAAGAGGAGGAACAAATAAATGACCCTTGTGAAGACAGGCAAGGTTCTGGAGTGTACTAATATGTGAATGTTTTCCATGCTGGTTGATGACATGCTGAAAGGTAGCAAAGCCAAAGGAGAAAGCTAATCACTTCACTTATTACAAGTAGTAATCAGAAATCAGGGCAATGCTATTCAATGACAGCAGTGCAATGCAATTGTCAAAACCAGGATATAATGACTGTTACCATTGGAACCCTTGTAACATGTTAAACTCCATCAGAATTGAATCCAAGGTGATCTTAATAACACCCAATTCATCTCATGTGTCACAGCGCCATAAAGAAACAAGCTATGGGACCAGAAGTCAAGCTGAATTTCTCTAGCAGTGATGGTGTATTGGAAGCCCTGGTTTAGCAAAAAAAAAAAAAGTTTGGTAAAAAAAGAGAGAGAGTATGATGCCCAGTCAAACCATAGAGAGTCAGCAGATGCCTAGAAGGCAAGTTGCAACAATACATTGAGTTCTTTTAAAAATATCACCCTCTTCTGGGTAATCTGAATAATGATGGTTTCTGTTTGTTTATTTTTAAATGGATCTCTGAGGCTGTTCAGCAGAATCAAACTTTACATGCAATGTGGTAAATCAGCGGTGAGGCTTTCGCTTAAGATTTCTGTTGTACCTGAGAGTGATAGGCTTCCATGAAGAAGAGGATAAATGAAAAATAGCACTTTTGATGACAGTGTCTGGAGCAGATGCCCTTGTACTGCACACTTATATTCATGGAGGAAGGGGGGAAAGCCCTGTGGCAAAAAAGCGAGGCCATGAAAGAATTTAGCATATGAAAGATTTATCTTCCAGTCATGCTTACAAAAGGAGCTTGAGACAGTTAAAGAATTTATAATATGAAAAAACTAACTAAGGAGGAAATCTTGTGATGCTGGTGCATAGACTGAATCTTTGATCAAAGATCACATTGCTTTGTACATCAGGATCAGAATAGTGCAAGGAGACTTACTTGGAATGATGAACATGTAGCTGGAAAACACTTCTGATATATATCAAGCAGTGGAACTCACTCAAGATTGAAAATGAAGGGATAAGCAAGGATGATGCTCCAATATTGGCCATCATCCAAGTGAAAGATTTATTTAAGTCAAAAACACAACCCAAAAGGAAAAGAAAACAAAAACCCACTCTCGGGCAAAAAAAAAAAGCTTGGAAATAGGGCATAGCAAATGCAAACATCATAATCAATGTGGTATGTTGTATGCCTAGAAATAATGTTCAGCGTATGAGCAGCAATGTTGCAAGTGTGGAAAGAATAACCACATGGCTAAAACGTGCAAAATTACAAAAAAACAATTCCAGGCATGGGAAAGGAGACTGGCTTCAAACAATTCTTGTTAATGGAATCCCCACTGAATATAAGATCAACACTAGCATGCAATTCGGTCTAAGAGCTGAAATTAACTGCAACTGATTAAAGACTAAGCCAGACTTTACCTCAATAGCCATAGATCTAAAGATAGATACTGAAAACCCAATAGCCACTCTGGGTGGCTGTGAATCCATTTTGAAAGCGAAAATCACTATGATAGAAAAAACATTGGTATTATCAAATCTATGAAGAACCATCCTGGGTCTAGTTATATCTGAAAAGTTACAAATAGTGCTGACTCAGTCTGTATAAAATTCACTGAAAAAGAAACATCTCTGTGGTTAATCAGATAAAGGAGATTCTTTTTCAGGGTATTTGGTGTTTCCCAATAAGTCATGACATTACTTTTAACAGCAATACCATTTAGACTTATGTACTTCTTCATAATGCTTTACAGCCCTCTCTAAGTGGTTTACAAAGTCAGCATATTTCCCCCAACAATCTGGGTCCTTATTTTACCGACCTCGGACGGATGGAAGGCTGAGTCAACCTTGAGCCTGGTGAGATTCGAATTGCCAATTTGCAGGCAGCCAGCAGCCGGCAGCCGGCAGAAGTACCCTGCAGTACTGCATTCTAACCACTGCGCCACCATGGTTCTCATGTATCATTGAAATGCAGCCTGGGTGTTTGAAAATGTGATCAAAAGGCATCTTGCAGAAAGGAAAAGAAGAATCTTTTGGGCTCAATTGTAGTCATAAATCAAGGACCACTGGTATTGCACCTCTAGTTCCCAAACAGATGTCATCACACCAAACTAGAGTCCTGAAGGTGTCATTAAATCTTGTACTCTGGTTGACTAAATGCTAGTTGGACTAGTTAAGGTGTCAACCTTGAGCTGGTCAGGATCGCCATGGCTCTTTAATATATAAAGAATGGTACATGCTGTGAGAGATCTACCAGTAGAGAATTGAGAATAAAATTAAAACTAAAGCATAATTGGATGATGGAATAGAAACGAGGAATTATTCAGCAGGCTAAAGTAATCGTTGAAGCACGCGGCCCTCCAGAGCTCTGTTTTTACTGGCAGAGGGTTGCAGGAAGCCACGGCAGCCAAAAACGAAGCTCGGGAGCCTGTTTTCGCTGGCAGAGCACTGGGGCCACCACAGGCGCCCCCTACAGGAGTGATGTTGAACTGGCCATGCCCATTGTGGCCCCCCAAGATCAAACATAACCCTGATGCAGCCCTCAATGAAATTGAGTTTGACACCCTAAAGGGTGTTCTAAAGGAAGCAAAGTAATCACACATGTTATTACAAACAACACAATTGTGATCAAGAATTCAACCAGTGTACTGAAAGTTTGACAAATAAGTTACTTTATTTAGAAAAACAGGAACGTGAGGAAGTTGAACCTCTTTTGGAGAAACTCCTACGCATGTTCCTTGCACTGTTTAGTTCCTTTGTGGTTCAGGTCAGACTTGGAACTAAGCGGATCTTCAGTTAGTTTACTTCTTGTGTCATTGCTTCTTCATAAATCAACAAAAGGGGCCAGAGTTCTTACTTTCCCATCATGCATTGATTATTCACTTAAATAAAATGTCTGAAATGGGTTACCACGATGTGCCATTGCATAAGGGAAATTATGAAAAGAATCTCCTACCATTAACTTTAAAAAATAAATTTAATATAGGTTCAGATATTGCACATTGATATTTAAAATATTCGGTGCACAGGTTTGGGTAGTAAAAATACTGCACATTTTTCCCCTGGGAAACTAAAGGTCAAGTAGTCTGGGAAGTATCAAAAGTTCCTGCAAGAAAGGCAGACTTTATAGCTTGTGGGAAATCACTTATACCCCTCTTCTGTCCATTATTCTGAATGAACTGTGCTGCCAAGAATGTTGTTTATTGCTAAAATAAAACATCATAAAGGTAATTGCTGCTGAGCAATCTGCTCATAGATTATCCTAATGGACAAAGGTTACAAATTATTCTGATCACCTTGTATCTATCCTGTTTTGTATGTGTCAAGACCCAGAGGGTTTGTAGGAATTGTGACAGAAAATTACTGGCCCTCAGCTGACTTAATGCTTAGCACGGAATTCTATTTGGCAAAGGTTCCTACAGAGGCTTATCAAGTTGAAAGTAACCTGAAATAAATATTTTTGGATCAACAAAAACCAGCACAAGTTATGACCCACCAAACCAAACAGATCCCAGCAACCCTGGCTTCTGTATGTCCATAGGATCTGGCATCTGCATCTATATCTATAAGAGCTCTGGTGGCTCAGTAGACTAAGGCAGTGATTAACATCCACTTACATCTGCTGCCTGCAATTACTGCAAGTTCAAATCCCACCAGGCTCAAGGTTGACTCAGCCTTCCATCCTTTCTAAGGTGGGTAAAATGAGGACCCAGATTGTGGGGGCAATAAGCTGACTTTGTATAAATATACAAAAGTATGAGGGCTATTACTTAACACATTGTAAGCCGCCCTGAGTCTCCGGAGAAGGGCGGCATATAAATCAAAATAATTTAAAAAAAATCTGAAATGGTGAAGTTGCTTGTTTTAACTTGGTGGGTAGATTTTAATCTCCACATCTGCACAGCTGCCCGTTCTGCTTTGCCACTTAGAAGCAGGATACTCTTTCATCTCATGGCATTTGCTTGGATATCCAATAAATGCAAGTATCCCTTGGAAGGTCTGCACAGTTTGTTAGGAAATGGTTATTTGTCTAACTAGTTGGTCAGGCAATATATAAACCAACAATGTATGTTTGCAGTCAGAAAGGCATTATATTGCTTTAAGACTGCATTGCATCATCCTGTATGAGCCTAAGCCTCATGCAGCCCTGTGTGAGCTGCATGAGCCTAAGACAGACCACTTTAATAACTAGCAGAAATGTGCGGTGCTCACCCAAAATCCAAAGGCTTCTTCCAAATCATTTTCAAAGTGTGCTTAGCAATTAAAAATATATATATATATTTGTAAACTGCCTTTTAGTAATATGTGAAAGTCTACCAGTTAGTTTAGTGGATTCACCTTGTGTAAAGATAGACGTGTCAAACTTTCTATTTATTTAATTGTGCAACAAACCTATTTGTATTTCTTCACTCCTTTTCTTCAAGGTATCCTTTCCATTTTACCCTTTTAATGCGTTCCAAAAGAAGGTTTAAGCTGAGTGACAATAACCTTTCATCATAAGGTCTGGTGAGCATTTTGGTATTGGCTCATCACCATTATCCAGGCTGACCATTTTTTTTCCAGGTACAACAGTATACAGTAGAACCTCAGGTCACGAACGCTTCTGACCATGACCAAATCAGGTTCCAACCAAAAAATTCACTTTTTTTTTTTTTTTTTTTTTTGCAGCTGATTTCCCCTTCCGTGCCATTTTTTTTGTAAGCACCAAAATTCCAAAATTAGATTCGGGTCATGACCAAATTGGGTTGTGACCAAAGTTATGGAACGAATTATGGTCGTGACCATAATACAGGTTCTACTGTAACTAGGCATATAAACCATTGGCACCCCTGTAGAATTTTGTCAAGAATGTTGTCAAGGTAAGAGCATTTCATCCTACTAGGCGCCATGGTGGCATAGTGATTAGAATGCAGTATAGCAGATTGACTCTGCCTACTGCCATAAGTCCGATCCTGACCAGCTCAAGGTTGACTCAGCTTCCATCCTTCCAAGGTCGTTAAAATGAGGACCCAGATTGTTGGCGGGCAATATACTGATGGTAAACTGCTTAGACAGGGCTATGAAGCACTATGAAGTGATATATAAGTCTGTTATTGCTAAGTACTAATATGTAGCAGGAAGTAAAGCATCTAAAAACAGGAAGTAATGTGTAGCTAGAAATTAGCTCTTTCTTCAGTGAAAGGGAGAGCATTGGTACTTATTTTTTTGAAATCATCAGCAAATAAACCTTCCAAACAGATTTCTTCAGCGTCAAGATTTTTGCAAGGGTGGAATTAGCAATGTTGGCATGTCTGTTTCCAATCCCTCACTTGACTTTGATTTAAATCACTGAAATCTATTTCTGTTTAAGGTAATGGGTATCAAAAACTAGATTTTATCTCTTATAAAACTGCCTGAGATGGTGTTGATATAGGTGGGAAAATACCACTTTGGCACTGTATTGCTAAGGACAACTTAAGCCTTTTTCACTCATGGGTTGGAGACAAAAAGAAGCCAAGTCACATCATGTAGACAAGGCAGAAAGAAGATATTATTAGCCCATAACTGTGCTGAACTATGATGCTCTGTGACCCACAAAATGGGAAAAGATCCTATGTGTCTTCATTTGCTAGGAGTACAGTGAAGCCCTAGATTGTCTACTGATAGATTCCTTTTCTGTGAAGCAGAAAAGTGGTTCAATGTCTTAATGACACTGGAGAAGGTCTGTCTATGGTGGTTCAAGTTCTAGTACTGTGTGATGGAGTGAGCTCCTGTCACTTTCTTCAGCATCTGGCAACTAAGTGATTTGAAAGCATGCAAATAGAAGTATATAGGGGGAAAGGGCTTCCATCAAACTGTTTATGTAGCAAGCAGCTACATTATCTGCTCCTTCTGCAATTCTCAACTTTGGGAACTTTAAAAAGTGTGGCTTTCAACTTTCAGAGTTCCCCCACCAGCACGACTATTCTGAGAAATGAAGGCCACACATTTTAAAGTTCCCAAGGTTGAGAAATATTGGTTAGAAGGCTTATGTGTCTCCTCCTTAGAATGGAGAAGTTACTCTTTGTGTTTTCAACTGGGAAACAGATGATTGACTTATAGCATTTATGCTTATGTACCATCCCACAGCAATCTCTGGGAGGTTTACAATGTAGAAGTATTATTTGCCTAGCCTATAACTGTACTGTATGATGATGCTCTGTGACCCACAAAATGGGAAAAGATCCTATATGTCTTCATTTGCTAGGAATACAATGAAGCCCTAGATTGTCTACTGATAGATTCCTTTTCTGTAAAGCACAGTGGTTCAGTGTCTTAATGACACTGGAGAAGGTCTGTCTACAGTGGTTCAAGTTCTAGTATCGTGTGATGGAGTGAGCTCCTGTCACTTTCTTCAGCATCTGCCAACCAAATGGTTTGAAAGCATGCAGATGCAAGTAGATAAATAGGAACCACTTCAGTGGGAAAAAGGTGGCACTGCCAGTGACAATACAAATGCAATTGGTGGGGGAAACTCTGGATAACACTGGGAACATCATCAAGCCTTTTAGGTGTGGAGTCATTCTCCCCTCCATGGTGCATTCTGGACAGCACACAAGCATGAACTGAACAGACTAGCAATTGTCATCAGCAAAAACAACTACTTTGTATTAACTCTGTAGTCTTCTGGCTAATGTAACATCGCCATACGCTAAATAATAAGCTGGCATGGTATCACAGTGCTCATTAAAGCAGTTGATAAAGGAACCCATTTTCAGACTAGATGGCCTGAATAGATAGAATTGCATTTGTATTGCCCCAGACTTTCCCATGTAATGCCATTATAGAAAGGGAAACAGTGAAACCTAGATTTTTTCCCTCTATAATTTCATCAGGATAATTAGGAAGGTGGGTTTGTTCTTTAGAGAATTTCTTATTTTCTAGGACATCATTGATAAAGTGCTGCCCTTGACTGGACCAAGCAAAAACCAGTCCCCCCCCCCAAAAAAAATGCTTGCTCCTACTTATTAAGGATTAGCAGAAATAAAATCAAGAAGAAAAAATAAACGCCTGTCTTTAAATTTCCAAATACAAGCCAAAATATTCTCTTTCCAGCATCCTCTCTGTGTTAATGTGTGTCCTTAATGAAAACTTATTCAAGGAGCTCAGAAGTAATAATGTGTAACTAGTTTACCATGGCTGATTTTACTTGAAATTCTAGTTGCTTCCCTTGTTTTCCATTTATTTATTTGATTGATTGATTGATTGATTGATTGATTGATTGATTTCTATAACCCATCTCAAGAAATGAGTCTGGGCAACTCACAATTCACAAACATATATCACAATTAAAATCTTTAAAACATTTTAAAACAATAAAAATCATTAAAACACTAACAAACATTAGAACATGCTCTAATTTGAGTATATACAAAGCAAGATACGTGGCCTCCCAATTTCAGAAGCATAGACAGGTCTTTAAAGCTTTACGGAAGACTAACATTGTTGGGGCCAACCCTTTAGCCAGAATATTTATTTTTATGTCTAAAGATTAAGCTTCCCTAGTTTTAGAAGGGAATTTCCCATTAGTCTCTTCTCCACCTGCAAGACTACATGGTTATATAATTATCATTTGTGTTTCAGGAATGGCATTTCTGGACTTTGGGCATGAAGAGCCAATCGCCGTCCTTTCTAAGAAATAGAAAGCTTCCTAGTACTGAGCTGAAGATAGAAAAAAAATATGAGCTGATGGGCCAAAAATTCCCTAACTTGACAAACTAGGGAGGTATTAGGAAGTTCAATCTGATTGATGATACCTACTATTTAATTGGGAAAGCCTTTTAAAAAAAAAAACAGCACAAAAAGACTGACAGGGAGGTTTCAAAGTATTTCTTCTCTTGATTTCTAAGAGGTTCAAAATTCTTTAGCACCAACTGCATATTTTGTGTACCTAGCCCAGATTTTGGGTTCCTTCCTCCTACATACAGTATGCATGTGTGTGGGCACACATACATACAAAGCTGAGCCCACATGCTTGATAACAATGGTATCCACTCCCAGTTAGGTTGAATTGTGCCAAGCTTTGAAAACTATCTGGAAAAAGAGGTGGCATCATGGAGGCATGGTAGGAAGCAATTTCATAAGAGATAGCATGGAGAAGTGAAAAAGCAAAACATCTTTAGGTGGCAAAAAAACCCCCCCATTTGAACTGGACTAAAAAAAAGGCCATGGTGGGTTCTAAAACTTGGGGATGATATGCTTGTGTTAGATATGGGAGCAGACAAAGAGATGTAGGATTACAGAACTGGAAATGACCTCTAAGAACTAGTTCAACCAGATCACGAATGACTGCAGCTGGTGTACTAATCGCCTTTTGGTTCCAAACGCTTAATTTCACTCTTTCTCCAAGGAGTTTCAACAGTGATAGATAGAATCTGAGATTCTAGCCACAAGTCTCCGTTAGTGTCCTAGGATAACTTTCCTGCTACTACATGCTGATGTAGTCTCTACCACTTTCTCCTCCTCAAAGATTTTTTCCCCAATGGTGAGGATCAAATCCAAGACTGCTAAGCCTCATTTTTCATTTTCTACCTTCTGGTCTGTTTTTTGGGTTTTTTTTTTTTTTTTTTACTGTGAGGTAAAGTCATGTTGGCATAATCTCCAATGTTGGACGACTGGGCCATTGTATTTTCATAGGAACTTGTGTACTTTCCCAGGGAACCACTGCCAGCTGGCATCCTTGCTGATGACATGATAGAACAGAGGAGACAAAGGGCAACAGCTGCAACAAAACCAACATCAGTACCCATTTAGTCCGGCTGTTGTAGTATCTACTATGACTGAGAAACAACTCATCCTGATCAAGCAGTGGAGGCAGTTCCTTGTAACTAGAAAATTAAAGGAACAAGATGTGAGCTCTGGATAAAATAAAATAAAATTGGCATTTCCAACCAAGAAGCAGTACATGTGCAAAGAATGCTTCTTCCCCTTCTATGTCCCATTTTTAATATCCCCTGACTTTGGGGTGGGGGGAGAGAGAGAGAGAGAAGGAAAGTAGTCTCAAGAGGTAACTGTTGGAAAAGATTAAACATCCTCTTTTCACAAGAAACTCCTTCATTAGCTTTTGTGCCTTCTCAGACTGGAAAATTACAGAGCTGAACAAAATGTGAAGTTCCGCCTTTGGTAATTTGTACCTCTTAACTTCACTTCCTAATTTAATTTGTGTTGTTTGTTGGTTCAGCAATCGACCACTAAATAACGTATCAGCTAGAGCTAAGTGAAGAATCTGTTCCAATCCAAAAGCAACTTCGTTATCTTTGAAATCTCATCATATCAAGAGTACCAGCTTAAAGGGGCATAGCTGAAGTAGACTAAAACTAGCATATATTACACTATAGTATATAGCTGAAACAATACTAAAACCTTGTGATGCAATGGCCAGCAAATTTAATAATTAAATAAAAACAAAACAGAACTGGGACACCATCCCACAAGCCAATTGCATCAGTGGTGAAATCAAATTTTTTTACTACTGGTTCTGTGGGCTTGGCAGGGGAAGGATACTGCAAAATCTCCATTCCCATCCCACTCCTGGGGGAAGGATACTGCAAAACCTCCATTCCCATCCCACTCTGGGACCAGCCAGAGGTTGTATTTGCTGGTTCTCCGAACTGCTCAAAATTTCCGCTATCGGCTCTGATCAGATGACATGGATTCATTCATTCTGAGAGTTGAAGTGGCTTTTTTGGTCAATTTATTTCAACTGGATCACACTGATCTTCTCTGAACACAGTTCCTAGTACAAACTCTTGCTTTTACTTCCCAGCTTCTAAACCAGTCCAGGACAAATAACCTAGCATCATGTACTCTGGGTGGCTCCTTGCAGAAGACAAGGAGAAACAGCCTCTTGTCAGTTTTCTTTTTTTTTCTCCTGGACTCCTGGGTAGGTAGAGGAGCTGCAGTGATTTACACGTAGTCAAAACTGGGTCAGCCCTTGCTGCTTTCAAAACTGAAATCCCTGAAGCCTGCCTGTATGATTTAGGAGTTGGCTCCCCGTCTTCCTGACCATCTTCTGCAACAACATACAACCATTGTTAGAGATATTGAGGGAAAGGGCTTCTGTCAAACTGTTTATGTAACAAGCAGCTACATTCTCTGCTCCTTCTGCAATTCTCAACCTTGGAAACTGTAAAAATGTGCGACTTTCAACTTGCAAGAGTTCCCCAGCCAGCATGACCATTCTGAGAACTGAAGTCCACACATTTTAAAGTTCCCAAGGTTGAGAAACATTGGTTAGAGACCAAGGTTGACTCAGCCTGCCATCCTTCCGAGGTGGGTAAAATGAGGACCCAAATTATTGGGGGCAATATGCTGACTCTGTAAACAGTTGAGAGATGGCTGGAAAGCGGTATATTAAGTCTAAGTGCTATTGCTATGTGTCTCCTCCTTAGAATGGAGAAGCCACCCCTTGTGTTTTCAACTGGGAAACAGATGATTGGCTTATAGCATTTATGCTTATGTACCATCCCACAGCACTCTCTGGGAGGTTTACAATGTAGAAGTATTATTTGCCTATTTTACCCAATAATCTGGGTCCTCATTTACCAACCTCGGAAGGATGGAAGGCTGAGTAAATCCTGAGCCCCATCAGGATTGAACTCCAGGCTGTGGACAGAGTTTGCCTGTAATGCTACACTTTAACCACTGTGCCACCAGGGCTCTCCTTATGATGATGATGATTATTAGGATTCCAATAACTTCTGGAAGACTTACTTCCTCTAATTGGGTGGGGCTTTTTGCACTCAGCAATTCTTTATATAAGTGCTCAGGTCTGTCGGTGCATCCACAGATGAATCCTCTTTCTATATTTGGACAAGGATTTTATTATAGGGAAGTTCAAATGGAAGAATATTTAGAAATTTTGAATCCATGTAGTCATTTGCATGTTCACTTACTCATTTTTAAAATGTGAATAATTTAATTGTACTCTGTAATATGACATGAATAAACTTGTGATACTAGTTTTGAGGGAGAAATGTTTTTACAAGACTTTTCCTAGCTTCTTTATTTTCTCCCTTTCTATGTTATGATTTAATCATAAATCATAATCACATTTAATCTGATGTCACTATGTGCAAATTTACATGAAAACAGATATACCAGACCTTGTTCTTTTCACAGTTCCTCCTCAATCACTCTGCCTACTTCTTTGTCGGCTTCACCATCATAACACAATTAATTACACTTCTGATACAGATCTTGGGATATGAACTTTGATTAGAGCTGGTGCTAATCTTAAAACTCAAGCAAGGTATTTAAGTCTTAGTGGACTTTTATATAGTATATATGGCCTACTAACTGTATGAATAGTCCAACTGGTGATGCTGAAATAATCATCTACCTTATTATTTTGCTTACTACTATAAGTAAGCTCTGTTGTGCAATTTTACAAAAAAACTTAGTTATACAGTTCATTCTGATTATGGAACCTGTTTCTTTAACTGAGAAACTGCAGATTTAAGAAACTGCTGGGATGTTTGGAACTGGATTTTGAAATAACAGAACTGCTGAATTTAGTTAACTCTAGTTTCAATTTCTAGTTTTCTAGTTTTCCTCAAACGTTCCTCAGGACTACTGCCAATTCACAGAGCTTCCTGATCTTGGTGCTCCTTTACCATCTGAGTGAGTGAACAATAAAAGACAATGAGCAGTTAGCTCTAACATATTATATCTTGCCTTTTCTTTATCACTGTTAACACCTACTAGATCCAGAAAGGGGAAAAAATGTGACAATGGTTTCAAGGAAAAGATGAAGCTACACAGGAAAAGGAAACCATTTTGGCCAGCAACCCAACCTCACCCCATCTCAAACTTCGCAATTGGCAGCATATCTGACTTTACTAAACATGTCTTTTTAAATTGAATGATACAACTTTTACAATATCCATTGTTCTGTGATTACTACTGATTGTAAAGTTGCTTTGGAAAGAACATAACGAATGTGCCCTTAGCAGACTTGCATTGGTGCATTCTTTAGTAGTGAGATTGGCTCTATTCTGATGTCAGAAATTCAGATGTTTAGTTGAAGCATTTTTAGATCTGTTCCTGGTAGGTAACATTGAATAAGATCATGTAATATCTGTCTATTTGGAGTTCATTGCAGGTCAACGTTTAGGCATTATTTCTAGGTTTATGCAACCAGCCAAGCTGCCCAGGTAGTCCTTGTTTAATGTCCACTCATTCAGTGACCATTTGAAGTTACAATGATGTTGAATGAAGGTGACTTACAACAGGTCCTCACAGTTGTAGCCATCATACGGTCTCTGTAAACATGTGATTGCAATTTGGGTGCTTGGAATCTGCCCTCAATTACATATGAGGCTGTGGCATCCTATGGATATCTGTCCCTTCTATTTTTTATTTTTATTCTTTTAATTTTTAATTTGTATTAGTTCTTATATTTTTAATTGTAGTGTTTAATAATTTTTTAATAAAATATATACATCAAAAGCTCCTACCCATCTTAACGTGCACTTGGTGAGATCCATAATTTAATTATTTTATGCTTTCATGTTCCAGCCTGCATATAAATTGAGAGTAACCTAACCCTGGCCAGAAAGTATGGATGCAGATTATGACACAGTTTCACTGTTGAACTTGTTTGGAATGGTTGATGTTACACTTCATCAGTTAAGAGGAGAAAAGGATATGCTGTTACATGCCACAAATTTCTAATGTTAGTCACATCAATGCAATGTGTATCAATGCAGCGCTGATTGGGAGTCTCCAGAGTTGGGTGAAAGATGGGAAACTATATAAATATTTTAAATAAATAAATATCATAAGATTAAAATCACAGGAAATAATTTGCATGTTATTTCATCCCAATCGATCTGGATTTTGTGACTGAATAATGTTTAAATGCAATATATTGCATCCCGATGTCAACTGAAATGTTATGCTTTTCTTTTCGGGCAGACGTTTCCAGAAAAGTTTGTATCTGGCTGAATTTGACTAGGTTGAGAACAAAAGATGATTGGATAGCTAATTGAGTTATTTCAAGTGAAGGAAGCTGTCTACCCATCATGGATGTTCTGATGAGAGCTTCAGTAGTTTAGCATATTTTTAGGCCTCCGGTCTAGATGAAATCTCTGAATTATGCAAAGCTTATGAGCACAGCTAACTGTTTATCAAGAGCTGACTGATCATTGTATGATTATCATTAAGTGGTAAACCTGAAGTAAACTGAACCATTTCTTTGCAGCTTCACTGTGGCAGATGTGAGGCAGATACCTATGACTGAATTGACTTTCTCAAGAAAGGAGTCTAAAAAAATAAGGTGAATAAGTGAACCTGCTGATCTTCCAACAAGGATAGGTAACATTTTTCTCAATCTAGCTTCTGTACCAAAGAATGGCCAAACTACTGCTATCATTTTTTTTAAAGTTTCAAGAATATATTAATGTAATCTTTTTTCCTAAGCAAACTACTAGATAAATTACCAAGCAGCGTGACATTACTAATATTTTAGAATCTAAGAGATTATAAAGAATCCCAAACAGATTTTTCCAAAAGGAAAACGGGGTAGATATAATTGCAACTGTATTTCAATGTAAGATGTTTAAAGGTAAAACAGTTTGAAGTAAAAATAAATAAAACCCTAAATGCATATATATCTCAGATATGTTAACTGACAAGGAAATTATTCACACATTGCATTAAGTTATGATTGTTTTAGCCATGAGTTGTTAAGTGAGTCATACTGGCTGGTTTCAATATGCTATAAAACATAATTTACAAACCACAATGATTATGTTAACACATCACACTAAACCTCAACCAAGCAAACAGGCACTAATTAAAAAATTAGTGGCAATATTACGCATAAGAACAGAAATGTGTTTATGTAGTTTAATAAAAACACTTTCCTTCCTCCACCTATTTGGCTACAGAATTCACTGTGGTGGTAGGTAGGTAGGTAGGAAGGTAGGAAGGTAGGAAGGTAGGAAGGAAGGAAGGAAGGAAGGAAGGAAGGAAGGAAGGAAGGAAGG
>WNWU01000006.1:2569542-2664355 GCA_012654045.1 Ptyas mucosa
AGGAAGGAAGGAAGGAAGGAAGGAAGGAAGGAAGGAAGGAAGGAAGGAAGGAATTTTTTCATTTTTAAAAAAATTAATTGTTATCTTCCACTTATGCTTACTACAGTATAGACAATGTATAAAAACCAGTAATCATATGACATGAATGACCAAGTCCAGTGACATGGCTATGAATAATGTTTCATTTCTTGCACAGGAAAATATTTTTTATATGTATGTCTTCTCCAGAAGGAGATAACATTAGATTATCATTAACTCCTTGCCAAAATATTTGACTGGTTAGAAGGTACATATGTAATTTGATTCTGTTCTCTTACTACATGTCATCCTCTCAACTCTCCAAGCATGCCAAAGATTTTGTAGTACTTAGGTTGATTCTTCAAAATCTGTTGGGAGGGAAAACTTTTATATTTCACCTCCAAAACCTGAAGTAGTCTCCCCTACATAAATCTGTTTTGCAAGACAAAACAGATTTATGACTTCCAGGCAACAGAAAGAAACAAAATGGTCTTTCACCATGACTGCCAAAATCAAATGATATTCCAATTTTAAGCTGGAAGAGGATTCATTAGATCTTCGCCATTAGAAATGTGATGTTCCAAATTATCAGCCTTCTCAGCCAACTAAATATGATACAAGATTCCTGTGCTGTTATTAGGTGCAGAGAAAATTGCATATTGCTAAGCGGTGATTGACTCCTACTGGTTTTATTCTAAAAAGAAAGTGTGCCATAATTGGGAGATATTATACACAGAAGAAAATAGTTTAATATGCAAATCTGGCAACCCCTAAGGAATGGCAGGGCTCCTCCCCTACCTAGTGAGTACTGTTCAGAGGCAGTGGATAAAGTTGGCAAGCATTAAAAGTATTCCAATGGCAAATAAACAAGTATCTGAGATTGTCAAGATCGACCTGTTCTTCTAAAACACAAACATTGCCTGAAAACCTCCAATAGGTGCCACACCCTGAAACATTCCCCAAGTTGGAGTATAGTCAAGATTATGCAACAACTGAGAGCATAATTGTCTTTGATAGTATTCATTTGTTGCTAATGTTACAGGAGATTTCAGCGAATGTGCAACACCTTCTTAATGATACCTAGCTTGCTCTCTGGTATGAACTGTAGGAAGGGCTGAGTGAGTAATCCTTTGAACTGAGAAGTGTAACATTCCTTTTTAGCTACAGAGAGAGAGAAATGGGTCATGGTTTATTAATTCAGCGTATCTGATTCACCTACAATAGACTTCCATTTGAGTAATTCTTGGTATAATGGCATTTGCAAATTACTTCTTTGCTTCAAACTGGTTAGCTACACTGTATAAGTTGGTACATATGGGTCATGACTATTCCTTGTACAAGTTTGCAACCTGATTTAGATATCTTAAACTAGGTTTTGCATAACTTTAGTTTTGCTAAGCTACAAAAATGAAGGATTCATACATTTCACTGATCTATAAATCATGGCTTCTAGTCTATCATGATTAATTCCACATTATGCCAAAGCCAAACTACACTACAACTTGGTATGATTTGAGAATCCAGACTTTTTAAATTTCCAAAGCACATGTATGTCTTTTTTTTTCCTGGTCTTGCTGTAAAAGCCTTCTAATCAGTAGAAATGATGAACCTTGGACCTTATGCTCTGTCAAGTAGACAAAGTCTAAATCACATGCTCTGCCGCTGAGCTGTAAGTCTCAAATAGCCTTGCTTAACAGGCATGTCTAGTTTTGTGCACTGCCAAGATATGCAGAACTGAATCAAGGGCTCTGGTGTGCAGCAGCTGATTTGACTGACACTCATCTGGGAACCAGTTCTACTGGAACACCCAAAGACTCGAGGTTCCTAAAGCAAGATTCAGTAGTGGCAGTTACAGTTTGTGAGTAAGAATCTCTACATACACAGCTTAAAAAGCTGTGGTTTATCAGATGCAGATGCATTTCCCATCCGAACATATCTCAGTCCCCATCCTGTTTTCAAGGTTCTCCATCTCCAGATTTCCAATTTTTTTGTGAAAGTGCTTTTAGTACCACTTGGAGTCCATGCATTATTCCCTGCCCTTTGTCTATATACTGCTCTTATTTGGCTATAATTCTAAAAGAACCCAGAGCATTTTAAGTTTATATTAAAGCAACAATTCTCTGACATATAAACATGTAGAGACAGCAGTAAAGTGTGCAGTGTTTTCTGATAAGCATATTGCCTGTGATTAATTGCATTATATTCATATACTTACATTTATAAGAGTAAATACTGAATTATCTTCCACCTTTGGTATCAGGGATCCCATGAGCAAATGGGAAAATTGCCTGGTGCCTCAGCCCACATTTCCAATCATCCATTACTTCCAATACCTGAATGATTAAGTGGCTGATTTGTTCTACCTGGTAATAAACTGTGTAAAACGAGATTAGGTTAAAAATGCAATTGGAGGTTAAAAAATGGTCTAGGCACGCTTTGCAATCTGAATCATATTGGCAAAATCTTCAGAATCCAGGTTACAGGTGGGGAAGGGTTGAATATTATGTTGCACATATATTTAGCTGTAGAACTAAATACAGTTAGACCAAAGTCAAGCAAACCTTAAGAGTTTGCAGGTTAAAATAGCCATTCCGAATACCTGTTGTTTTTACCCCAAAATATCCTTTAGCAAAATTCTACTAGTATTGCCATATTACCTCACAGCCAGTTCCTTTTATCGGTACTCAACTGCAGAAGAAAAGCAACCCCCCCCCCAAAAAAAACCAACAAAAAAAAAGGACACATTTTCTCTCATGTTTTCTGTAGTTTCCTACTGATGTCAGTGATGCTTCACTGAATCCTGCATGAAATATACAATGAAACACAGATCACAGGATCTTGCTTGAATGGCACCAGGCGGGAGGCCAGCACCGCATTCATCTCCACTGAAATTACCTCGAATGTTAATGCCTGAGAACGTGCAGTTAATTTTCACAGCATCTCTTCCGTTAATGGAGAAAAAGTAATTCTCCAAGCGACTGCACTGAATGAGGTCTTTAGGAAACTTCCCCTTAGAGAAGCCTTCAGGAGACGGCATTGAATATGGCCCTTTGAGAGATCCATGGGGATCCAGGAAACATGTCTTCTCAGTCGTGATTCCTGCTTCTAGAATGAACTTCTGTGGGCATTCTAGAAGGCCTTGAAGACCTGGATGGTCCCAAGCCTTGGGCTGTGGTGGTGGGCTGACAGGAGGCTGTTATACACATGGGTGCTCTGGATTAGATTCACCATCCTGTTTATTATTATTGTATTTGAAAATCCTTTTATTTTGAGCAGTTCAGAGTCGGTTTAAAGTTGGGTGGTGCCTAAATTGAACTGAATTATACCCACCCCACAATCTTGTAATAGTATTGAATTCCGTCAACCAATTCTTCAACCAATTCCTTTTCCTGTTTAATATGCTGTGATTTTGAGTTATCTTCCCTGAGATCAAAATTTATCTCATAATTAAAAAAATAGTCATGTATTATTCTGGCCCCTTGATTTTTTTTTTCCAAAAAACAGGGACTCAAAATATTTTAAATCAATCAAGCAACCAATCAAGCACCTCTGTAATGTCTTCAAGAAAACTCCTGTTCTCTCAGCGCTGGAACAAAAGATGGTAACTCCTATCTCATTATAGCTTTTTGAAAGGAATTGCTGTAAAATCACAAACTGCATACTAGGGAGTATTGTAAAGAAGGTAATTCAGAAATAGCTATGTTTTTAAATGCAAATTGCTCTGTAAACATTCTTGAACTTTGTTTAGAAGGAACAACACATATTTACATGGGATGGAAATGGGACTTGGATTTTTAGAAAATTGTTATGGATATATTATCAATCTTTATTTAAATATAATAAACACTCCATTTAACAGGCTGAGGAGAAGCATCCATACACTATGAAAACTCTTGTGTCTGTTTGTATCTTTCAACAGTGTGAAACAGGGCATCATAGGGCAACAATTTTTGAACCAAGGTACCTCAAATGGGCTAACTTACAGAATGCATCCGAAATCTGAGACCAGGATCACTCCTGTGGAATTGAAATTTGGCAGAGTTGTGGCTGCCTCAGCACTACCATGCTTTCCAACTACACTTCCCAGAAATCTGAAGATTGGATTGGCGCAAGGGAAGATGTAAGGGTGTATCCCAACCTGATGGTGGCAACACCGACAGGCAACCGATGCCTGGATGCTTTCGAATCATGCTGACGTTTGAATTTTCTTAACAGCCGTGAGCAGCAAGGGAAAGACAAGGGAGTGACTTGGTTTGCCTACTGGTGTGGTAGGGCTGGCTGGGGGACACTGGTGATTGAAGAGTAAACACTCTTCCTCCTTGACGACACACCAGGATAGGGAATGGGGGTACAGTTTTCTTCATGATCCTTGGCTCACTTTGTTTCCCCTCCCTCCCAGCAAAGTGTCAGGCAGTTCCATGGGACAGTCAAGGAGGAGGAAGAGCTATTTTCAACACAAACAACATCAATAGAGAAGTCAGCAGGAAGTCAGAAGTCACTCCTGTTCCCACTGCATTTTTTTGGCTGCCCGTGGTCACTCTGTTTCTCTGCTTGCGTAAGAGAGTATTTTGGTCATGGATTGACGTTAAGACTGAATGCCCATTAAATGGTAAATGGAACTTCGTTAGTCATAAAACACACTTGTACATGAAAAATCTTTATTTGATAACAGCGAAAAACACTTTTGTGGAGAAGTAGCAAACACTGCTAGGAAAAAAAATATCTGTTATTGCCTGAAATTTGGCCAACTCATGAAACAGTAGACTCATTCCATTAAATCGAAGCCTGCTAAACTGAGTCTATTAAATCAAAGGTTTAATGTACTCCTTGATTTAAAATCAGAAACCTTATGTACTACTATCTTGACTAATTATTTTTACTCCTTTCTGTTTTAAAAGTTTCAGTTCACATTACTTTTTTCTAAATTAATGGTAATCAGAAATTGTTATTACTATTATGAAACCAATAACAATGCTATCCAGTAATAAAATTCTTTGAGTTTTTTCAGAACTATGTCTATGGAACATGGAGAGGGGAAATATTTCATTCCTCTCTGCATATCCAGATATTGTCCGAAGTGACAGAAAAGGTTCCAGAGCGTATTTAGGAAACCCAGGCAAGCAGGCAGCAAATTGCTGCTGTGCAAACAAACCTTCATTTATATCACCTTGGATTTCACCCTAAATAATATTTTTTTAAAACTTTAATTTTATGCAGTGAAAGATATAATATTCAGGGTCTATCAAACTAACACTTTTTGTAAACATTGCACAGAAATACTTTTAAGAATAGCGTATTTATCAAATCTGACAATATAACAGATGGTATCAAAATAATTCCTGCCAGTAAGTCTAATGTTATTGTCCAAAATTCCGGCTAAATTTAGACACCTGAGAGTTTCATGAAGAGGGCAAGTCATGGATGTTATAAATGTCCTATCTCTTTGTGAAAAAAATTGTTCCACACACATAAGGAGAGAAGAGCCATCCTGGTTCAGGCCATAGGTCCAACTAATTCAGTGACCAACTTGATGCAATTGGGAAGTTCACAAAATTGACTGGACTTTAATATTTCCTTCCATCAATCAATTATTACAGCCTGCTATTTTTCAGGCATAGTAAACAACAAAGAGTATTATTAGCCATTGATGGCTTGGTCACTGTTGACCTTACCTATACTCTTTTAAAATCATCTAATGGATACGTCAAGCTCCAAAACTGTCAGAGATGGAGGAAAATTTTCTTGTTATTAACGCTATACATAATCTTATATGGTATACCTCCCCTTACTCATCTTCATTCCATGCTAATGAAACCCAATTGCTGTAGCTTTTCCTTATAGGAGATTTACGCCAACTCTGAACATTGTGGTTGTCCTGTCTTCTAAATCTATTATTTTTAAAGGGTGACCAAAATGATACATACTGTATCTCTTCATAGACACATTTATCACTGCAAAGTTTATTTTCTTTCCAAAGATTTCAAGCATGAATTTGCATGTCTTTTCTTTTTTAACAGCAGTTGACATTTTCATCAAATGATTGACCATGACTCCAAATTTCCTCTTCCTTCCTACTGCAAGGTTAAAACCCAGTAACATACAGGTGAAGTAATTTTATGTCAGCATAAATATTTTACGCTTGTCTGCATTGAATGATATTTGCCATTATGAAATTGTTCATTTCATTCGAATAGCCTCTTTTTCAGGACTTCACAATCTTTCTTTTTCAATTGTTTATTCTAAACTTAATATCACCAACAGATAAAACCACTCTCCCTAGTTTATATCACTACTCTGTAGTGATATAAATCAGCTACAAAGCATTGATCCCTGGTAGACTCTCACTAGTGAGAACTGCCCACTGATTCCTCTTGAAGAATGATTTTTTTTGGTCTTTAACAGTATCTCTGATCTTGTACATTTGCCACTTCATTGCAAATGGAGAAAGCTTTTGTAGAAAGCTTCATTCTCCTGACTGCTATGGCATCATCATTGTGGACTGGAGTAATGCTATTTCACCCAAAAAGGTCACTCCCAGCTTCTCTAATTCAACTGCGTTGGGCCTACAGGAACAAATTAGTTTGATGATACCCAAGCACTCATTGTACTAATCACACACACACAATTTCTGCCAAGCAGTGACACATGACACAAATGACATTCTGTGCAAAAAACTGAATATCACCACACCCTTTGTTTGATCTTTGATATATTAATTTTCAGATATTCTTCACTGCGCTATGCCATCTAAAGTTTACTGCAAGTCATTTGAAGTCTTAGTCAGCAATATGGCATTGTCTCCATACTAAAGTTTATAGTACTCACATTTATATCTCTGAGCAATACTCTTTTAATGTCACCGAAAGCATTCTTGATATCTTTGCCCAAAATAAGCTCAACAAGTCAGAACACCACACATCCTTATCTTACGCCATGGTCCATCTGGAACCATTTGCTAAGCATTCCATTAAAACTTATCCATATTTTACTTCCATCATATACAGCTCATACTGACTTGGTTTTTAACTAAATGAATTCTTGCCAAATCTGAATCTTATTGATCAGTCTTTTCACGACATAAAGAAAACCCAATTCCAATTCATTTGCAGTCTGTTTTGAGTGTTTTTCCTACTTCAGCAATTCTCTGAAAATTAGGTTTTAACTTGAAATGTCAGGATTGAGGTTTTGTAATAAAACACTTGTCAACCAAATGCCTTTCTTTTTCATCTCCTTGTTCTGCTACATGTTCTCCTGCTTTTTATTCATTACTGAAATTGCATCTCAAGGTCTTTGCAAATATATTTCATAGTCTTTAAAACACAAAGACTATTGTTTTGTTAAAATAGGATATTCCAATTCAGTATCTCCAAATCCATACTAATATCTATCTTAATTATATTTTTAAACTGCCTATAAAAAGAAAGTGTATGTTTAGACGTTTAAAAATTAGCACAATGAGTAATTTAGGAGTTTCAGAAGTTATTAGAACATCAAAAATGTATTTTAACTGAATATATTGTCATTTAGAAGGTTTAGGGCAATCTAAATTCTTCTTACACTACATCAAATGTTGAAGAAGTTATTGAAAATTACCTGGTCCACAGCATTAAAGTTATTTTTGCCTAAATAGGAAGGAAGGAAAAGGAAAGTGTATGGTGTAGCACAATACATCAACTGTCTACAATCGTTTAATTCAGATCATCTCAAAGTGTCATTTTTTTTATGTGCACAGAGGTCAAATTTAAACTTCTGTCCCTACATGCTCCATATAGCTCTTGAAACCTTAATTCCAGAAAAGAAGTTGAAAGGAGAACTAATTTCCCCCCAAGACAGGAGGGTTCATGGGTGTAGTTGTGTCCAAAATCACCTGGATTCCAACAAAAGAGCATCTCCATCTACACATGGAAGTTGCAGTCTAGAGTTTTAAAAAAAAATCCTCAAAGGCCTATCTTTGTAACTGTTTAAACAATCTGTTTAAAATATCTACTGTCAGAAAAATTAACATAAGGATCCTCCTTAAACTACTACTAGAGATATAATATTTATTTAATATTTATTTTTACCATAAATAATTGAATTTTAACTACCTATTATATCAATAGAAAACTAGATTAAACAATCTAAGATGCTTAAAAGAAATGATATTTTTCAAAAAAACAATAGCAAGATTTTTTTAAAAATGCCCTGTTTAACAAATTAGATAGATATGCAAGATCTGTGATGGCGAACATATGCACGCGTGCCAGATGGCACATGAGCCGTTGCCCCAGTTCAGCTATGCTGCGCAAGTGCATGCGCCTCCCACCGGCCAGCTGATGTTCAGGTCTCTGTCATGCATGCACAGGGGCAAGGTGCGTGTGGGGGCGGCACACGTGCATGCGCAGGGGGTGGAGAGCATGCAGAGGCCCACATGCACATTGCATTTTTTGGGATCAGGCGCACTTTGAGCCCTCGGTCGGGAAAAGGTTAGCCATCACTGTGCTAGATCCAATAAATGACAATCTATCAAACAGCTGTACACTACTGTTTTCCACATTCCACATTCACACACCCTTTGGTTTTGGAGTAATTCAGAGAGGCACAGACTAGTTCCCAGCCTTAGTTGTACCCATGCCACAAACCTCACAGGCTATTCGGTGAAAAGTAAGATCTCTGATGAAAACTGCTGCCAGAATCTTGCTATATGACTGCAACGTGCAGTCATATAGCCAGGATGTGGTAGTACAAGGAGAGGGAAAAAACACTATGGAATTATTTCTTAGCTAATAAAGCCATTGAAGGGGCTAAGTTTTAAATCATTTACGTGCAACAATACAACTATGGCAATGCCGTACTATTTCTGAATCACTCTTTTTCAGCCTTGCTCCTGTTTTGCATACAGCTTTCCATACAGAAAGATCCACCTGAGTTTAGTACACTTACTTATAATTACATTTTTCGTAGTTTAGCTTGAAAACTAAAACTCATGGCATTGAGGAGTGAACACTTCCAAACAACCTACATATGATTAATTCATTATGCAAAGGTTGGGCAAAATTGATAATATCTCTTAGCTTATGAAATACCAGCTACTAGCCCAAAAGGATGACTCATAGTAAGGTTAAACAAGATCAACAGAGAATGCACTAAACTGAGTTCTTTCCAGTGAAAAGTTAGCACCCACCCCCCTCCTAGAAGAATGAAATATTTTAGGAAATATTATAAAGGCAGAATATTTTATTTCTTTGGATGAAATGTTTTAAAGACAAAGCAGCTCCCCCCTCCCCCCCCCCACTTCAGCTCCCGGGTGATGGGAATAAGGCATGGCCCTCAGGACATGATAGGATTAGCCCTCTACCCATCTAGCAACAGAACTCACCACATGGCACCTGGAGAGATTACATCACCCAGCAAGATTCAACCAAGCCTGGGACTCAAGACAACCTACAAAATTACCCCTGCATGGCTCCATGGGAATCTGACAACTAATCAGAATACATTTCTTTCACAGGAACAGGAAGCTTCAAGGCGGGGCCCAAGAAAGTATAAATTTCTCTCTCTCTCTCTCCTATGTGCTTGATTGCCCAGGATCTCAAACCATGTGGTCCCGTCTACCATTAAACCATCTTTCCAAACAGCTTCCATGTTTCCAGTGTCTTCCCACTTGGAACTGAACCCAGATGGACATTTCTTCCAACACCAGCAAACATACTTGGAATCAGTGGTGGGTTGCCCCCAGTTCGCACTGGTTCTATAGAACCGGTAGTAAAACCGGCAGGAGGCTCTGCTCATTGACCCTGATGTCATGAAAACCCTTCTGCGCATGCGCAGAAGAGCTCGTGCATGGCCCCGTTGCGAACCGGTAGTAAAGGTAAGTAGAACCCACCCCTGCTTGGAATTCATTAAAAAGTAGCTTTCATCAATAGCTGCCTTATTTTTAAACTGCTTATGCAGGTTGTCTATTCTGTGGAGAACATCTTTTTATAGAGACCTGGCTTTCTCCATCTAGTGCATTGAAAGGCAATATCTGAGAGAGGAGGTTACGCTGGTAAAATGTTTTAGAACCCTTCAGAATGCAATACTGCAATTCCTTAATGCAATCACACACTCTCAGGACCATCTGCAAGGTTTTCTCTACAGTATCCTAATCCTGAAATAGATACAACTGCTTTAATGAGTTACATTTGCACCTGAATCACCTCTTCCAAATAAGTGCAGCTAGGGCACTAACAGCCTTATCATTTAATTTAATTTAATTATTAATGTCTTTATGCAGGACAGCTATTCTTTTTCAATGGCAAATAATCCTGTTTCGTTTAAACAGGTAGAATGCTGGTGAATATACATTTGCAAAACCTAACCCAGTTTCACATATTCTTTGTTTTGAAGATTACCGAGTGAATTTGAACAAGGCCAAATTTGACTGATCGTGTACAGAGTTATTAGATTAAGGCTGCTCTCTCTCATTTTTAGTGAGTGTACTAAATGAATCAATAAATGTGGAATTCTTTGTGCCCAGAGATAGCAGCTACAGCCCTTTCTAGAGCATCAATTCCTGCAATGTATTTGACTTACCCAAATGCTGCAGTGGGTACAAAATGCAGTAGCTCATTTGTATAAGCTTGAGTGCCATCGGCACCATATAACTCTGGTATTCTGAGCAGTGCATTGGCTGGCAATAGGTTTCAGGGTACAATTTGAAATGCCTGTTTTAAACTTCACACCTTGGTGCTTCAGTATGCACAGAACTGCCTGCTTTTGCTAAACCTTATTGGTCTGGTTTATTCAGCCAGAATGAGGATGCTGACTGAGCATCCTTGCCGGTGAAATCAGAAAAAAGGGCTAAAACTTGGTATTTTTTTCTAGATATGCTCTAATATTTTGGAACACATCTCCAAGAAACCGGCCTTCCCTAACACCCTTGCAGAACTTTTAATGATGAGAAAGAAGGGAGTTATTACTGAATGCTGGATGTTGCTAGGGATAGGATTTTTTTTTTATGTTTCTATGTTTCATGAGTAATTTCTGTAAACTGTCAAGAGACCTTGGAGAGTCAGCAGTATAGAAATGATGTAAGTAAATAAATAGGTTTTCAAAAACATAAAACTGTGGTGCTGGGAGAAATCATATACTACCGTATCACCAGAGCTTCCTATGATTGACTGCTCTATTTTCCAATTTTAAAAAAGTTTTATGAAGAAAATGTCAGGGATTTTTCAATTACCAAAAGATATGATATATACCTTCCAATCTCCAATAATCTTTTAAACAACTCATAACCTTTTAAATGACTCATGTATCACATTCCACAGTTCTAATGTTATATTAACACAAGAAGCACTGATAATTCTCTAGCTAATTCCTATAAATACCCTGTAAAACTGGTGGGTTTTTAAAATAGCACATTAGAAATAATAGTTCTGAAAATGGTTTGGGGTCTTCAGATGGTATAGGACCGTGATGGCGAACCTATGGCACGGGTGCCACAGGTGGCACGCGGAGCCATATCGGTGGGCACACGAGCTCAGCTCTGGCACACATGCGTGCATCAGCCAGCTGATTTTTGGGCTTTCTGGGCCCACCAGAAGTCAGGAAACACACTGTTTCCGGCCTCTGGAAGGCCTCTTGGGTGTGTGGTGAAGGCTGTTTTTGCCCTCCCCAGGCTCCTAGAAAGGCTCTGGGGCCTGGTGAGAGCAAAAAACGGGCCTACTGGGTCCACCGTGCCATCACATGCTAAAAGCGGGGGGAGCACGGGGGGGGTGGAGCACATAGAATTATGGATGTGGGCACGCGTGCGTGTGACCCCACTGTGCTCCCCCCGCTTTTGGCACGCGATGCAAAAAGGTTAGCCATCACTGGTATAGGACACAGTTGCCAAGATTTTGTTTTTAAACCTGGTCATAGCTTCACTGTTTCAAGAGCTCCATTAGGTACTGGTCCTCTTCCAAATCCAACAAAGTAAAGAACTGGTGTTTTTTTTTTCCCTATTCAAAGTTGTCCAGCAGCATTCTATGTTTTCTCCTTGTCTTTTCCCCTTAAACCATTACAATCTGCACCATCTATGTCTGCAATTCATTACACACAGTTTTTATGCACAATTTTCCCTCTTTGATCTACCTCTTTCTGCATACTGGACAGGTTTTTTTTGTCCAGCTGCCTCTACCTATCATTGAAGTAATTACCGGGGGAAACTACGCTCCCCCAAACATCATGGGTACTTTGGGATGTGATTTTTATTGGCAATTGTCTTTAGAACCCTAAGGACCTTTATGGGGCAGAGAGAGGGCTCCAAGCATTTTCATCTCCCATTTTCAGCAATATCATAACCTCTCAATACCTCTTCTCCCCTCCCCCCCCCCATTACAACATAAAATCCTTTAAGAAGAGAAAAACAGATATGTTGCAAAGTATCTTTTGATTCAGAGCTACAAATCTTCCATCTGAGGATTTGTAGAGCAGTAGACAAAAATTCAGTAATGAAGGTGGGTGGCATCATCTCAAGACACCAGGAGTGCCTTAAAGCACCATGAAGTCAGCTTATTTTTGCCTTTCCCACTGAGGTGCATATGTACCATATATATATATTATTAGGAGTATGAAGAAACTAAGAGAAAGAAAAGTTGTCCTTTATTAAAAAAGACTCTGCATCCCTATGAAATTATGAGTGTGTGCATCCATGAATGGAAAAAGACACTATAGTTATGTCTGCAAAAGGAACCTTTGCTCTCATCTATGTAAGAAAAGAGCAGAAGGAAATGATGTGTATGTGTGCAAGCAAGAGGAGGCTGCACGTATTGGGCGGGTGCCCTCATTGCTCAGTTTTGCATACATAAAAATGATCCCCTGAAGACTTAATTTATATGTCCTGGGGCTAATCCCGTAAGTGTCTACTCAAGAAAGACACAGGTTTTAATACATAAGAAGTTTCAGAATTCTAAACAATTTAAAGACTATAGGACTGCATCATGAAGTTTTTACTTCTCTACTGTTAATGTGTTACATTATATATTTATATTATATATATTTACATATATAAATAGATATATTTTAAACAAGAAGATAAAACTAACAAAGGAACAAAAGAGAAAAAGAAACAAAACACATAATAAATAAACAGTAGAAAAAGTTGAAGAAACAGAAAAAAAGCCAAATGTAAAGAAGTGGCTTCCTATAATCTTCACAGCAGATTATACAAATATACAGGTAGTCTTTGACTTACCACAGTTCGCTTATTGACCGTTCAGTTACAACGGCACTGAAAAAGTGGCTTATGACTGTTTCTCACAATTACGACCATTGCAGCATCCCCATGGCCATAGGATCAAAATTTGGATGCTTGGCAACTGGTTCATATTTATGACAGTTGCAGTTTTCTGGGGTCATGTGATTAGCTTTTGAAAACTTCTGACAAGTAAAGTCAATATGGAAGACAGATCCAGTTAACAACCTTATTACTAACTTAAAAACTGCAATGATTCACTTAACAACTTTGGCAAGAAAGGTTATAAAATGAGGCCAAACTCATTTAACAAATGTCTCACTTAGCAACATAAATTTTGGGCTCAATTGTATTTGTAAGTCAAGGACTACCTGTATTTGAACTTCTCTCTCCCAACTTACATTGTATAATTTTTATTTCTATAATCTTCTAAACTGTCTAATCATCAAAACCATACATCACAAGTTCTTTTTCTTCATTTTCATACAAAAAGTCTGTAAGAGGTTTCCAGTCATTGATGAACGTAATCAAAGAATTTATTCCTTTCAAAAAAATCTTGTGACTTCACCAAGCAGTGGGTAGAGTCAGATCTTTCCATTTCTGTGCCTGTAATAATCTCGCTGCGGTAATCATATATTGAAATAATAGTCCATGGCTGTTTTTAAATTGTTTATCCATCAATCCTGAAAGGAAATGATCATGGGCATATAAAATAACTTTAAAAAATTGAATTCAAATACATACTCTTAACACAGTGGATTTCAAAGACAAATACTCAACGGAAACTGGAACTTTATTTTTTTAGAATTAATGGATAGATTTAAATTGCTTTTCCTAAATTTTTAGACTTCTTGAAAAAACACCCACCCACCCACCATCCAAGAATGAAACGAACAACATAACGACACATAATTATACACACGGATCTACACAAACACACATTTTCGAAGAGTCGCCCCTTCTTCAGACATACCAGCAGATGTCACTTCTGCTCTGTAATACAAGCGCCTTCAATCTCCCTTTTTCTTATCCCCCCCTCCCCCCAACGGTCTCCCCAAATGCTACAACCCCACAAAACCATCCCGAGCGGGGCCCGAAACGTAAATCCGGGCCTGGATCGAGGGAAAGGTTTTTTTTTTTTTTCTTAAAAGTTCTTCAGACAATAACAGGCGTGGTGGCCAACCAATGAGCCGGGCCGAGAAAAGGAAAAGGCGGAGCTTCAGGTAAGCAACATCCAATCTCCGGGGCAGACATATAAGCCAAAGCAACCTAAAGCCCGGCGAAAGAAGGCGCGTCCTGCGGGAAAGGGGGAAAAAAAAAGAGAGAGAGAGGAGAGGTGGTAGACACCTCGGGAGCTCTCGCGAGAGCTGCCCCCCCCCACTACTCCCCCCCTCCGGCCGTCCGCTCGCGACTGGGTGACTGCGCAGCTGCCATGTTGGTTGCTATGCTGCTGCCTGTCTGAGGGCAGGCGGGAGAAAAAAAAAAAAGGAAGGAGGGAGGGAGGGAGGCTGGCTCTGGGGAGGGGAGGAAGACGGAGGAGGAGGCGGCGGCACCAGCACCCGCGATTGCTGCCAATCCTCGCGCCCCCCCCCCTTCCCAATCTTTTTTCCTCCGCCCAGATGGGCATCCCCCCGCTGGATAGCCACCCCCCCCCCCCCCCCCACCTTCTTCCTCACCCTCCGGCTCCAGGCGAAGGAAGCGAGAGAAGAGGAAAGAAATCCTCCTTGGGGGTGGGTGGGGTTAGACGCGGGAGGGGGGGCTGCTTTTCCCTCAGGGAGGCGACGACCGAACCCACCTCTCTCCCCCTCCCCACAACCTTCGCTCGGTTCCCCCCCCCCCCCCCCCCCCCGTGGCTGGGGAGGCGGGAAGACTCGGTCGCCTTCCGCGTCTCCTTTCCCTCTCTCTTCCCCCCCCCTCCCTCCATCCTCGCCTTTTCTGCTTTGCAGGAGGAATGTGGGGGGGCCTTGAATTGAGAGTGGGGCGCTGGGGGCAACGGCTGCGGGAGACCCCCCTTCCTTTCGGCCTGCTGTTGCGTGTGGGCACAAGAACTAAATTGAACTGAGCGGAGGGCTTGAACTCGCCCCTTTTTTTAGGGGGGGAGGGGGGAATACCCCCCCTCTTCCTCCTCCCCTCCACTTTTTCTACCTTTCGGCTTTCGAGTTGGTTTGTTGCTTCGTGGTTGCCGTTCTCTGGAAGGACGAGGCTTGTTATATATGACGGTAAGGAAATCTCTCTCTCTTTTTTTTTAATAATATATATATAAAAGAAACTTGTCAGGTTAACGTGGGAGAAACTCCCCACCGCCAACCCTCTTTTTTCCCCCCCTACCGCTCCGAATATTATTACGTCGTTGCTCTCTCTATACTAGTAAGTAAAAGGGTTAAAAGAGAGAGAGGAAGGCGCCAAATCGCCACTCCGCTCTCTCTCTGCGGATTGCTCGGGTCTTGAGTGTGAATTGTGGGTTGACCCCAACATATAAGGCAACTGTGCGGGACAACAACTCAACGGAAGGTGCCCGGAGTTGGTGGATGGCTTGGAAGTGGCCGGATCGACGTTGCTTTCCCTCCCTCTCTCTCTCACCTTGGGGGTCCTACGATTTTGAATTTCCTGCTCCCGAGGAACACAACGTCCCTTCAAAGAACCCCCGTCCGATTATTTATCCGAATTGCTCCAGAAACAGTGGGAGAGAGAAAAAGAGAGACAGTTAAGAGTTAATAAGCTGGTGTCTCGTCCCCATGACTTTTATTATTATTATTATTTTATTCTTCCTTTCCTTATTTTGTGAAGCTGTGCCACGGCCATAGCAGAGTGACTGACATACTCAAAAATTATATGCCTTTCGAAGATCCAATGGCTGTCCTGAAGCGTGCGGTGTTGCGTTGCGTCCTATTATATTAGCCGGAGAAGCAGCAGCCGCAGCAAGGATTACGTTATTCTTTAGAGGGAGTGAAGAAACGACCAAAAAAAAAAAAAAAATAGGTTGCCTGAAGGCATGCTGAGGTCCCCCAATAGAATTACTTAGTTGCAGAGATAAAAAGGATATTTGGAAAATAAGTAGCAAAGGCTTGGAAATGGTTTATAATATAAAAACAATGTATTTTTTCTAGAGCAAAATTAAGACAGATGAAATGTTACGTTTAAAAAAAATTAACCCCCCCCCCCAGCCCTTTGCCTTAAACCATGTTTTCTATAGCTACTCTGAGAGTTAAAAATGAAACTAGAGTTATATTACTTTACCTGTTCAAGAGATGCATATCTATATATTGAGTTAGCTCTGTAAGGATTTGATGGGGCAATATCACAATCTCAGAGCAGCCACTTCCGCACCGGCATGGGTAATGTAGCATAGTAAAACGTTGATAAATCATAAAGATATTTTAGGAAGACACTTTGCAATTTTGTTTTACAATTCTGAAGTAAACCTTTGGGAAGAGGAAAATATGATAGTCTACCTGAATACCTCATGTAAAACTGCCTTTTCCCCTTTCTCGTAGGAAAAAAATGTATTAAGCTAGAAGCTGAGGTTCAGAATGCCATTCAGAAAAATAGAAAGGAATAGTGATAGTACATGTTATATAGGGATTCCAATGTGCAACTTTAAAGTATGAAAAGAGTCTTAAATACTAAAATTAAACTAGACCACTCTGTTGATATATTAAATTATTTCTGGTTATGTATTAATGTAGAAAATTGTTTCTTGATTATCAAAATTCCAATCTATCTGGATTCTTTCTATGCCTAGCCTACATACTTGCTAAATGTACTCCATGCTATGTTGTCACATGGAAAGAAAAATGATTATAAGTGAACTATAATTTTAAATTTAGATATTGCTAATATCAAACTGGTATACTCATGTGAAAGTAATAGTCATTTGTAAAAGTAGTATAATTAGAATTTTAGAAACATAAAATAGTAAAACTGTAACTTCAATATCAGCTTTCTGATTTTTGAAAATCCAAAACTATAGTTTGCATGTATTAACTGAAAACCAAATAAAATAATTATATATATTTTATGTTAATATTTTTAGGTTACAATATTTTTTATTTTGTATTAACTAAGGAAGCAATATATTTGTACTTTGAGACATTTGCAAAATCTTCAGTGTATTATACCAGGAAGTCAATAAATGATACCCGTCAGATGTTTTGGACCACAGTTTTCAAACTCCTTGGCCATATTTGGCCATATTTGGATGTTGGATGTTGATGGAGGCTGTATTCCCCTCAAATAGAAAGCACATGAAGTTACAATTTAGTTGTGCACCACTTTTTATAATATAAATTAACCTTGGTATGTGATATAGCTTTATTAGTATAATCACATTATATAAAGATATGCTTATGTTTATTTGATTTTTATCTCACTTTTATTACTTCATAAGAAACTCAAGGTGGTGAACATGCATAATACTCCTTCCTCTTATTTTCCCCAGCAACAATAACCCTTTGAGATGTGTTGGGATGAGAATAAATGACTGGCCCAAGGACACCCAGTTTCATGCCTAAAGCAGGATTAGAACTCACAGTCTCTTCATTTCTAGGCCAGCACCTTAATCACATATCAAATTGCTGTATATTAACCCTTTCATAATTTTTGCTAGGCTCTGCACAGATCTGGATTCAAAACGTACAATGTGTCTCAGTGCATACAAATGGGCATGCAAGAAGCAGCTTAAAACACCTTAAAGCAGCTATGTCTTTTCCTGTGCGCATGCAATTGCTTTGTTCAGCTGCAGACAAACCCAGGAAAAGATATTGGTTTAAAATATTTCTGCTACATGTGAATTAATGGATACCCTGAATTGCATTTTTCCTTTTGAATTCAGATAACTGCTCAGCTCTTACACTTGTATTCATTCTTTTTAATTTTATATTTAATACAATTTTTTTCTCAATACATTTTATGGAATAAATTCAAAGTTTACATTGTAGCAGTCATTTTAATGATAAAACATACTTAGGATGTTTCATTGGAAGCCACATTACAAATTGTATGATTTGGAGGAAGTCACTTAGTTAAATGATACTTTTTGAATTATCTCAGTGAGTGGCAGCAATCTAGCTATCCTTGGGTGATCTTGGAAGCTAAGCAGAGTTGACTCTTAATATGTGGATGGGTGCTCTCTGATTATTTCACAGCTGATGGCAAGATTGACAATTTAAAAAAAATTCTTAGAAGAAGAAATGGTAGATCACTTCCATAAAGTTGCCAGGAAAACTACATGGATAGAATTACAGGATGGAGTTTGACTTAATAATATATTCTAGTTGTTTTAACTCTTGATTTCATTTTGGTTAAAGGCTCTTTTGGCATGTCAGGCAGTTAATATTTGGGAAAGATTTGTTGTACAAATGTATTGTCATGTTCTGCTTTTATTGAAGACATGTTATAAACATATTGAAATTAGACCTTTTGATGTTTTGCTAACAAATCAGGGATGTATTCAGTTCAATTAAAAGTGATCCACATGTGCAAACAGGTTTTTCTGCATCCTGTTATATAGTATAGTTATCACATCTGCTTAATTAAGTGGTTGTGATGGTCTATTATCTGTTATTCTGTAAGTCTGCTCAGTTTTCTCCTGCATTAGAGCTGGAAAAGGTAATAGCAAAAACAATTGGATTGGATGAAATGGGAGGTGTCAGTGTCAGGTTACCTGTTTATATGGATTAAGTTGAGAGGAAGGCAAAGAGAAGAGAACTACCTCATTTATATGATAACGAGTCAATGAAAAGGCATGGAAATGAACTGCTTTTACCTTGTGGATTTAGGCTACTCACTATAAGATTTAAAGATGACAAGTATTTGTTTAAAGAATGCTATGGGTTTAAAGCCAAACAGAAGACCTTTTAGAGAAATATTGCTAGTAACAAGCACTTTTATTTGCAATTTAATTGGGGTTCAAATCTTTTCTAACCTTTAGTTTCGGGAGAAAAACATTTCTTTAGAGTTATTCTGCAAATATCTTTTTTTTTTCCAAAAGGCAAAAGATGCATTTGTATTTTGTATGTATCTCTTTTTACATCTATGCTTTTGGGACTACAGTACCCAAATTATGTGATGCTGCAAAATATTACGTGGATTACACAGAATAACAAAAGCCTGTTTTCCCTTTTCTAGTTCCCATTTCTTGTAGATCCAGAAAATTTTAGAGATTCAGGCTAAGAAGTTGAATCATCACTTTGAGTGTGAGTGTGTGATTCAAAACATAATTTACTAGTTTTTAAGAATCTAAATGTGACGACTATCTTTTTTATTTGACCTGGATATATTTCAAAAAGATACTGGAAGGATTAAATATTACAAAAACACTTCAGGGTTTATTTGGGTTGCTTTCTATCCTTCTGGATTATTGTAGAATTCTTAAGATAGTCTGATTTTGAATAGGGAATATGTTGCCTGCATTACATTAAAACTGGACTACAACAGAACTATATCACACAACTAGACCTGTAGACCACTTTCTCAGAAAATGGCATATCCTTACATCTTCCTATGTTGTTACTTGTTCATGTAGCTCAAGAGAAAAGAATAGAAGAAAATGAAAAAAAAATATTGTGTACAATATTGTATTACATGGTTGAGTTATATTGATATTACTATTTTGGATTGGATTGAAATTTGGAATAAATGAATATGTTTAATATGTTTGTCATCTAAAGTTTCATCTCATTGACTTCTGTAGATTTAAATACTTCAAAACACAAACAAAATTGCTTTTCGTAATATGTATTCATTGTGCATTGTTCTAGCATTTAGATATATAGATTCTGAATACATATGACATGATTTGTTTCTTTTGCTGCCTGAAGAAAAAAAAAGGGGGTGGTGGAATCTTCTCCTTGCTCAACCATTGAAACAAGTAGCATTGGAAAATACTACTTCAGTTAGATTTGGTATGCATCCTCCATAGTTTAGGAGAAAACTAGCAGTCTGCTTCTGCTATAAACATGTAATCACCACAAATGTATCTTGTATGTACAAGGAAGCCAGAACTTGCTGCAATTTTCTATTATAGTGGCAAGCCAGTTAATGGAATTGCCACACCTAAACTCAATTAAAGGTAATTATAAAGTGCTGGGTTTCTTTTTTTATTTTATATACATTGAATCCAATGATAATGCTCCTCCCTATAGCATTGAGTTTTTCCTACAGTTGCTATGGGCTTGTTTTCTGATAACTTGGGGTCAAGATTTTTCTGTAGTCACTCTGAGTTTCTGGAAATCTGTGCTGTGTTGGGGGGATTTGGGCTTTTTGTAGCTTTCTAGAAAGCCCACATAAGGCATTATTTTAAATACATTTTAGTTGTTGATTATTTTATTTCTAATTTTAACTTGAATGTGTCTAATTTTAACTTTGGTCTTGTGATTTTTAATGTATACTACAGAATGACTGATACATACTGTACAGGTAGTCTTCAACTTATGACCACAATTGAGCCCAAAATTTCTGCTGCTAAGCAAGACAGTTGAGTTTTGTCCCATTATATGACCTTTCTTGCCACAGTTGGTAAGTGAATCACTGCAGTTTAGCAACATGGTTGTTAAATGAATCTGGCTTCCTTGTTGACTTTGCTTGTTAGAAGGTCACAAAAGGTGATCACATGAGCCAAGACACTGCAACCCTCATAAGCATGCCAACTTGCCAATCATCTGAATTTTGATTATATAATCATGGGGATGCTGCAGTGGTCATAAAGGTGAAAAACAGTCATATGTAACTTTTCAGTGCCGTTGTAACTTGAATGGTCACTAAATGAATGGTTATAAGATGAAGACTAACTGTAATATACCGTATTTTTCGGTGTATAAGACGCACCTTTTTACCCCCAAAAAGGGAGTGAAAATCTGGGTGCATCTTATACGCCGAATGTAGCCCTGCCCACCCGCCGGCCCCCACCCTTCGGCCATTTTCGGCCAGTTCCAGGTGGCAGGGATCTGGGTCAGGGCACAGCCTAAGGAACAATCCTTCCTCTTCAGGACGGTCCGGGGGGGGGGGGGTTCTGACCAGCAGCTTCAGGGAACAAGGCGGGTACCACGATTTGCGGCTGGTCACCCCTCTGGCTGCGCTGACTTCACTCCCCAGCAATGTGAGGAGCTGCTGCTGCCGCTGCCTAAGCCCTCTCTGTGCCCAGGAGCCAAACCAAGATGAATGGGAGCCCCTAAAGGGAAACATTCCTCCTTTCCAGCCATCGCTGCCCAGATTCCCCAATGCAATTCTCAAGAGTCGCGCTTCAGGTGGCGGCCAGTTCCCTTGCAATGTGCAGCGGGAAACTGGGAAGTGCTTTGGATTCGGGGAGGAGATTGTAGCACTGCCACCTGAAAGTGTTTTTCTGCATATTGCAGAGCCGCGTGTCCTCGTCCTCCTTCTCAGCAGACTCAACTTCTCTTTCCTCCTGGCCAGATCCGCCGCCTGAAACACGGTACACTTTTTTTTGTACCCCATGTTTGGAATCGGGAAGGGGATTGCAGGTCTGCGATAGGTAAAATACTTTTTTCCTTGTTTTCCTCCCCCAAAATTAAGGTGTGTCTTATACTCCGGTGCGTCTTATACACCGAAAAATACGATATTACATTTAACAAATGTACAATTTATTTCTTTATTGGATTTTTCCTTAGTGGCAATGCATCCATATCTTTTTTGAACAGGTAACTTATTGATCTTTTTGATCTACAATTCTACTGCACGTGCAGTTAACATTAAGGTATATATATAGGATCACATCTACAAAAACATTTAAATCACCTATTCCTTCTTTCAGTACAGAGAAATTATGTTCCCCTTTTTTCTATTAAACTGCTGTTTTGTATGGTGGTTGGGGAATAATATAGTTAATGGGAATGTTATAAAGAGAAACATGGAGGATTCAGTCCTCTTCAGTAATGTCTGTTGTGTTGATGTTGCTGGATAATTAAATCTCCCTTCTAATGATCCCATTTTATTTTACTCTTTTGCTGCTGTATTGGGATTATAGCTAGCCCAAAAGATACAGCACAAAAGTCCTTTATGGGTTGCATAAATCCTTTGGTTTGACCATCCTTTTGCCTACAGGAGAATCCAGAGAAACTGTTTTAATGTCACTACTATCACTAATAGTGGGCTATTGAAAAGGACTTGGTATTAAAATTAATCTGCACCAGAGATTAATTGGTTGAAAAGAAGGCAAGTTGCCTTTCTAATAGGGAGGACGTTTTGCAGAAAATTGATCTTGAATTACTGAGTTGAATTTTTGCACAGTTAGGAGTGCTATGATAAATGGTTAAGAAAAATGGTTGTATCTGGCATTAGCAAGATTCTATTGTGATATTGAAAAGTAGCATGTCTAGAAGAAAACTTGTATATATTGAACTTATTAATATAGCACATATATGTTAACAATGATTTGTTAAAGAAGGCGTCAGATATCTTCCTAAATATTACTGATTTAGGTTCCTTTTTTTTATCTTGGGTCCTTTTATTTTCAAATTGACTAATCATAAGCTTTCAGTATGACTGTCTATGCCACCTATTATCCACACTATAAACATTAGTGAACAAGCAAATCTTTCTTTGGAGTCTAACAACTGTTCTTTCTTTTGCGCCATGTGCATTCTGGTGCCATCACTGCTTCTAAAGTAATAGAAAGCCACCAATCATACTGCTTTTAACCAAACTGCTATAACATAATTATGTATAGAAGAATAATGTTTCAAGTAGACAAACGGAAACCAAGGTATAACAGGGAATGGTAAGGGTAAGAAATTATAACTAATCAGTTGTTTGATGAGATGGGAGCTATAAAATTTGAAGAATAAAAAATAAAACTTTTGGCTCATAATTCATCATGTTGCCTGTCTCTTGACTAAATTTGATGACATCATAGCTGCAGTAGTGTTTTCTGAAATACTAATTGTGTTTCATTGATTCCAATGGTTAATGTGAATCGCAAATTTAATGTGCCAAGACTATATGTCTCAGTAACTCTTAACAGCTTTAAAGAAGTGGGATATAGATTGTCTGTTTGATTGCTAACAATTATTGCTGAATTAAATATTAAAATGTGAAAAAAAATGTTAGCTTACTGTAGAACAATATGGGTAGTCATCAACTTACAACCATTTGTTTTGTGACTGTTTGAAGTTACAAAGGCACTAAAAAAAAATATGTCAGGTTTTCACACTTATGGCCATTTCAGCATCCCCAGAATTACATGATCAAAATTCGGGCACTTGGCAACTGGCTTGTATTTATGATAGCTGTGCTTTTCCTGGGGTCATGTGATCATCATCTGTAACATTCCTGGCTGGCTTACAAAAAGTAAAGTCAATGAGAGACACCAGATTTGCACAATTCACTTAACAACTGTGGCAAAAATGTGGGAAAATGGGGCAAAACTCACTTAGCAACTGTCTTGCTTAGCAATGGAAACTTTGGACTCGGGGATGGTCATAAATCAAGGACTTCCTGTAGTGTAATCCATCTAAGTCAGGGGTGTCAAACTTAGTTTCATTGATGGATGCATCAGGGTTGTTTTTGACATTGGGGGACGAGGGTTGGTGTGGCTGGGGTGGCTGTGGCCAGCTCGATGTCATTCATGTTGGGGGGCCCTGTGGTGGCCCAAGCACTCTGCCAGTGAAAATGGGCTCCTGAGCTCTGTTTTCGGCTGCAATGGCCTCCTGCAACCCTCTGCCAGCAAAAACGAAGCTCTGTTTTCACTGGCAGAGGCACTGTGGGCCGGTCCTTTGCTGTTTCCAGGGCAGTCCTCTGGGCCAGATCTAAGCACCTCGCGGGCCGGATCTGGCTCACAGGCCTTGAGTTTGACACCCCTGATCTAAGTGTTCCTAATTACATCTCATGTTAATGATAAAGGAATTCAATAATACCTTACAATAGTTAATAATGCTTTGGGTGAAGAAGTTTTTCTGTTGACATTCCGTGTCATTATGTGATTCCTCTTTTTGTAAAGTCAGGAATGGGGAAGATACAGTATAGTATTCCATAGCTGCTGAATTAAAACCTAAGCGGCTTAGACAGCGGTTCTTCATTTGTAAGGTGCTCCAACCCATTGACTAGTTCACACATCACACTAAGCCATAATGTGGCTTATGTAAGTTCAACCAATTGTATTTTATTTGACAAGCAATTTTAGAATAAAAAATAGCTTTTAAGAGGCCAGTCACTAGATTCAATCCAGGCTACTTATGGGTGATTTTAAGTATCCCACTGGATACTTCTTCAATCAAAGAAGAGGGGGAAACAATTTTAATTTGAAAAGTTGTTCTGAAATTTTTTTCCAGAAAGTTGGAGCTTTCTACTAAGTAACATAAGTAAATGTTACTGCAGGCTGAATGTATTATGAAAATCATCCCTTCCCCCTTTACCTTATTTCATTTTAAGCTTTTGCTTAATAGATTTCATTTCATTTTGTTTCACTCTTGTGGAATCTCTTGCCATCTGGAGATGTGAGGATTTATTCTAGGACCTTATACATTATATACATTGAACAGGACTACAATATTTTTGTCAGCCTCAGCTGGAACAAACATTAGCTAAAACACCTGATATGCACATCTGCTCAAATGCTTTTCATGGGACTATACAAGGATGTCAAAGGGCTCAGTTGCTCCTTCCCCAATAATGAACAATCCTCAGATTCCTAGTCTATATTTTAACATCAAAGTCATTCAAGAAACCACTGTATGAGGCACACCTCGAAATTATGACACAATCTTTCTTCAGAATCAAATGTGGAAAAATGTGGAAAGTCTCATCCTGTTCCCATGTTAATTTCTCAATAGCCCTTGCTTTTGGTAGGCCTTAAAGGTGGAGAAGTGAATGGGAGTTCTCCTGGAAGGTAAATGCTCCTTTTCTTACATTTAAAATAATCCCAACCCTCTGAAAAGTCATAAATTGTCCTGAAAGAAAAAAATTGACTTCAAACAGTCTGGGAAGGGGACAGTTAAAGGTGGGAATGCAGTAATGATTTCCAAAGTCCATTTATTCCCATTTTCACCCATAACTTTCCTGCATACCAAAAACAAAAAAAGAGGTAAAGTATTTTTCGCCATTCTTTCTGTTAGTATCACCAAAAATACCTAATAGTTTACTAAGATTGTTTCTTTCATAGAATATAACACATAGTAAGTAATCAACTAAAAGAATGGACAAGTGTGGATAAATGGTGGCATATTCCGCAAGTACAAATATGTGCTATGTAATAGTTTTGACTCTTGAGAAAATTTTCTTAATATGCTTGCTGATGATTTTAAATCTTTGGTTGCACAGTGCCTTTCCACTTATACATGAATTACCAATTTCCCTAGCAAGATGTTAAACCAGTGGAAAAAAGGAGGTGCAGAGCATGATATAAAATTTTATAACCCAAATGGAAATATTCTCATACATTTATTCTTAAGCACTATGTTACTCAACCATGTTTGCTTTCTTGTCTTGTGTGTGCAGTGAAAGAATTGTATCCATTTTGCTGATTTTTTAAAATGCTGATGGATATCTTGCAGACAAAGAGGTAGAATGCATTAAAGCATAAGAATTAGCATTTGTTACATTGTGCACCATAATTTTGCCCAAGTTAAAAGCTCATTTTAGGGCTGAAGATGCCATTCAGCTTCAATGCAATGTAATACATCTAACTTTGCTTCTGATGTTAGGCAGATCCTTTTCATTTTGGACAAGATGTTGATAGTCTGTTTAAACCCATAATAAAACTACCAACTATTGCAGGTTTGGAAGTGGGAGACAGGATGCACAACTAGAATTACGATGCAGCATGAGGGTAAATGTATGAGTAAAGACAAAGAGATTTTAGCAGGAAAATATGTGAGTGGTTTTAATGGGAAGAAATCTTGGCATGTTTCCAAATTTTTTGGTATAAAGTAACTGGTGCAAATTGCATAGTACCGTGTTTCCCTGAAAATAAGACCTGGTCGTATTTTCTTTTGGCTTCTGAAATAAGCCCTAGGCTTATTTTGGGGGGGGGGGCTTATTTTTTTTTTTTTTGAGTGCCACTGCTGTGAGGTGGGAGGGATGGAGCCCTGACATCTGCCTCACCTCTCTGCACTAGCCCACTTCTTCCGGCACCAACACCACACTGGTGTAGGAGGCCGAGAGTTATGCTGAGGCTGCAAAGCAAGGTACTTGTTGGGGCCTGGATGGCCTGGCTGCGGGGGCCCTGAGCAGCTCCACCCTCTCCCCGCACCTTGTGGCAATGGCACCGGCACATCACTCGGCCTCCTGCAACACATGGCTGCTGGTGCTGCCGCCACAAGGCAGTTGTCGGGACGTGGATGGCCTGACTGCAGGGGCCCTGAGGTAAGCTGGTGTGCATGTGAGACAATTCTACCCTCCCTTGCCTCACCTCACCTCGTGTCGGCAGCACCGCAAGCAACCAGACAGAATGGGCAGCCGGCTGACTGCACAGGTGCTTAAGTAGGGTTTATTTTGGTGAGTAGGGCTTATGTTGGGCGCACATGCAGAAAACATGCTAGGTCTTATTTTCAGGAAAACACAGTAGCAAATTCTTGGGTGAAAATTATCAATTGCTTAAAGTGACAGAAACCAATATTTAAGTTTTACAAATGTCTACCCTTGATATCATCTGTTTATAATTCAGTTTTTGGGTATGCAAAATTGTGTAGCATTTCTTAAAGCTGAAGTTGGTTTGATAGTTATGTTTCGTTACGGAGATTGCCTATACTGGACTGTAGTCATAAAGAGTAGATTGCCTTATTTTGATGTTCCTCTTATCATAAGTGAGAGGATGGGGTTTTTTTGCCCAAAACCAACCCTTTGCATAATCCTTCTGGACTCATGACCCCTACTGAAAAAGCAGGTCTCAGTCATGGCTAGAAGGGGCTTTAATTATGCTACCAGTTGTACCCATTCCTATATCAAGGGCCCTGCTCATGGTGGCTGATGCCCTGGGCCCTTCCCAATTGGACTATTGCAATGCACTCTACATGAAACTGCTCTTGAGAATTATCCAGAAACTTCACCCACTGCAAAATGTAGCAAAACAAGCAGTTATGTGTATTTCTGGTAGAACATATAGCAATAGCATTTAGACTTATATACCACTTTATAGTCTTCACAGCTCTCTCTAAGTGGTTTACAGAGTCTGCATATTGCCCCCAACAATTTGGCTCCTCATTTTATCCACCTCGGAAGGATGGAATGCTGAGTCAACCTTGAGCCTGGTCAGATTTGAACTGCCAAATTGCAGTCAGCTGGCAGTCAGCCAAAGTAGCCTGCACTACTGCACTCTAACCACTGTGCCACATGTTACATCTCTACTGCATGAGTTGTCTTGGTTACTAGTTTGTTTCTGGGTTTAATTCAAAGTGTTGATGTTGACCTGTAAAGGTCTCCATGAAATGGGACCAGATTATTTGAGGGACCAGTGTCCCTGATTTCATCTGCTTGCCCCACCCAACTGTTACACATTCAGTTGCCTACACAGTTACAGTGAAAAAGAAAGTACACCCTCATTGAATTCTGTGGTTTTATATATCAGGACATAGTAAAAATCATCTAGTCCTTAGAATTCTTAAAAGTAGGTAAATACAACCTCAGATGAACAACAACACATGGCCTTGTACATATGGTGGACCTTCTCTGCTGTAGTACCCACATTGTAGAATCATCTCCCCCTGACATGAGGATGGACGCATCTCTTCTGAGCTTCTGAAGGTTCCTCAAGACCTGGTTATGCCAAAGGGACCTCAAGGACAGGTGAAAAAGTGAGGTGGCTCCATTATTATTATTAGCATCCCTTTGTCTACTATTGTTTTAGCCCTGTTTGTATTTTTTAAATAATGATAATGATTTTAAGACACTATTTTGGTTTTGTTGTACACTGTCTATAATCACTTACCGTATTTTTCGGTGTATAAGATGTACCTTTTTACCCCCCAAAAGGGGGTGAAAATCTGGGTGCGTCTTATATGCCGAATGTAGCCCCGCCCACCCGCCAGCCCCTACCCTTCGGCCATTTTCAGCCAGTTCCAGGCAGCAGGGATCTGGGTCGGGGCACAGCCTGAGGAACAAACCTCTTCAGGACGGTCTGGGGAGGGGGAATATGTCCGGCAGCTTCGGAGAAAAGGCAGGTGCCACGATTTGCAGCTGGTCACTCCTCTGGCCGCCCAACGGGCAGCTCAGGGCAGACAATGTTTGAGATTACTTCACTCCCCACCAATGTGAGGAGCCACCGCCGCCGCTCCCTAAACCTCTCCGCACCCAGGAGCCAAGCCGAGATGAACGGGAGCTCCTAAAGTAAAATGCCCCTCCTTTCCAGTCACTGCTGCCTGGATTCCCCAATCCAACTTTCAGAGCCGCATTTCAGGCAGCGGTTTTTCTTCCCATTTGTGCAGTGGGAAGAAAAGCACTTTCAGGTGGCAGCGCTGCAATCCCCACCCCGAATCCAAAACGGTTCCCAGTTCCCCCGCTGCCTGAAACGTGGCTCTGAAAGTTGGAGGCAGTGGTGGCTGGAAAGGAGGGGCTCTTTAGGAGCTCTCGTTCGGCTCGCTCGACTCCTGGGCGCAGACAGGCAGCAGCTCCTCACATTGCAGGGGAACTGGCCTCCCGCTGCCTGAAACACAGCTCTGAAAGTTGGATTGGGGATCGGGGAATCAAGGCAGCAGTGGCTGGAAAGGAGGGGCATTTTACTTTAGGAGCTCCCGTTTGTCTCGGCTTGGCTCCTGGGTGCGGAGAGGTTTAGGGAGCGGCGGCGGTGGTTCCTCACATTGGTGGGGAGTGAAGTAATCTCGAACATTGTCTGCCCTGAGCTGCCCGCTGGGCGGCCAGAGGGGTGACCAGCCACAAATCGTGGCACCTGCCTTTTCCCCGAAGCTGCCGGGTGGATTCCCCCCACCATCCCAAAGAGGTTTGTTCCTCAGGCTGTGCTTGCCCCTCCCCCCAGAGCATGCAAGGAGTCTCTTTGGGGGAAAGGGAGTAGTCTCTGCATGTCTCGCTTGCAGGAGGAGGAGGAGGAGGGCGGTGCCACCTTAAATGCTGGTAGGCAGAGATAAAATACTCTTTTCCTTGTTTTCCTCCCCCCAAATTAAGGTGCGTCTTATACTCCGGTGCGTCTTATACACCGAAAAATACGGTATTTGTGAGATATCGCTATGTAAGTTAGTTAAAGAAAATAGCAAATAGGTAAGGAAAAGATAAAAGATTATAAAGAAGTGGTTTCCAATCTTTTCAACAGCTATTATAAACACATTTACCCTATCCCTTTAAAAATGCATCATAATTTCCTTCTTCCCATAATCTATCCTTTCAAATCATCAAACTCATAAATCACCAGTTCATTTTTTTTTCTTTTTTCAAAAAAAAGCCCATAAGGGGTTTCCAGTTACTAATGAATGAAGTTGTTGTCCTTTTTTCTAATCAGATTAGTCAATTTTGCCATCTCTGCTTATTCTGTCGTCTTCAACAGCCATTGCTCTGTTGGTATTTCAGAGTCTTTCCATTTTTGTGCACATAATTTAGAAGGCTGCATATAGGTCAGTTATGTTTATGGTGAGGTTTGGACAGTGAATTGATTAATGGGGAAGATAGAATTTAAAAGAATGGAAAGCTAGAGTAAAGATTAGTAAGAAAAGGATACAATTAGGGAGCAAAGGCAAATTCACTTAACATAATATGAAAGTTGAGAAGTATATTGAAAAAGTAAAAAATAATAGATTTTTTAAATATGTCCCCTAAAGCACTGACTTTGGAAGACTTCTGATTAATTTATTTTAACTAGAAGATAGACATATTGATTATTCCTTCATCTAATATCCTTGCCATTTCAAATAAGGAAAGTTGGCTTACAAATTTACTGAAAGCCATAATTAGTTTTCAGATTTTGCAAAGAATTGTTAGATTTATTATTCAATATAAAAAATGGAAATAGCCAAGTAGGGTAAAGAACTCTTCTTTTTTCTTTCTCTTTTGGGGTGGGGTCTTCATCTTGGGTGAACTGAGTAGTAAATGATAAATCTTTCTGGCTTTACACAGTAAAATGAGTTTCTGTGCTAGGGCTTAACAGAACAGTGACAGACATAGTGTAGCTAGTTAAGAAACTTTATTGTATTCACGAAAGAAGTGGATTTTTGCTAGTGTGAGATGTGTTTCTTATACCCATTGTAGCCTTTACTTCCTATATTTCTCACAAATTAACAGATTTTGCTGTACTTAGTAGCCTTGAAGTGAGAAGCTATTGAGTATTTACATAGCTGCCAACTCTAGTCTGAAATTGTTGGCTCAACCTACTACCCATAAGTAAAGATTCAGAACATAAATCCTGTCATATAATACATAGTGACATGTCTCCTTGCACAGTGCATAATGGGGGAAAAGATATTCAGACATTGCATAATAAAGGAAACTGGATATCATTGTTTTAATAAAATCAATTGCTGCAACTTTTCTCAGTGGGTCTTAATATATTTTATAACTTATGCAATATGTTTGCACCAGAAGATCCTTATTTCATTTTTCCTGAAATATACGTGTTTTCCTTGAAAATAAGACCTATCCTGAAACTAAACCCTAGGTTGCTTTTAATACATGCACCCAATATAAGTCCCAACCCCAAAATATGCCCTAGTTAAGATCCTGCCCACTCTGTTGCACCTGGTTGCATGGGGTGGGTAAAATCAAGCTAGAGTGGGGATGGGGAGTGGAGCTGCCCTATGTGCCCTATACCCACTTACCTTCAGACAATTGTAGCCAGGCCTCGCACACTCCGACTCGCCGGTCCACTGTCTCGCCAGTCTACTTCTGCAGCCACTTGTGTGCATTGCCCTGGCCTCTGTTTCACTGTCAGAGGCCTTCAGGAAAGGCTTCTGCAGCCAAGAAATGAGCTCTGGATTGACACGCGCAGCACCACCTGGCCTCCGTTTTGCTGTCGGATGCCTTCGGGAAAGTCCTCTGCAGCTGAGAAAAGAGCTCCAGATTGATATGTGTGGGGTCCCCCGACCTCTATTTCGCTGTCAGAGGCCATCAGAACTCGTTTCTTGGCTTCAGGAGGCCTTTGACAGCAAAACAAAGGCCAGGGGTGCTGCACGTGAGCGGCAGCAAGCAGCCGTAGAAGTGGGATGGCAGCGGCCACACGGTCTCCTGCTGGGCGGGGCTGTCGGTGCCACTGCCGCAAGTTGAGATAGTGGAAGACATCCCCTGAAAATAAGACCTAATGTCTATTTTGGAGGGAGAGACCAAAAAGGTCTTATTTTCAGGAAAACACAGTACATGTATCTGCAGTACTCAATTTTTGCAAGTCTTACGGGTTCTTGGCATAATCCCATATTCCTGGAAAGGGATTTTACCTGTATTTAGTTCTCCAAAAGCTTTTCAGCATTTTGTTACTCAATCTTCTTTTAATCTCCTTTGTCTTTTTAAATAAAAGAATAAAACACATTCTTAACTAGGAGAGAAAGCATCGCATTTTATAGGACTTTGGCTTTCTGTGAACGTTTCTGTCACCATGAAGTGTATTTGTAGTAATAAATTCAAAATGTAATAATTTTGTGAATAATCAGTAGATTCTAAAGAGTTTCTCACAGAAGTATATAATAACAACAACAACAACAACAACAACAACAACTTTATTGTCATTGTACGTGTATATACAGTATACCCATACAATGAAATTCACTTAACACCCAAAGACCACACACATAACAATCCCCAAACACACTCCCACCCACCACAATTCCCCACCCAAACAACAGACCAAGTAATGCTGTCCAACAGCTCACTTGATGGTGGCCCTTTAGTTCATTGTTGAGTGCAATTATAGCTCTGGGATAAAAACTATTCAGATAACGTGTGGTCCGAGTTTTAATTGTTCTGTATCTTCTGCCAGAAGGCAACAGTCCAAAAAGATTATAAGCAGGATGGGAAGAGTCTCTGAGAATGTTGTGCAACTTCCTCAAACAGCGAGATTCAAAGATGTTGTCCAGGGCTGGTAGCTGGAGCCCGATGTTATTCTGGGCAGTTTTAATGATTCTCTGTAGAGCTTTTTTGTCTGCTTCGATACCATGCAAGAATGCCATGTCAGGACACACTCAAGGGTGCTGCAATAGTAGGACAGAAGTAGATGCTGAGATAGATTTATCTTCCTGAGCATTCTCAGGAAGTACAGCCTCTACTGTGCCTTCTTCTATATCCTACTAGACTTAAATATATACTTAATGTACAATTCTGCTAATCATTTTAATTGCATGGCTTAAAGTTTACTTTCAAGTAAACAACACTAAATCAATAAAACATTCTTCTGAGTACATATTTATGGAATGTAAATATTTGTAATTAACCTTTGGAACAACTTTTTCTTATTTGCCAAAAGGAGTAATGCAATATAAATACAACTAACCTTTGGGCCATTGTTATATTTTTGGCTGTTTTGAATTAAATATATTTAGTTATCCTGTTTTTTTTTCTTACTGGAAGCTTTCTGCTCGTTATGGTGTATGAATGAAGAAGAAAGGAGCTCCAATGATAGCAGCTTGCAAATCATAGCAAATTGACTATTTAATCCTAGTTACACTTTTGTTTAATTGGCTTGATTAATTGAGAGAAAGCTTATAATGGGAGAACAATACTTGTAAATACTTACAGCATTTTATAATTTTTATGTATTTGCATTTAATATAAAATGAAATGCTATCTTATTTTCAAATAACAGCTAATGTTATGTGGGTTTGTATACATACACACCTATTCCTGTCTATATAAGAGAATTGCCCAATCCATACTTATTACTACCTGCACTACATAATAACACTATAATCAGTTTTATTCATTGACTATGTTGACTCTGTTATAATGCCAATTAAAATAAACACCAGGATAAATTGATGTGATATTAAAGAATATTAATACTGGTAGTACTAATAATGCAATTGTTTTAGACTAAGTGACATTTTGCTAGTGCAGCTGACCTTTCTTGACATTTCTGTCTGCTGTACACATGAAAATGTATTTTTTTAAGGTGGTGATACTTGTGAGTGGTATTTTGTGGGACCTTTGACATTTGTTGTAAAAATGGTTGTCTTTTAGCTTTTGTACTTTTAAAGTTGGCTATGGAATTTGTGTCTTAATAAATGTTTATAGATTTGGTTAGAAATTTTTCACTCCATTCATTTTATTGGATTCAAATTAAATTGAGAATTACTTTAAAGCTTTCTATAGCATTGGTAATGGTTACTTGATCATTTAAAAATGCTCATATATATGGATTAAGTCTGTTCTATAAAATGTAGATTTATCTCTGTTATTATTCAGGCATATACCTAGTCCTTCAGGTATATCAGCTCTTCTTGTATTGCGCTAAAATATTTGTGTGAGTCACTTAATATAGCCACCCATATAGAGAACTCAACCAACCAGTTATCAGGCACATACCTATTTTATAGAAATAAAGGTGACAATATAATCTGTGTTATTTTTATTCATGTATTAATGTAAAGATGAAAAATCATGCATGCTAATAGTACTTTTATTATAAGATTAAAGTAACCAAATCTTGCCAGTTTGAATGTACTTCCCCACCTTCATCCCTTTATTTTGGAAGAACTAGGAAGTTATTTTATCTGTTGTCATGGTTGTGGTTTCTCCTCCTGTTCCTCAAGGTTATTCCTTCTTACCATTATATTCTTTTGTGAGAAATTAGTACCCCTCCATTTATCACTGTCTCAAATAGCTAAAATTAAAATCAGGTTCATCAGATTTGGTACAATCTGATTAGAACATTATTAGAGAAGATCTGGGATGAATTTGTCTTAAACCTTAGGAATTTAGTTTGATTTGTTTTTTCTTGCTGAAGTGTGCAGATCGAAAGAACTTTGGGATATTCAGAAAGAAGGCAACATATTAGATGCCTGTAAATCTGGAAAAGGATTTTAAAAGATCTCCAGACAATTAGACATCACCCTTCAAAAAATCATCTACAAGCAGGGAAGATTTCAAACACCTGCCCATTTGCCCAGGCCAGATCATCCCAGCAAGTTCAGCCTGACAGCAGAACTCAGGAGGCTGAGAGAAATCTCTGAGAACTCCAGAAATTAATCAGACAGCCTAAGGTAGCTCTCGCCACAGTGGAAGTCAAAGTGCAGGGGTTTAGAAAGAAGCTGTACAATGCTTCTCCTGCCTTGCTCTGCTTGCTTCAAACTCCCACCACCTGCCTATCTCCCAGCCCATCTCTGCCCTTTTGACCTCCGTGAACTCCACTGCCCCCAGCTGATCATTGCTGTCTTTCTCCTCCTGACAATGTGTGCCTAGACTGGCTCTTTGTAAGGCTACTGCATATTTTGAAGAAGATAGCTATTATATTGTACATTGCCCAGAGCCCTTCTCCAAGGGAGATAGTCGGTTAAGAAATATGTTAAATAAATAAAATTCTAGAGTAAAATAAAAAGACAGGCAAGGAAAATAGACTATAAAACAGGTAACAATCTAGTCTTGCTGATTTATTTCTGGAACAGTATCTGTTATGTGTCACTGAATATGAGAATTACAGTCAGAATACCAGATTTCTTACCCCTCAGTTAGAACATAGTTCTGAATAATCTAAATACCTGACTTTTTAATTAGCACTGGAGAAGTTCCAAGATAAAAATCTTCATTCTCCACCTTCAAACCAATTCATGCACAGATAGGTTAGGTAATCCTATTACTAAAATCTGTTCCAGATTATAAACAAAACAAGTTCATAGCCTAGGTAATCAACATTAACAGTTTCCAGAAGATGGTTAAAATGGGAGATTTTTTTTCCTTGATCTATCAGTTTCCACAAGAAGGATGGTTTTCCATAATTGTTTGTGTTTCTTTCACCTATTTGATAAGGGCCAGTCACTTCGCTCAATATAGAATTGGGTTTTACAAATTACCTAAAAATATGCTCTGTTCTGAAATTATTTTATCAGAATAAGATAATTCTAATAAGCTAATTAGAAAAGTTCTAATTCTAAAAAGCTAATAAGAAAAGTTTCTCTAAATTTGATTATTTTTTCATTGCTTGTTTTTACCACTGCAGCTACCACAGCTTGAATATTACTACCATATGCTTTGAAAATAAATACAATGGGACCAGATGCCTCAACTGTGTCTGAAACAATGTCATTGCCAGGATTGTCTGATCTTCTATTTTAGATCATTAATAAAAATGTCCAGTCGAAGGTCTTGAGATATCTATGTAGGAAATGATGCTTTTTATTCATTATCTCAGTTTGAGCACAGTGGTTAATCTTAGCTGGATTAAAACATTTTATTAAGTCACACTTTGCTTAAAATATAACCTACTAGCTGGATGCCCATGCTTTGCTATGAAACTATGTGCTCAGGCTTGATAAATTGACACTTAAAGCCTGAAATGTAATGTAGAATGTGTAACTCCATAGCATTAGAGCGTGTTAATATAAGACAACTGGCAGTTGGACTAGAGGGGGAGTAGAATGTTCCATCCTGCAGGCCAGATGAGTCATGCACTGGCCACACCCATGCCCGGTTTAGCGAAGGGGTAGCATCAGCGTGTTACTATAAGGCAACTAGCAGTTGGAACAGAGTTCAGGTGGGGAGAGGGAGTAGAACGTCTAACTCCTTAGCATCAGAGTGTGTGAATATAATGTATATGAAATACTAATGATCTGACGGTCATTTTGAAAAATCCTTTCTTAGTGAGCATCTAGAAGCCAAGAGGAACATATGTGCCAAATTTCAAGTTTGTAGGCTTTACCGTTCTGGAGATTTCATGATGAGTGAGCATAATGAATAAAGTTGGGTTCATACACTGCACTAAACAAAACTAAACAAACCACATTGTGTCTTAATAATATATGTAATATTAGTTTATCTTAATATGTAGTTTAGTAAAGCATTTCTGCAAGCTCTGTTGCTAAGGCAATAAGGGGTAAAACATTTTCTAAACCCAGAATGTCTGAATAACGTTCAGCCTGGACTGATGGGGTTTTGATTTTAAAGTATTTTAATATGCGTTTAATATGTATTTTAACATGTTTCTTACTTGAATTGAGATTTATATCTTAACTGTTGTGAGCTGCCCTGAGTCCTATGGAGATAGGGCGGCATATAAATCTAATTAAAATAAATAAAAATAAAGAAGCAGATCACACAACTATTTCCGTAATTTACTGAAGTGTAAGGTGGACCAAACACAACACAATCAGATTTTCAAGATTCACTGATATTATAATCAGTGTCAGTTAAAGTGGCTCCAACTTTCCTGTGGGGTTTATTTTTTTAGTCTGGTCTACCTAGTAGAGCCATGTTTCTACAACTAAAATCTCCTTCTTCCAGAAATACAAGCATTGTGAGTTTTCCTGTATCTTGTTAAGATCAAACTTAAAATGGTAACAACTAATTATTGGGGGAATATTTTCCAAGTAGATTTATGTTAATGTTAACTATGTTAAGACATATAAGTCATTTAATTGGTTAATTATATAATCAACTTTTCATACCGGTATTAGTATTAGCCACTAAGATCTCCTTGCAATTAATACTTAGACATAAAATAAAATAATTAAAACCCTGATTGAAAAAGCTATGTTTTACAGTTTTGTATTAAAAGATCTTCAGCTTGTGCAACACAAAGAACTGTAACTCCCATTGATGAACTTGTGGTAAGTGTCAGGAAACCTTTCTGAGGTGATTTCAGCAAACAAAGGGTAGTCATCTAGAAAGAGGCATTGTGAGAAGTAGCATGGAATCCAGCCCTATCTAGTGAACAGCCTTTTGTATTTCAGCTGGAAACAAAGTAGCAGCCAGTGCAATAGGTTGTCATTGAGTTGTTCCAGAAACCACCCTGGCTGCTGAGTTCTATAGAGTTGAACTTTTGGATTAGGCATAGTGGCAGCCCACATAGATGTGTTTCAGTTGTCAATCAGGAAACCATTAACACGTGCATTCCAGATTTAAAATTATTTCATCAAAGTAATCATATCATCTAAAAGATAATAAAAAGAGTTGTTCAGCATCTCCCAACTGTATATGTGATATTTTTGAGATTATGATGCCCCATTAAAAACATGGAAATCTACCACCTCTCTGGTAATCATGACATCTCTGGTCTACCAAATTCAAGTTTTCAGTTATTCAATCTACTGCTTTCCTGAATGACTACAGAGAGACATTCAGGAAAGCTAGATTATTGCTTAAAGATGTTATAGAAAAAAATAGATGGCTATTATATAATTATCTTTTTTTTGTTATTTTAAAACCAATGATAAATAAATAACTCTGGGAAGGAACAGCTCTTATAACTACACAGACCCAGGAAACTACAGACCAATCAGCCTAACACCAATACCTAGGAAGATACTGGACAAAATAATCAAAAAGAGATCTGTGAACATCTGGAAACAAAGTTATAACTAGTAGTCAGCATGGGTTTATTAAAAACAGATCATGCCAAACCAATCTTATTTCATTCTTTGACAAAGTGACTAAATTAGACTAGCAAAATGCTGTGGATATAGTATATTTAGACTTCAGCAAGGCATTTGACAAAATAGGCCACAACCTACTTTTTGGCAAGCTAGAAAAATGTGGGATAGACAGCATCACCACCAGATGGATTTGTAACTGACTGACAAATCGTATTCAGTGAGTAGTCCATAATGGCACTACATCTACATGGAGGGAAATAAGCAGTGGGATACCACAAGGTTCCGTCTTAGGCCCAGTACTCTTCAATATCTTCATAAATGACTTAGATAAGGGAATAAAAGAGGAACTCTCATCAAATTTGCAGATGACATTAAACTGAAAGGAATGGTCAACGCCCCAGAAGACAATCTCAGGATCCAAAAAGATCTTGACAAACTTGGACAATGGGCCTTATCTAATAAATAAAATGAAATTTAATGTGGAGAAAAGCAAGATTTTACACCTGGGCAGGAAAAACCAAAGGTACAAGTACAGATTAGATGAAACCTGGATCAAAAACAGTAACTTCGAGAGGGACATTGGAGTCCTGGTGGACGATAATCAATAAACATCGATCAGCAATGTGTGGCAGCAGCCAAAAAAGCTAATACAATCCTTGGTTGTATAAATAAAGTCATAGAATCAAAATCAAATAAAGTATTAGTACCACTTTATAAAATCTTAGTAAGGCCATACCTGGAATACTGCATCCAGTTTTGCTCACCACAATACAAAAAAGATGTTGAGACTTTGGAAAAAGTGCAGAGAAGAGCAACTAAGATGATTAAATGCCTGGAGACTAAAACATGAAGAATGGTTGCAGGATTTGGGTTTGGGTTTAGCTAGCCTAGAGAAAAGAAGGACTGTGTGGGACATGATGGATTGAGGAAGATGATTGGCCCAAAGTTGCCCAGTTGGCTGTCATAGCTAAGGCATGACATGAACTCACGATCTCCTGCTTTCTAGCTTAGTGCTTTAACCCCTAGGCCAAAATGGCTTTATCTGTTCATAATAAATAATAAATCTGTGTTCCTAATAATAGGAAAATAGATCTTAATTACAACTGTGTAATTAAACTATATGAATTTTATATAGTGTGCATCTCATTTTAACAACAGATTTATATTTTCTCCTGTGCCCTGCTTGGAGAGTCCAAGAATGGGTTAATTCTGTCTTGTTGGCCAGAGACTGAGTTTGCAATTTCTTTGGCCACACCCCTTCTGCCCAGCTGAGCTCCAGTTTTCAACTCAGTCGGCCTAGAGAGACACGGAATCTGATTCCTCAGTGCAATTTGGTTTATAACAAAGGGGTTTTTCGGGCCCTTTGCCATCAGATCCTTCCCGTCTAGCGACTCTGCACCCTCAAGTGCAACCTGATATGGGCTGTATTCAAGAACCTCATTCCCCGCTACCTTCCCATCACAGTGATATTTTGTTTATGGGTGCTGATGAGATGGGTGACTCTCTGAAGATGAAGGTATCTCCTTACACAAGCCTATCTTCATTGGGCTCTTTCGTCCTAATCTCTTTAAGAACTTATTATTTAAAGCCAAAACAACAGCCAACATGGGGGTAGCCAGTGGGCTGACAGATGCCTCCACAGATCCCCGGGATCCCAGTGCTCTACTTTTCACAGAACCAGTCACAGTGCAGGAGGTAATACCTTCTCCTAAGCTTTTTGTCAATGTCATCCAAAGACAATGGAATCAGCCTGGGTCCATTTCAGCCCCCAGTGGGATGGACAGGAGGATATATATACTGTAGAACAGGACCTAGAGGAGCTCTGAATTACCAACTGTGGACGCTCCACTGGCCAATCTAGCAACAGCGGCCATCCTTCCCTCTGACATGGCAGAGGGTCTAAAGACTGAGGACAGGAAAGCTGAGCTGTCTGCTCATAAGACACACCAGGCAGCCACTAGGATGAGTTAATCAACTATAGCTGCATCCTTTTTTACTAGAACATCGCTAATATGGCTGCGTCAAATGCAGGCCCGAGCATCACCCGAGGACACCAGGCTGCATCAGGATATTAGTAAATTGTTGGCAGCAGCAGGCATGACCCTTAATGCGGCCAAGTTTGCCTCAAGGGCATTGGCCACCTCTTTCTATTGCAGGCAGTCCTTTCGGGCCCCTGAGGCAAGGTTTAATGCACCCCCAGGGTATGGATCGCTTGCAGGATAGATCATCCTTTCAAGATAGGCCAGACAACTGCAGACCAGGAGACCATATCGGGGAGCCAGCAACCGATTTTCAATCCGACATTTCCATTGGCAACCATTTTAAGGATGTTTGCCAGCCAATGGCAGGAGACCACTACCGATGCTTGGGCATTACAATCAGGCTCGGGCTCACTCTGGAGTTCTGCTCAAAACCCACAAGAAGGTTCATCCGATGCCCTGTTCCCAGGGAGGCCACCAAGAGGTCTCTGATGGAGGCCGAGACCCAGCACCTGCTGGACATACAGGCCATTGAGCTGGTACCAGTGGGACAATGGGGTCTCGGCTTTTATTCAATCCTCTTTCTGGTCCCAAAGAGCTTGGGGGGACACAGAGCCATCTTAGATTTAAAGAAGCTCAGTGTAAAGTACAAACGCTTCAAAATGCAATCCCTGCATTCAATCTTGGGTTTCATCAGACGGGGAGATCTCTTAACATCAAAAGATCTCAAGGAGGCTTACCTCCATGTACCCATCAGACCTTCCCACAGAAGGTTCCTCAGATTCTCCTATTCAGGTCTCCACCTTCAATACATTCCCATTTGGCCTTTCTTCAACCCCCAGAACCTTTACCAAGCTGTTGGATGTGGTAGCAGCTCAGACGAGACCTATCCGACTGCAATGCTACCTGGACAACATTTTAATCCAGTAGTCATCTCTGATTCAGGCAGGACCTTCAGATCACGGTCCAGACCCTCCAGGACCATGGGTTTACCGTGAACCTGGAGAAGAGTCAAATGATACCCTCTACCAGCTTGACCCACTTAGGAGCTGTGATCAATACCGAGACCTGTCAAGTCTTCCTCCCTCAGGAGCGCATATCCAGCATAAGGGTCATGGTGGGTCATGTCAAATCGCTATGTCTAGTTCCATTGATTCTTCTTTCCCAGTTACTGGGAAAGATGATCTCATGCCTGGCAATCACTCCTTGGGCATGGTTGCTAGCCTTGGAGAAAGGCTGTCTATTCAAGGAGCCCACCCATATGGTTGTGACTTCGGACGCCAGCCTGTTCAGCTGGGGTGCTCACCTGCAACCCCGAGTGACCCAGGGTTGGTGGTCCCCGGAAGAACTTCCAAATGATATCAATTGGTTGGAACTGAGGGCGGTGCATATGGCACTATGCCATTTTTAGGATGCATTGTCAGGTCATCACGTGTTATTGTTGACGGACAATGTAACAGCCAAAGCGCATATGAACCGACAGGGAGGCACACGTTCAAGGCCCTTATGCGCAAGGCAGGGGATTTAGGCCTGTGGGTGGAGCAACACCTTTCCCTACGAGCAGAGCACATCTCTGAACATATGAGCGGATTGATTGAGCAGGACAACCATCAACCAGTCGGAATGGCGCTGCACCCAGATCTATTTCTCCAGCTATCAGAGAAATTCGGCCATCCAAGTGTGGACTTATTTGCCAGCCGAATAAACTCAACTTCCGAGGTTCTTCTTGAAGTTCCAAGCACAAGGGGCCGAGGGCACCAATGCCCTCCATTGCCCATAGCCTCCCGGCCTGTTACATGACTTCCCTCCAACTCCTCTCATTCCGACGGTCATCAGAAAGATCTTTCAAGAGGAGGAGGAGGTTCTTCTAGTGGCACCCCATTGGCCCAGACGTCCATGGTTTGCAGATCTGGTGAATCTATCCATCTTTTGCCCATAGAGGATACCCCCAGACAGGATCTCCCTCAGCTAGGGGACCGTAAACGACCCGGAGCCTCAGTGGCTCCAACTGGCCATCTGGCACTTGAAAGGGAGATCCTGAAGAGGTGCCATTTCTCTGGAAGAGTAACTTCCACTATTCAGGCTTCACGATGCCTGTCAACAAACAGGATATACGAAGCTACCTGGACATCCTTTTGTTGCTGGTGCGCCAAGACAAAGTTAGTTACTACCTTGGTGTCAGTTCCAAATGTTTTAGACTTCCTTCAGGAGGGGCTTGATAAAGGCTTGTCCACAAACACCCCACGCTGGCAGGTGGCTGCCTTAGCCACAATCTTGAACTGTGATGGAATGAATCCCCTCTCCCGACAGTCGAGGATTCGTAGTTTTCTGAAAGTGGTGTCCAATCTAAAACCCCCAACTGTCCATAGATATCTGACTTGGGACCTGTCATTGGTTTTACAGGCACTAAGGTCTCCTCCGTTTGAGCCATTAGGATCCGCCAGCCTCGGACTACTGATCTTTAAAGTTGCCTTTCTTATAGCGATCACATCTGCTCAGAAAATTTCTGAGCTGGCGGCCCTCTCGCTGAGACAAGATTTGTGCATCTTTCACCACATTAGAGTCATTTTACGATTAGAACATTCATGCCCAAAATTGACACTTGATTTCACAGAGCCCAGGAAGTCATTTTTGTCCAAATCCCAGACATCTGCGAGAATGGCAAAGGCATTCCTTGAATGTACTCAGAGCTCTTCACAAGTGCATCTACAGAACTGCCTCCTTCAGGAGGATGGAATCATTGTTTGTTTCATTTCAACCCAGGTCCATGGGAAAGAAGGTGACCCCATCCACCATTGGGCGCTGGCTGAAGGTGTGCATTGTGTCGGCCTACGAACATCAGGCCAGGCCTACACCAGGCCGCATCATGGCCCATTAGACCAGAAGCGCAGCCACCACGGCCATTTGGGCTACGCAAGCCTCCATTCAGGAGATTTGCAGAGCAGCAACTTGGGCTTCTCCTTCATCATTTATCAGGAATTACAAATTGGACATGTTTGCCTCGGCTGGGGCAGTGTTTGGGAGAAGAGTGTTATAGAGAGTTCTTCCTGCAGAGGGGACCCTGGACCAATCTGCTCTCCCGCCCTATGGATATTTAACTTCGGTATATCCCATTCTTGGACTCTCCAAGCAGTGCACAGGAGAAAGAATGTTGGAGTTACCTTAACGTTTGTTCTATGTGTGCTACAGGAGAGTCCAATCCCACCCTGGTTCCTTATGGGTCCAGTGTCCAGGTGTGGACGATTTCATCATACTGGCTACGTCCTTTCCAGATCCAAGTCTTCATCGAAAAACTGGAGCTCAGCCGGGCGGAAGGGCGTGGCCAAAGAAATTGCAACCCAGTCTCTGGCCAACAAGACAGAATTAACCCATTCTTGGACTCTCCCGCAGTGCACATCGAACAAACGTTCAGGTAAGTCCAATGTTTTTTTTTTTTTAATGGCACCAAAGGAGCGCCAAATCTGTGGCTGTGAATGTTGCTGCACATTCTCTTATTCATCTTTTCAAACTTCCTGTGAAAAATGTTGTTTTCAGCTGCAAGAATTGTTTATGCTCAAACTTGGAAAGCAGAGAAAATACCTTTGGAAGATGAGATGATAAAAAAAAGTTATGGATTGTGCAGAAATGAATAGATTGACTTTGATGATTAAAGATAGGGAAGAGATACAGTATTATAGGATATGGAACTGTTTTTATCATTTGTTGGAAAAGAGATTTAAAAGATAAAAGTTCTGATTATATTTAAAAACTTGATAGGCAGAATTTTGTCTTAATAAGGAGATATTAAAATGGTTTGTATAAAAATCAAGATGGAAGAAATTTCCTTTTTTGGAAGAAGAAGAGGAGGAGGACCGAAGATAACACCGAGATGTCACAGGGAGGGAGCGACCAATGTACTAAATTTTTGATTGTTTTTATAAAAAATAATAAAAGGTTATATTAAAAAAATAAAGAAAAATGTTGTTTTATGAACAGTTAATATTATGCAAGAAATTTAAATTAATATTTTCTCTGGCACGTATTTTTTAATCAGTGCATGTTTCTGTTATATTTACATTATTTATGTTCATGTGAATGCTGTTCTGAATCTTATGAGTTGTTGAATTGAGATCTCATTGTATTCTTTGTCTTGGTGTGAATTAATTCATTTTTAATGTCCTTAATCCTCTTAGATGCAGCTACATTTTTCATTTGCTGTTTGGTACATTATTCACCAATATTTGTATATTCTGCCCTGTAAGAAATTAGTTATGTGTTTTAAAATGAGGTATAGTTAATTTAGCACTTCTGAATGTGTCCTAGAGATGCTTGGTTTTTGTGTTTTGTGTGTGAATATGTGCATGTGTTTTAAGGGACATTCTTGTTTTAGAGTTTGCTAATATTCTTCGGTATAGTCTGCTTTCTGTAAACCAAGACCTCTAAATTGTAGTCTTTAATTTGAAACATTGAATATGGGCTAAATTAATTGCATGAAAAGTAGGCCATATGATATAATGCAAATAATTGATTATCTACAGCTGTTAATGCTGTCTTAGTTGTCTTAGTCATCAAATTATCTAAACAAATCATTATAATGATAGTGAATATCAAATGAAAATCATCATAGACTTGTATTAATCCATTGTAATAAAACTAAAACTCCTTAATCCCCACCATATGGCAAGTACTCTATTACTATAGTATTACTTCATCTGAACTAATAGCAAAACTATAATGACAAAAATATATTATAATCTCAGATAGCCAAATTTATTCAAAATGGATATTCCTGATTGATTTTGAGGGTTCCTTAACCTTTTTTGACTGGCACCCTGAATATATTGGAGTGAGGGTTACATTATGATTTACTGTATAGTTTTGATTTAATAATCATTTTCCTATTGACTACTATTTCTTATAAAAGTCAGCTATGTTATTGTTACTAAAATACAACAAATTAGGAAGTTAGGCAATAGTACAGTATAATGAAAAATGTTGAGTAATTTTATTGGAAGTAAATAGTCATTTTATAAAGAACAAATATTTGAAGAACAGCATGAAATTAAAGCATCCATTTAATGCAATATTGTTTATTATTGTATAGCCGTGATGGCGTACCTATGGCACGTGTGCCCAAAGTAGCACATGAAGCCATGCCACCTGGCATGCATGGCCTTGCCTGTTTGTCTTCCGGGTTTCTGGTGTGCATGCATGTGCAATGATCAGCTGCCCTTTGCATGTGTGGCAGTGCTGAAAACCAGTGTGCGCATTCGTGCCAGCGAGCTGATTGTCGGGTGCACAGGTGTGCTAGAACCTGGAATGTAATCCTGAAAACTAGCCTGCGCATGCACGGAACTACAGCTTTTCCGGAGCGCGGTCCCAATGAGCACACACGTCCGTGCACGACGTTTCCACGCAACCTTTCCAGCACCCGGTGCTGAAAAGGTTCTCCCATCACCGTTATATAGTAATGCAATATTATATTAATGAGATTTTTGACTTTATAATTATTATATTAAAACAATTCTTGATACTGTATAAACTTTCGAAGCTTTTCAAACCGTGGTTATTTATTTGAAAGGGTGTGTCTTAAGTCATGCTCTAGCTATAGTCAGTTTCTAAAATGAATTTTAGAATTGCACATGGGAAAAGCTATTTTATACATATATGTTGTAGAGAACACAAGTAAATTTTTTCAGAGTTGATTTTCCTTTTGATCCAGAATAAACTCAATGATTCTTTCTCTTTTTTAATTGTAGCACAGTGTTTTATCATTTTGGATCTCAATAAAAGAGGCCAACAATACTTGAAATGTTATCAACCCAATTTTCAACATCTATTTCGCATGGGATGCTTGGCTAGCTGAACTGAATCATATTCCCCAGGATGTAGCAGTCAAATTTAGGATTTAGTTTGTTTAAATATTTGACAATATTGTATGTTAGATAATGCCATATTGTTTTCTTCCAAAAGCAAGTTTATTTTGAGAAAGAATTATCTTGCTTTCATAATTTTAGCTTTTCTTTAAACTTTCTCCTTTAATAAAGAATTGTTGGCAACTTCTTTATTAGAACAATTATTGGTTATTCATGATTTTGAATTGAGGCATTTAACTTACTGAGTTCTGCAAATGTATCTAAAAGACAGGTTTCAATATTCATTTAGACATCAAGAATCATAAGGCTTAAGAGATTTCTTTAAAAGAAAAAGCTATATATTTCCCTGTTGTAGTTCTAGTTAGTGGCATGGAGAGTTAATATTTACATGGGACAGAAACAGCAAAAGGAACAAGTTAAACCACCCAATGACTCTGGGGGAAAAGAGACAGATAAACTATTGTTTTTCCTCTGGTATGAAGAAAGTCAGTATATAGGCACAATAAAAAGTTATTGTTGTGGTATATGGTGCTAGCATCAGTAGAGAGGATATGGCGTCCCCTTAGTAGAATGGAATTTAGAAGTGCTTCGGAAACGCATTGCATGACCATCCCATGTCACTACATTCCAGCTGTCTGGGCCACCAAGTGATTTACCTCTCTTATGTTCATTATTCCTGTATAACATTTCTGAGGATACATAACCTATAGCAGTGATGGCTAACCTTTTTGCCATATTGTGCCAGGAAGGGGGGGGCGGGGGAGGTTTGCGCGCACTTGTGCCCCCATAATTCTATGTGCACGTGAACCCCCTCCCCCCCGCTCCTGACACGCGATGGCCCGGTAGACCCGTTTTCTTTCTCACCTGGCTCCAGATCCTCTCTGTGTGTCTGGGGAGGGTGAAAACAGCCTTCCCCACCCCCTCGGGGGCCCTCTGGAGGCCTGAAACGGCCCATTTCCCAACTTCCGGTTGGACAAGAAGTGACTTTTTTGCTGTCCCCAGCCTCCAGAGCCTCTCTAGGAGTCTCTGGAGGCTGGGGACAGCAAAAAAGTCACTTCCTGTTCAACCCGAAGTTGGGAAACGGGCCGTTTCAGGCCTCCAGAGGGCCTCTGAGGGGGTGGGAAAGGCTGTTTTCACCCTCCCCAAATGCATAGAGAGGATCTGGAGCCAGGTGAGAAAGAAAAACGGGCCTCCCCCCCCAGGCCCTCCCGAGGCAGGAAACAGCCCGTTTCCCTACTTGATGGGCCCAGAAGGCCCGAAAATCAGCTGGCCGGTGCACACATGCGTGCCAGAGCTGAGCTGGCGTGCCCACTAATAAGATGGTACGCATGCCACAGGTTCGCCATCACGGACCTATAGCCTGACTTTCATCATAGCCATGGGAGCATAAGATGATGATGATGATGATGATGATAATAAAAAAATCAATGCCTTCTATCTTCAAATGCTTTACTTATTTGTGAGGAATTTTTTCACAACAGTAGTCAGTAAAACAGAAACTCTTCCTCCATATTAATTAGCCTTGGAGGATGTACCTAGGCCAGTGATGGCTAACCTTTTTGCCGTCGCGTGCCAAAAGCGGCAGGAGCGGGGGGGGTCGCGGGTACGGGTGCCCACATCCATAATTCAATGCGCCCCGCCCTCCTGCACATGCGCACATGACCCCCTCTTCCCCCTGCTTTTGGCACACGATGGCATGGTGGGCCCGGTAGGCCCGTTTTTCCCCCTCCCCAGGCTCCAGAGGCTTTCTAGGAGCCTGGGGAGGGCAAAAACAACCTTCCCCATCCTCCCAGAGGCCTTCCGGAGGCCAGAAACAGCTAGTTTCCCAACTTCCAGTGGGACTGGAAGGCCTGAAAATCAGTTGGCCAGCACGCACATGCGTGCTGGAGCTCAGCTAGGGTAACACTCGCGTGCCCACCAATATGGCTCTGCGTGCCACCTGTGGCACCCGTGCCATAGGTTCGCCATCACGGACCTAGGCTATGAGCAGTGCATCAGTGCATCAAATGGTACAGGGTTTCCTGCCTGAGTTGGATTAGAAGACTTCCAAGGTCCTTCCAACTCTATTATTCTATTTATTCTGTTCTGTTCTGCTTTCTATTCTATTCTGTTATACCCTGTTTCCCCCAAAATAAGACATCCCCTGATAATAAGCCCAATTGGGGGTTTTGAGCGCATGGCAATAAGGCCAAGTGCTTATTTCAGGGTTCAAAAAAATATAAGATGGTTTTATTTTCGGGGAAACACGGTATATCCACAAGGTAGCTTTTAGTTGAACATATCTGAAGGTGCAACTGAATCGCACAATAGAGCTTGAATGATAGAAGTTTAATTTTAATTATCACTGATCCTTTTGTGTTTTCTCATTTTCTATTGTTGTACCTGATTATTGAGGTGCTAAACTATCATTTTCTTCAGGACTGCAAAGATGAAAGGGAAACTATCATTCAAGGAAGTGTAGAAGTCTAGAAGCGTTTGATTATTCCAATTTTATGTTGCAGTTTCAGGTAGCAGTAGAGTCAATGACACTTATTATTTCAAGGTAGTAGATAACTAAAGAAGCAAGAAAGATGTTGCTGTTTCATCAGCTTATCACAGAAATACTTGTTTCTGATTATGGAAAATCCTACGCAAAATTCATTTTAGCGTGATGTGGAGAAAGTGAGGAATGGAAAGTCCTTTTTTTAAAAAGTAGTGTTAACTCCCATATTTATGCATGTGAGTCTCCATTAACTTTAAGAATTCTCTGCTTGATTAGATTTACAAGTTACTGTTAATACAAATTAATAATTCCTAAGGCATATTCAAAACGGAAATATAAATAGCTGTGGAGACATGAAGTTTAATAATAGTGCCTGACTCTTGACAGCATGCATGGTAACTGAGATCAGCAGTACTTGCTTCTTCTGGTTTAAAAAAACGGTATAATTTACTTCAATTAATCTTTGTTAGTAGCACACTTCAGAAACAAAAACCTAGGAAGAATTATACACATATTTGAGTTATCCTAGCAGAGTTCCTTTTGTAACAATTGAGAAATATTTCAGTTTTTGAAATAGTTATTTGATGGAACGTCAACTTGTGGCTTTTATCATATAATTTCTTTTGCTGCCTCTTATTATATTTCCCAAAATAACTGTTTTCCTTCTTTTGTGAATGCTAAGTACTTCTGTAGTGTAATCTTGCAGTATTCTATTTCATTTCAATAGGAAAGCAGCAACTTAACATTGTACAAGAATATAATTTTTACATTTTGTACATAATGCTTATGGTTATGTATTTTCAAAATCTTCATGAATATTAAAATGGATTGCCTGGTGCATCCAAGGATTATACAACAATCTTTTTGCTATAAATCATTTGACAGCTATATAAAATCAAAACACGTTCTTCTGTGTATTTCAATCAAAACTGAAATTTCATTTTCTATGTATACCAAAAATATATTTTGAGGTTTAGTTGCATTAAAAATGAAAAGTAAAATACATTTGTAATATTTGACCATTGCAAGTAAAAAGAAATCCTATGGTTTCTTGAAAATGCTTAGAAAAATAGAACTTCTTGAATTAATAAACTAGAGGAAGTTTAAAGGCAAAAAGGGGATGAGGTGCAACTAGTGAACCTCTATTTGGCATGCATACTTTTATTATGTATAGTGCGAGCAACTAGATAAGGAACAGTGATATTCTGTAAGTGGCTCACAGTCACAGTTCAGAGTATCAGCAGTATATATAATATATTTGAGGATTGATGGCAAGCAAATTACGTTAGCTCTCTGTTTTGTTGTGCAAATCTTAGATTCTTTGTTTCCTGTAAATATCAGCATATGTACTAGTTCTGCAGAGTTCACTTTTCTAGAAAAAAATTTCAAATCAGTGACATCTGTGTCTTCATATTTATCTTCTAGCGGTTACATCTTTTTCATGTTACCAGACCTTTATATTCATTTTTCCCTTCTCAGCTATGCTGTAAGCCTTTCAAGCATCCCCAAAACATGTTTACTAACTGCTTTAAAGTGACTAGATACAACTGATTTCACACTTCTCTTAGTTCCTTCTGCCAAGCCATTATGTACTTTGTTCTTGGCTTAGAATAATATATGGGTCTATATGGGGACATAACCCAATCTCCCCAGCGTTGTCCATTCCACTGGTACATGGAGAAACATAATTCAGTCAGATAACTAAAATGCATAATGCAAAATAAGAGATGAGATATAAATGCATAATCATAGATCAATTCTTAAAATTCTCAAAATCTTTAAAATATAGTAGTAAATAACATTTGAAACAGTTAGCTATTTAGCAATTATGTTCTGCCTTTACAGTATATACCCTTAATTATAATTTTAGTATTTCTCATGATTGTCACTTAGTAGGCTAAACAATCATAAGCAGCACTCTTAGAATTTCTGGCACTAACTTTTTTTTCTAGACAGCCATTCTAATATTCATAGGCGTAATTCCAACAAAGACAGATTTTACTATAGGGTACTTTTTTTCTAACATCCCTGGAAAGCATAGCAGTGGCTTGCAACCTTCCTACTATGCATCTGTTGTTTCTCTCTAATTGTCTGAAAGCCTGTGTCTGCAACTGAAACAAAGCAGCTGGAATTCAGTTTGAAAAAGAATGGGTGAAGAAAAGATTAATGGTAGAAATTAAAATGAAATAACATTGGATATAACATTAAATATAGAACTATTCTTCCTAGAAGAAGTCTTGTGTGTTCAGTGTTCAGTTTTCGTGAACATATTACAGCACACCAGACAGTGTACATTTTTAGTATATAAATTTCAGTGGCCATATTAAAGTTGCACTTTTTAAAATCCAACTTTGAGTACCGAAGGGGGGAAAGATGCCATGATAAGTCAATAGCTAATTTTTGTTGTTTAGAGATTAAAAAAAAAGAGTAAGCCATCTATGATGAGTTGAGATTTGGGCGAGAATGGCTTAAAAGGAATAGTAAAAGATATGCACGGGTAAAAGATAACATAGGTATTATAAATGATGTTGCTGTGAATGTGTATAATTATTTCCTGTCTGAAGGAATTGAAACTTGTCTTAACCTATATTAGAATGGTAATTTTTAGGAATTCAGATGTGTATTCCCTATCAACTCTTGCAAGCATTAGGATGAATGTATTAGCTTAATATTTTGCAGATGCTGACAGAAGGCATTTATTCGTGGAATAAGAACAGATTGATACACTCCACCTTGTTCTCCTAAATACAGTGTTGAGGGCCCCAGATAACTGAATATCAAGCAAAAAAATAAGCTAAATGAAGGGAAAATATTCCTATGTAAACAGAAGTAAACATTTGTGCAATGTTGAATGTTACCCTTAAATCTTAAGCTACACTTATCTTCAGAAATACAGGTAGTTCACAGCAGAATTCAAAACACTCATTTTGTAACTGTCTTAACATTTGATACATATTACAATAATAGAGGAATATGGGGTGGATAGCTTTAAGGTAAGGCATTTGATAAAGTAGACCATAACCTACTGCTTGATAAAATAGAAAAATGTGGGTTAGACATTTTCACCAGATGGATTCGTAACTGGCTGACCAACCGCACTCAATGTGTAGTCCTCAATGGAACTGCATCTACATGGAGGGAAGTATGCGGTAGGGTAGCCCAAGTCTCTGTTTTAGGCCCAGTACTCTTCAACTTCTTCATCAATGATTTGGATGGGGGGGGTGGGATAGATAGGGAGCTCATCAAATTTGCAGACGACACCAAGCTAGCAGGAAAAGCCAAGACTCCAGAAGATAGGCTTAAGATACAGAAGGATCTTGACAGACTTGAACATTGGGCGCTATCTAACAAAATGAAATTCAATGGTGAAAAAAGTAAGGTTCTACATTTAGGCAAGAAAAACAAAATGCACTGGTACAGTATATGGTACCTTGCTCAATAATAGTAAGAGATCTCGTGTGAGAGATCTTGGAGTCCTAGTGGACAATCATTTAAACATGATCCAGCAATGTGCTGCAGCTGCCAAAAAAGCCAACACAGTTCTATGCTGCATAAACAGAGGGATAGAATAAAGATTATGTGAAGTGTTAATACCACTTTATAATGCCTTGGTAAGGCCACATGTGGAATACTGCATCCAGCTTTGGTCGCCACGATGTAAAAAAGATGTTGAGACTCTAGAAAGAGTGCAGAGAAGACCAACAAAATCCAAAAATAAGATAAAATAAACAAAGATGATTAGGGGACTGGAGGCTAAAACATATAAAGAACAGTTGCTGGAACAGGGTATGTCTAATCCGATGAAAAGAAGGATTAGGGGTGACATGAGAGCAGTGTTCCAATATTTCAGGGGCTGCCAGTTAGAACAATTAACCAGTGAAACAACTTGCTTCCAGAAGTTGTGAATGCTCCAACATTGGAAGTTTTTAAGAAGGATTGGATAACCATTTGCCTGAAGTGGTGTAGGGTTTCCTGCCTAAGCAGGGGGTTGGACTAGAAGACCTCCAAGGTTCCTTCCAACTCTTGTTCTATTTTTAAGGAAGTGCTTGTGGTGTGTTTTGATATCCCTAGGAATTATAGAGATCTCAAACTTCAGTTTTTCATCTTTATAGCAGTAGTATTTAGACTTATATACCACCTCACAGTACTTTACAGCCCTCTCTAAGCAGCTTTAAGAGTCGGCATGTTGCCCTCAACAATCTGTGTCCTCATTTTACTGACCTCAGAAGAATGGAAGGCTGAGTCAACCTTGAGCCGGTCAGGATCAAAGGAATCAAACTACTGGCAGTCCTGCATTCTAACTGTGTCTGTTGTTCAACCTTAAATTGGAATTAGTGAAAACTAAAACCCAATCTCAGTTATGTAAATATTTTCATAGTTTTATATCTGAAATACAAATTTCGGGGACTTGTGGTTTATATAGAAACATAATTAAATATTTATTTAAAAATTTTAATTATTATTAAAAATAATTATTACATTTGTAATAATAGACATTCTTTTTTCAGATAAAATTTTTATTCCTTCATGCCAGTAAGTTAATATGGTGTAGTAAAGGATTTGTAGCATAAACCAAACCCTGTGTAAATTCTCTACAGGAACTCAACTATATTTATGACAGGTTAAGATATTTTAACTGTTATATCCTATGACTGCAGAAGAGTGATAATCCTGAAGATTATGAAGGTTTTAATGCATGAAGTGACTAACTTATGATATAAGTGAAATATAAGCCACTTTTTTCTTCAGTGATAAATCTTGTATTGCTCCCTGAGTATTATAATTTTTTTTAAAAAAATCTTTGTTTTTAACATTTGGAATTTTGGCATTTATTAATTTTTTGAATACATTTAATATGATATATGAATATCTTATTTAATTATAAATTACATTTTATGAAATTATTTTCATGGACAAATACATTAAAAAGAATTCCACTGCTTAGTCCATGAACACTAGTTAAAGTTGTATTCCATGTGCCATTTTGTTTCAAAAGGGTTTGCATTTAAAATAGATGCAGCTTCTAGGATTTTGTTGCTGTTTACTACAAAGCAATTTTCCACAAAACCATTTTCCATAAAATTTCAATTTAAGATTCAAGAATTGATCTCATACATATTACCGTAATAATTATTAAATGTATATGTTTCACAACACCCAGAATTATAGAGGCATGGATAGTTAATCTGAACCATTTTTTCCAGTTTATTTGCAGTAGATATAAAGCTTTGAACATTTTAAAAAAAAGTGTATTTTTGTTTGCTTAATCATGCTTAATCATGTTTGTGCTTCTAACCTGAGAAGGTTAGAAATAATAAGTCTTTATTTTTTTCCTTTTAAAGACGCTGTGTGGACAGTAATGACTGGACGTTTCCGATTGCCTGCTGGCAGAACCTACAATGTACGAGCATCTGAGCTGGCACGAGATAGACAGCATACAGAGGTGGTCTGCAATATTCTTCTTCTAGATAATACTGTACAAGCATTCAGACTTAACGTAAGTATGGTGTTTAGGAAGCATTCCTATAATACAATATTAATTTCATTCTTAACCATTTTATAACAAATTTAACACAAAATAGAATAATAGAATTGGGAGGTGCATTTATGTCATCAACTTCAACCTCCACTTTGGTATAGGAAACCAAATGAAAGCCACTCTGTTTTCCTAAAAGCATCACTTTCTTTTAAGAACCTGAAGAGTGTTCTTAAATTCCTCACCCATTTTGATATTTTTAGGGCTAAACCTGCCTACTTTCTTTAGCCTCTTTTCCTTTCAAGAGTTAGTTTCTAGTCTTCCCATCATTCTTGTTTAAAGTATTTTGCATCTGTTAATGTTTTTCCGATTCCTCTTATAGTATTGAGCAGGGGTGAAATGCTCCCGGTTCGGACCAGATCACCCGATCCGGTAGCAATGGTGGTGGGTGGTTCGGAGAACCGGTAGCAAAAATCCCTGCGCACCCCCCCCCCCCCATGCTGAGCTGAGCCACGCGATCATCAGAGGCTGTTTTTTTTTACTTTTAAAAGCATTTTTTCTACAACCCCTTTGGCCGAAAAAATGCTTTTAAAAGTAAAAAAAAACAGCCTCTGATGATGGTGCGGGTCAGCTGGGATCGTCAGAGGCTTTTAAAAGCATTTTTTTCTGCAACTTCTTCGGCCAAGGAGGTTGTAGAAAAAAGCCTCTGACGATCAGGCAACTCAGCTGTGATCATTAGAGGCTTTTAAAAGCATTTATTTATCTACCACTAAAAATGACAAAATAGTAGTATGGTATAACCATTTTTTGCCTTTGTTCTTGCCTCTTTTACTGCAATTTTCTGGAATATTTTTCTACATTAACATCAGATATTTCTGTCCTGATCCTGTTAGGAAGGAAAAGAACAGTTTAATATACAAATGATGGTTTAAGAACCAAAATGAAAACCAGCATAGTTTGGCTTTAGTCTGTTAACAGTGGTTTCATAAAATGGAATAATATGCAAGAAAATCCAGTACTAAAATTTCTAATTCATAGAATCTATAGTCTGTTCAGCAATAGATTAGCACAAGTGGCATAGGCAAACAGTTATTTCTTTTTCTCACGCTCCTATTTTTAATACACAGTGATAATGATTGCATTTTTGGTCTATGGACAACAGATAATATTTATATGATTAGTTCTTGGGGAACCAAGGGTTTCTTTTGTACTTACTGTCATATTTAAATAAAAGAAATCTATTTGAAAGTATATATTAATTTGATGATATAGTGGTAATTTCAAAATAAGGTTTAAAAGTAAGGAAACTGAGATCAGGAAGAGAGCAGACTTGTAAGAAGGCATACAATATTTATCTTATTTATGTATTTTTCCCTCACATATAATATGTGATGGACATTTGCTGAGAATAGAAAAAGCTGTTGAAAACATGAATGAGCAGGAGGTACAGATGGCTGAAGATGTCCCTGCTGAGGATGACCTTGAAGATCAGCCTCCCAAGCAACTTGGGAGGCGTGGAGCTTATCCCTGCTGCTCATGCATTTTAATCCTTTCTGAAACACACAAGCAGGATTTCTGTCCTTTTTCTTGCCAGTCCTAACCAGTTATCTCTTCTCTTTTTCACATTTCCATTCAGTTTCATTTGGCCTTTCTCATATTTAACATAATCTTCTCTTAATCTATTTCAACAAAGTTTTTTTTACTTGTTTTTGATTAAAGAAAGGTGGAGGATATGTGCATATTGTATGTATCTAACACTGGTTTACTTGTATGCAAGAGAATGGTGGGCACATTTTTATAAGTAGAATACTTATTTTATCAAAAATAAAATAATATGATGCCTTATTTTACAAGAGAGTCAATTTGGTCTAGTGGTTGAGGAACCAGGCTAGAAACCAGGAGACTGTGAATTCTAGTCTCTCATTAAGCATGAAAGCCGGTTTGGGTGACTTTGAGAATTTAGTCTCTCAGCCCACAATATCAAGCTCAAGTGATAAGCCAGTTGGTCAATTCCAGTCACAACCAATGGATCGGCATTGGGTTGATCTGGGGGAAAAAAGGGGGGCCCTGCAGTTGGGAGAATATGTGCTAGGAAGAAAAAAAAACATTAACTACCTTATTTATTACTCTTGGCCCTAATTTTTTGGGGGTGGGGGAGAATGTGATGTCTGGGAGTACACACACACACACACACACACACACACACACAAAAGATTTTATGCACATTCATATGTAAGTGAATAAATATAAATATTCACATGTATATATTTATTGTGTGTGTGTGTGGGATCACCAGAAGAGCTTTTAGTTAGAGTTGCACCTTTAAATTGACACAGTATAGAAAAGGGGTGTGGGTGTGGGTGTGTGAGATCCGTTTTTTGAGAGGGTGATGTTTCATAATTCTAGACCACCAATCTCTTTTCTGATTTTTCATTAGTGAATGTTGATTACTTTTTTCAGTGGAATTTTTGCAGTATTGCCAATTTGAAAATTCTTACTGAGCTTGTTTAAAATACTGACCATGACCTTATTCTAGTTTTTTTGAAAGATATTTCTTGGGCTATTAGTAGTCAATATGTCTTGTTCCCTTTTTCCCTTGTCTTTTTTCTCTTTTACTTACTTGGTTATATTATGCTGGTTAAAGAAGTTTAAGACATTTTTAAGACATGAGGATTACACTGTATATACAGCATGTTTTACATTTCATGTTAAGAACACTGCAATAAGATGAGCCAGTTTTTTTTCTTTTTTGATAATACGCACAGAAGGAATATTACACCTGTGTTCTGAGACCCTGCACATATACACTGACACTTACATGGCTCATCTACTTAGAAGCACACAAAGAGAAGGTGTGGTTCAGTTTTGAGACTCTCTGGGAAGTATTTATGGAATATATGAAGATGTGAGTTGTCTGTGGCATTTGTTGGATTAAAACAACAAGGGCCTTCCTGTTTGGGTGGAAGTGATGCTAATATTACCTAGGTTCTTCTGTTCCTCCCACTCCTGTCTACCACTTAGTTTTGAATTTTTGTGGGTTGAAATTGGCAGGGTGTGTGTATTCATATGGAGAACTGTCCTTGCAACCTAAAATGATTTCCCCATGGTCTTTTTATAACCTTTTCAGTACAAACAGTAATATAGCCATTTTCTCCAAAGGTTGACAGAATTCTCCTGCTATACTTGAAAATAGAACTTTGCTGAATTAAATGTCTCAGTATTCCTCCCAAATAAAATGAAGTTAAAATAAGAATATATATAATGCATTTTTATTTTAATATTTTTGTATACTTAAAAATTAAAATAGGTATCTCTTTGTTTCCCCAAAAAGCAAATTATAACACAGCATAATATTTACTCACAATCATATGTTTTCAGTGGTAAACTAATGTTACTTGAATTCACTATAAAATAAAATATTACAACAAGATTTAACATTAACATAGTGCAAAACTGTAGGTTTTTCTAAATCAAAATCTGATTCTAATTTGTTTATATTATTTTCCAGTGTATTCCCAGTATGTTTTGCCATTAAATTTAATTGTTATAGACATGCCAGTTATAACAAGCAGTAATTTTTACCCATTTCTGTCATTTGTTAAGTATTTGGTCTTTGCTACTGATCACAACGAAGTTCTATGATTTAGGCTCATAAAGGAAAGTTATTTTCCCCCAAGTCGTGTAGAAATATTGCACAGAACAAAATGTGGGAATGGAAAACTGTGTACTTGTACTTTCATGTACAAGTGCAATGTTTATCATTTAGTGCAGTGTTCTTAAACTGGGGGTAATTACTCCCAGTAGGGATAATTTGGGCATATTTGGGGGTAATGGAGCACTTTGTAATAGCTTGTTTGTGAGTCGATGATCCAGTTTGGAATTGCTGCTGCTGAGATGCTTTATAAAACAAGAGTCTGCTTTTTTGTGGTAGTAATAACATCATTTGAGACTGAGAAATGGGATAATTGGATCAAAACAGTTCAAGAGCCACTGAGTTAGTGGATATTTAATTTTAATATGCACAGAAAGGAAATTATGTATAATTTCGCCAGCAGGTCAAAGTATGAAAGATGTAATGAAATAAGTTACAAGTACAGAGTCTAAAAGGAACAAAGGAAATAAAGGTGTGGTTAAACAGCATACCTGTCAGATATAAGAGGAAGAGACAAGTTTATATTTTCATGGGCAGGGCAGACTGTTGAAAATGTTCTACAAGTTCTAAGTCTACAATGAAATTTAGTGGAAGTAGAGATCATTTAACTCTGAAATGCACATTGACATACAACCATTTTGATATGTGCAACTATATTCAATTATACTTTGCAGAGAATCAATATTTAAAACATTGATATGAGTAGTTCAACCAGTATTAACTTCTTATTAAATGTTTAACAATTGTTTCAATAGACCAGGAAAATATGATCCTATAATCTCAGAATCAATGAAAAATGCAATAAAATTCCTCTGTTCAAATTTAGTCACTGGGATGACAAGAATTTATTTTTTTTTTTAAAAAAAGGATGCCCTTTGTATCTTTGCCCCCTTTAGTTTTTTAATACATACAGGAAAATGTAGACATAAGAATTTTTCTTAAATTTTTGTTGAAATTCTGTTGCAAAAAAATTACGAGCAAAAGAGTTGAAAGATGATGAGCATGTTTATATTTGTGTACTCTATTTAGGTATATGTTTGGTTTGGTTTGCTAAATGTTTGAAAGAGATCTCTTTATTCCTAAATTTCTATATTATTTGGAGCTAGTGGAAATTATTACTGGCAGAATGTAAAGTTTTGGTTTTATCTGTAAACTATTTTTGTTATTTTTTTCTTTCTACAGAAACATGATCAGGGACAAGTTCTGTTGGATGTAGTTTTCAAACATCTTGATCTGACTGAGAGAGACTATTTTGGTTTACAAGTGGCTGATGATTCTGCTGATAACCCTGTAAGCTATACTATATATTCCCATTTTCTCTTCTCTTGGCATTTGAGATTTTGTTTTAGTGATCATAACACACATGATTATTCTGAAGTTGCTTATACTGTAGAAAAATTATTATGAGCAATATATTGGTTATGTTTCACTTCTTTTCCACCTTAAAATAAAATAAATCTGGACATTTGTTTTCTGGTACAATATAAATATCTTCAGTTTATTTTCTCTGTAAATTCCTGAGTTCTTTGGCCCATTTAAATTGTAATAGGTGCTGCTGAGAGGCAAATGGAAATCAAAAACATTCTTATCTTGTCTAGTTCTTGGCGTAGGCTATACAGTTATCAGAAATATTTCAGCTCTTAAGGCAGACGTGAATTGATATTAGAAAGAATCTCTATTAGCTCTACCAAAGAATGCCTAGTGTTTTCTGCTACTGTTTATTCTAGGGACTTTAGAAAAATATTGGAGGCTGGTCACTAATTATCAAAGTTTGTAGGATCCAAACATTGATCTTTCAACAGCTTCTTTTAGAGACTATGGAATACATATCTCTTGATATATTTTCACATGTTTAATCTATTTTACCAGTTTGCCTCTGGCACTTTTGTTAACACTCCAGGATAGAGAAAGGTAGAACAATAGATATTTCAGTGACTGAGAAAAAACTCTTAACAAAGGTTGTATATTCTAATTTGAGAAGTTAACACAGATTACATAAATTGTTCCTTTTACTGTTATTTTTGCTCCCAAGGTCTGTGTAATATCTTTATTAAACATAAAATCCCTTTGTGCGTACATATGGCAGACTGCAACAGGAAAACAACATGTAATCCTTAGTTCATTCAGACTTTTTCCTGTGCTAAAATCATGTATCATTGCTTTTAATTTCATCCAAGAATAGAGTAAGAAATATAGCAATGAATAGATATCTATTAATAATGGTCTAATCAGAACCTATAATTAAATTCAGAAATGCATAATAGTAGACTAATACCATACTATTAAAAGTAGATGAATATTTGAGACAATAGATATTAGTCCAAAATGCAAATAACCATGAAAAGAGTTTTCTAAATCATGATAAAATTATAGCCAAAGTGCTCACATAAACAGAAAGAAGAGTGTAATTAGAATAAGCAAAAAATGAACAGAAATTCAAGGTAATTATTTTTATAATTGTATTTTCACAAATCACTGTTTGTATCTTATATTGTACCAGATACCCCCAAACATTCTCAGACCTTAATGTCTCACTAATTTTTTTCATGGCACCCATAGCAGTTCTCAAACTATGTGTCCTAGTGTCCTGAGACAGTTAGGACACCATCATTTATTAGGAAATCAGAACTATGGTTTGCTGTTAATTACTGTAGCTCATCGGGAATATTTATTCTTTTTGAGTTTATTAAAATAAATATTTCATTAATTAATTTGGTTGGCTAGTTGTGTAGCCTATGATAATTCTTATAGATGGTTCATATATTGCTGTTATATGGCGATCATAATGGGCACTTCCAGAGGCGTGCTCTTACTCTAGGTTTTTATAATAATGAAAACACACAGGTAAAAATGTTGTAAATATTTTAATCTCATTTAATCTCTTGCAAAGAAGGTAATGATCTTATGAGAGAAATGACATGAATAACATGTCATAGACTGAAAGATCTTTGGCAAATTCATTAGTTGGGATATGTAAGAAAAATATCAAGGTTAATTATAACTTGTTACTCTCAAAGTGGGCCCTTCCTTTCCCTTTCCATACATATATAATTAAATTTTTCTCTTGTCTCTGTCTTGCCAGTTTTCTTGCTTGATTTAATTTACCATTAGGAAGGAAACACAGAGTAATTTGTAACAAAAAAAATCCCATCCCCAAAAAGTATGTGCATAACAACAACAATAACACCAAAATCTAATATAGAGTTTATTAAATAGTGTGACTAGACTTAGGACAATTTAGCTGATCATCTATTATATCTGAATGGAATTTTATACATGCCTGTTTTATGTAAAATGAGAGTTTATAAGTACACAAAAGTATAAAGACAGATGGTTTCTGTTTCCTCCAAAGTTTGCTAAACTGAAATTCATTAAATCAAGGGTTTGCTGTATTACTAAATGTCTTTAACAAAACTAACCAGCTTGATTTTAAAATAAAAAATTCTCCACTAATTATTCTTGGTATTCTTAATATTCATCTTATATATTGATATATACTGCTGTATTTTCATCACATTTTTTTAAACCTAAATAACTTTTTGCCTGTAACTTCCTCCATCATGTTTGCTTATTTTTGTTAATATAATATTTGTAATTTTTCAAATTCTTCCAAGAATCATATGGTAAAATAGTATCTTTTTGGTGTGTGTGTGTGTGTGTGTTACCATAAAGTTACTTAGCAAAGGATGGCAGTTTTGTTTGTTGATTTTTATAAAAATGAAATCATAGTGATTGTACATTCCATGAATATCAAATCCATCTATGATGATTGAGTCTGCAGTGAATGAGTTCTAGAAATCACTTGACTAGAAAAGCACTCATAAAATATTGCATACATAAATTAGTAACACACCCACTGGCTCATAGTACTGAGAGAAGCAAAATTAGGCAAGCGTAATTTCCTAAAGAAAATAGAACTATTTTAAACAGGATGCATGTGGCCTTTTGTTCTTTCTAATCACCAGGGTGCACATCTAAATTCAATTTATTCCAAATTGGTTTCTTGTCAAATTGGGGGATGGAGAGGAAAGCTAATATGATGTGTTCATTACAGGTGTTTCCAGATGAATGTAATAAATACATACATACATATATACATATATACATACATACATACATACATACATACATACATACATAAAAAATATACATCATTAATCCAGAAATTAAAACTGATAAGGAAAATAATTTCCTTTGGAGTTAAATGGGATTCTTTATTAAAAATTACATACTTGGAGATAAACTGAAATAATCTTGTTCTATGGATTTTTCCATATGCTTGCCTGACATTTATTTCAACTAATTTTGGATTTAAAATGTTTTGATGTATAGATTAGGGGACATTTACATTTTTGGCATACCATCCCCTAAAGCTATAGGATAGTAAGCTTAAAACATGGTATGTTTATCCTGCATTGTTAGCCACACTGGCTATGTATAATATACCATATTTTTCAGAGTATAAGATGCAAATTAGTTTTTGGGGAGGAAAACAAGAAAAAAAAATCTGCCTCTGCCTACCAGCATCCATCAGTATTCATCTGGCTAGCGTCCTTGCCGCAAACAGCAAGCAGCCTGGACAGCTTCAGCACGTTATCACAGCACAAGCAGCTGATTGGTGGTTGGATCGGCCTACCGCAAATCAGCTGTTCCAGGCTGCGGGGATTGCCACAGCCCATCACCGCCTCCATGTGTTGCGTTTTTGGCTTCTGCCGTCTCCGTTTTAGACCCATTCCAGACTGCCAAGATCGTCACAGCACATAGCCACTGATCGCTACCTCCGCGCGTCATGTTTTCGGCCTCTATGCATCACATTTTTGGCCTGTTCCAGGGGGCAGGTGTGCGGAGGCCGAAAAGGTGACATATGGAGGCAGCGATGTGCTGTGGCGATCCCCGCAGCCTGGAACCGGTCAAAAACAGAGCATGCGGAGGCCAAAAACGCAACGCACAGAGGCCAAAAACAGCCAAAAAGTGGGGGCTGGCGGGTGGGTGGTGCTTTGGCAACATTTGCTGTATAAGATGCACAGACATTTCCACCCACTTTTAGTGGGGGGGGGGGGAGAGTGCTTCTTATACTTTGAAAAATATGGTAATCTGTGAGTGCTGGTTCAGGGTCTCCAGAGCAGGTCCAAGAGTTTACCAGTAGCTGGCTGTCCAGGATGAACATGTCATGCATTTTATGAACTCTGTGCTCATTTCAGCATCACTGCAAACATGAAAACAAAAACTGGGTGTTTAATATTTCCTTGTTTTGAAATGTGGCAAAATTTATTGTATCTTGTTTTGGAAAAAATATAATAAGCCAATCTTTTTTCTTCCTCAGAGGTGGCTGGATCCAAACAAGCCAATTAGGAAACAGTTGAAAAGTGAGCAAAATATTTATCTACTTTGAATAAAAATCATCAGTAAATTTAGGTAAAACTCTAGGTAAGCTAAAATATCAAATTCTAATCAAATGTTTTGGTTCATTTTAGGAGGATCACCCCACAATTTGAACTTCAGAGTCAAATTTTTTGTAAGCGATCCTAATAAGCTTCAAGAAGAATATACACGGTATCTGTCTTTTTTATTTTAATCAGTTACCTCTTTGTTTTATTATGTAAAACATGCTGTTGGTGTTAAATTTGCATATGTTTGATTTTATAGAAGGCATTAAGTAAGATAGTAGTACTTCAGCTTCAGAGAGTCCTAGAAGAATCCAGTTTTCTGGATCTTTTGCAGTCATTCTTGAGTGGGCAGTTCTATTCTGTGAGCATGGGGCAAGTAGGACTGCATCCATGGTTGTTGCAATATGGTTCAATGCGAAATCCATAATTCTCTTCTCCATGCTATTTAGTAACTGCATGAAACCTTTGGGTAGGTTGTGTGTCAGTTCAGAGGGACTTATCAGTGTAATGATGAAAATGAATTGTATATATTCATCTCAAGTTAAACTGGGTGCTATCAAAGTTCTGACTCAGTGTTTGGAGACTGTTGGGGCCTGTTCGTCAGATCTGGCTTGATTTCAGTTCCACTGTTTACTTTAGATAGGGTTCCATTGGCCCTAAAGCAGCATGCCTGTGATTTGGGGTTTCTTTGAATTCAGGCTTCTGCCGGTACAGCAGGTTGAACTATGGACACAAGGACCTTTCCAAGGTTTCACTGATAGGCCAGTTGCAAGTCTTTGGAGACAGGAGGCATTTTCAACAGTCAGTCACCATTCTTCACTCTAAATTGGACTAAAGCAATGCATTCCATGTGGGTCCTTTCTTACATGATTACTCAGAAGCTACAGGTGGTCCAAAATATAACTGCCTATCTGCTGAGTAGAAATAGGACATCTGTCAATGTGCCACTAAGGCATTAGACAAAGTGCTAGCTTTTATTTTTAAAATCTACATGACTTGGTTCTTGAGTTCTTACAGGTCCTTTCTCTGCAAAAATCAGGCCACCCCATTCATTCTGAGTGGGGAGTATACTGAAGTATATTGTGCTGAGTGTTCCCACTGTCATAAAGAGACGACTGTGGGAGCCCAACCACATGCTGAATCTCCTCAAGTACTAGGAGGTAGAAAAGTACATAATTCCTTGTACTAATATATAAGTATGTAGTAAATATTCTGAACAGCTTATTCATAAGCACATATTCAAATTATTCATAAACATATATTCAATTTATATGAAGCCTTCAATGTATTGATGCAAACTATTGCCTTTTATCTTTAATAAAAGTTCAATATAAGTCAAAACATTTTTTATGAATCCTCACTCTCAGTTCATGAATAGAAGCAAGACATTATCTGAGTTGCAGAGAATATTAAAGCACCAGATTTAATGCATATGCATCCCAATAGCAATTTATCTGAAATCTGATTTGATTATTTTTAAAATGTGTATTAATTAAACGGGTGGTTGTAAATATTGATTATTGACCAGTATCATATTTCTTTGACTGATTAAAAATTATCCAGTTTCAGACATGGAAGAAATAGGAAATGGAGCTAACAACGTGAGATTGCCTAATAATTTCATTAGATTACAGATCTTCACCTCAATCTTTTGCATTAGTTGATTTATTTATTTTAGTGTAATAATAAAAAGAAATTGGCTTTAATTTTGTTTTGTTTTACTAGCCAAAATAAAGGCATTTCATAAAATGCAGATGTCAAAGTCAAAAGACATCTTAATTTTGTTAGATAAGAATATAATAGTAAATTTCTCAACCTGTTGTTCTTGTTTACTTTTTCTTTAAGGTACCAGTATTTTTTGCAAATTAAACAAGATATTCTTACTGGAAGGTAAGATTTGTTTGTTTTACAAACTTGAGTGTCTTGTGATTCAGGGCAGGGATGGGCAGCATTCATTAAACAGCATGACATAATGCATATAATCATGTATGCATTCTGTGAAAAATTTAAAATGTACTAGAATATTGTGATGGGACATCACATTTTATAATGAATTCAGAATTATACTAAATTGTGTTTAAATGCTAAAATTTTCTTACCTGTCTGCTAATATTCCTGTACTTCCCAACAGGATGTAGAATTTCTATTCCTTCCAGGTAGACAATATGTTCTGTAAAAAGTGACCATGTTTATTTTGAATGACATGCTAGGATTCTGAGATATTGTTCATTTACATTTACCTCTTCTTGAGTTGCCAAGAAGCAAAACACAAATTCTGATTTCACATGTTAATAGACTTGGAGATCTTGACAGTCTTTATCAGGCTAGGATATAAAACCATGGTTCTTAATTTATAAGGTAAAGGTAAAGGTTCCCCTCTCACATATGTGCTAGTCGTTCCCGACTCTAGGGGGCAGTGCTCATCTCCGTTTCAAAGCTGAAGAGCCAGCGCTGTCCGAAGACTTCTCCGTGGTCATGTGGCCGGCATGACTAAATGCCGAAGGCACATCTTAATTTATAAATCCTGGCTTATCTGGGTGTCAGGCTATCTGGTTTTATATTAATAAGCAAATTCCCTTTGTTTATGGTTGTAATAAGAGTAACAGAACCAATGTTAGGCTGCATCAATATTCAGCTTGAATATAGGAAACCAATATTATCCAGAATCCTGGCTTAGTATTTTGATATGTCTATACAGATAGTCCTCTGTATAGGACTCTTAATGACTGCCCTGTTTAGTGACCATTTAAAATTACAATGTGCTGAAAAACTTTATAATTGGTCCTCGACCTTATGTTACAGTGTCCCCATGTGATTACCATTCGGGCACTTTGCAACCAATGCACATTTATAACCATCACAGTTTCCCACAGTTACATGATTGCTATTTCTGAGATTCACAGCTGGCATCTGACAGACAAAGTCAATGAAGAAACCAGTAAAAATCACACGACTCACTTAATGACCACAGGTGATTCACTTAACAACCACAGTGGAACCGATTTTATAAATTCTACAAAAATTGTGATATTTCACTGAATGGTTGCTCGACTTAACGATAGAGCTGACGGTCCCAATTGTGGTTATTAAATGAAGAATACCTGCAATATCAGTTTATTCATATCCAGAATAATTAAATGAATACTTTTAATCATTTAAATATCAATTGATAGGCATATTTTTATCTTTAAAAATAGGAAAGTATATCATGATTCAGCTCATGAAAGATATGTGTTCTGTCCAAAATTTTCGTAAGGAAATATATCCACACAGTTCAATAGGTTTGCCTAATTTAAATAAATTGATAAAACAGTTTGAATTTAAATATTATAGTTCATAGTGGAGATTTTTAGGTTTTGTTTTTTACCTTTTACAGATTGCCCTGTCCTTATAATACTGCTGTACTCTTGGCTTCCTATGCTGTTCAGTGTAAGTACATACGTAAGTGTTTAAAATTGAGAACATACTGGTTAATGCATTATCTTGTCTGACATTTTGTGTTACACTGTGCCCCTTTCTTACAAATTCATGATACTTACAGATCTATATAACAGAAAAGTGATAACTCTTCTCCAATGTTGCTCCCTAGCAGGTGACATTTTAGATGTTCTGCCTGTACTCAAAGTGCTAATCAGTACCAGACTACTAAGCATAGAGAGCCCTTCATATGTCCACTCTGCTTTTGAAACTAGCTAAATGGGTGGGCCATCATTATATTTCAACAGTAGCAGGTTCTATAGTTTAAATATGCTTTAAGATTTGTTTATTTTTAATATTACATTTAGGTTTCCCGATTATGTTAGTTTTCAATGTTTATCTAATGCAGATTTTATATTTTAAATTATACTTCATTTTATTAAGTGTATTTCTTTTATTTATTTTTTTTATTTTTTATTTTATTTATATGTCGCCCTTCTCCAGAGACTCAGGGCGGCTTACAATGTGTTAAGCAATAGCCTTCATACTTTTGTATATTTATACAAAGTCAGCTTATTGCCTCCACAAACCGGGTGCTCATTTTACCCACCTTAGAAAGGATGGAAGGCTGAGTCAACCTTGAGCCTGGTGAGATTAGAACTCAGTAATTGCAGGCAGCTGGATGTTAAATGCTGCCTTAGTAGGAAGCATTAGCCTGCTACGCCACTCAGGCTCCTGTTACAAATGGCTTGTATTTTTACAAAAATCTCTGTTTAGTTTATTCCTGAAAAGAATATGGTTGCTATCATAATATTATTTATTATGCCATTATTACAAGCCATTGTTAGTAACATTAAGCCTTGAATGAATTCTGGTTGATTTCTTTGCTGACCCATTTTTTATTTTCTTGGCTATCCACAGTATTTTCAAGATATCTTCTTCAATATCAAAGTTCAAAAGCATCATCCCTTTTCTATCTTGCTTCTTCAAAGTAAATTTTCAATTACATAGAGTGCCACAAAGAAAATTAGTTTGCATTAATTTATATTTACATTTAATCTTAGTCCTTTTTTTTTACTGTGAATGTCATTAGCATAACACAGGTTATTTGTGTTTCATCCAGGAGATGTTCTGGAATTCTCAATTTTCTAAATATTTTCTACAGCATGACATGACAAACACAATTAAAGGACCTTTTTTTAATCAATTAAGTACACCCTGACTTATTTTGGTATTGTTTGGCTTTCTCAATGTCCTGCATGCATCAGAAATAATTTCTCATGTTCCTCAGCCTTTTCTAAATCTAGCTTGAACATCTGGCCTATTCCTTTTCCTGGAATATACCAGGACTCTAATCTGCATTGGATGATCCTAAACTTTATTTTACTAGCATGTGAAATTAAGGATAGTGTACTATAGTCTGCAGATTCTGCTAAAACCTTTTCTTTGCAATTAGTATGTAGATCAGTACCTTCCAGTTTGTTAGATACTGGAGTTTTTTCTTCCAGATTTGCTATCACAGGTTAGTTAGAACCATTATTTAGTTTTCTTCTGTTGTTTCGTGTATTTCTGTAGATATTCCATCAATGTAACCTTCTGACTGGTTCTGGCCAGAGTGCTGATCTAACTTCATCTAGTACTAGATGTTCTTGTAAGTAGGAGTATCTTCTATGGCATCTGCGATGTTAAAATCTCTATTGTACGTAGTTTCAGTGTATTCTTTTCATCTTTTTTTTATCTTCTTTGGAACAGTTACTATCTGTTCCTCTGGTAAAGTGAGCTACAATTCACAAAAGCTTGCAACTTGAAATAAAAATTTTAGTTAGAGAAAGTCCTATCAGTCTCCTTCTGATCCTTTGCCATCATCAACTAAACATAGTTCTTGCATTAAGAACTGTCTATTGGTGTCCTTTAGTGTACTATTTTGAAGTTGGAACTCAATTCTCATTTTGGGGATTTTTTGGAAGACTTACCCCATTTTTGCATGTCCGTTTCCATTTCCATTTACACTTTTGTCTCTTCTAACAGGTATTTAAAATTCTTCATTGTCTGTTCTGTGATTATTGGGGTGAGGAGGGGAGTGTTACTTTATCTCTTTTCTTTTTTGCAATTTTCACCCTTTGGTCTGACATACAATTTGCTTTCTTCTGTTTCTTGATCTTTGGCAATCTGTTTACACATTCATTCTTAACAAATTCTTTAAGTTTATTCCTTAGTGCCTCTGAACCCTTATCAATGAGGTTCAAAGCTTTCCTAATGTTCTCCTTAAAAATGGTGTGTATGTGCTCAAGGTCATATGATGGAAACTGCTTGGCTTTTTTCTTCCACTTTACCTTAATTGGGTAATTGCATATGAGCAATATCTAATCTGTTCTACAGTTGGTCCTGCCCATGTCTTTGTTGTTAATAATTGAGCTCTTCCACCTCCTTCTGCCAATAATATAGTCAATCTGATTTCTTTGTACTTCATCTGGGAAATAACATATATGAAAAGTATTGCTTTAAAGTTTGTGAACTCTTTTGAATTTTTAATATTTCTGCATAAAAGTGGCCTAAAACACAATCTATTTGTACAAGTCTTAAAATTAGATAAAGAGAATCCAATTAAATAAATGAACCATAAATATTATACTTGCTCATTTCTTCATTGAGGAAAATCATCCAAAACTACTATTTGTGTGTGGCAAAAGTAGGTGAACTTTTAGAATTATCAGTTAATTTGAAGGGGAAATTAGAATCAGATGTATTAATCATTGGAATGATTATCAGATGTGAATGTGGAAGGTCCTGCATTCTTTAAAGAACACAACTCTGGGTATTCACTATTAAAGTCTGATCTTCATAGGCATGTGAAAGTGTATCATGGCTCAAACAAAGGAAATTTCTGAGGACTTCTGAAAAACAGTTATTGATGTCCACTGGCTGGAAAAGGTTACAAAACTACTTTTGAAGAGTTGGTCTCCATCAATCCACTATCAGGAAGATTGTGTATAAATAGTAACAATTCAACACTTTTGTTACCTTCCCCAGGAGTGGTCAACTAGTCAAGATCACACCAAGAGTAAGGCATGTAATACTCTGGGAGGTCTCAAAACCCCCCAGGCAATATCTTAAGAAGCTAAAAACCTGCCTTGCATTGGCAAATGATAGTGTTCATGAGACCACCATCAAAAGAACAGTAATGGTGTGCATGACAGCACTGCAAGGAGAAAGTCACTACTCTAAAAAAATAACATTGCTGCCTGTCTACAGTTTGTGAAAGACCAAAAGGCTATTGGAAAAATGTTCGATGGATGGATGAGATCAAAAGAGAACTCTCTTGCTTGAATGAAAAGTGTTGTTTGGCAAAGGGCAAATACTAGATTTCAGTATAAGAACCTTATCCCTTCTGTGAAATTTGGCTTGGACTTGCTTGCTTTCTCTGGACCAGGATGACTTGCCATCATCGATGGACCTATGAACTAGAGATCCATGAACTGAAGCTCAAGAGAAAGTGGGTCATGCAACAGTACAATGACCTAAAATACGAAGTAGTACAGCCAAGAATGATTAATGCTAAAGTAAAAATTAATGTTTTGGAATGGGCAAGGCAAGGCCATGATCTTAATCCTATAGAAATGTTGTAGAAGGAGGGTAGCTCCTGTGTGGAAACTTTCCAGCATCCCTGAGTTGAAGCTGTTCTATAAAGAGAAATGGGCTAAAATTCCTCCAAGCCAATGTGCAGGACTGATCAACAGTCATTAGATTCATTTAGTTGCAGTTATTGCTGCCCAAGGAGGACACTTCACTTACTGAAAGCAGAGGTTCATATACTTTTGCCACATATGTAGTACAAATCCATTGACAGTCACTGATATATGTCACAAGTTTCTTATTTCTGTCATAGGGCTTTCAGATACTGTGTTCTGTTTAATATTTAAAAAAAGTTTAAAGGTGAACAATGCATACTTCAACTTCAAATAGTGGCACATAATTTTGAGATTTGTTGTATGAGTTTAATCTTATCTAACTGTGTCTATACTCACTTATTTAGACTTATATAAAAACTTTCAACAGAAGAAAACACAGTTTAAAAATCTGGAATATTAGAATGTTATTGAACCAATATATTTCTTGCGAGAACAGTTGCACTAGTTCAGTGATGGTGAACCTGACTTGTATGTCAAAGGTGATACAACATGACATTTTAGGTGACACGCCAGCTTTCAATGTCTGACAACAATTAATCTCTAAAGCATGCCCTGTACTTGTGTGAGTTTTGATGGCAGCAGAGAATGGCATGTGTTCTCGCATAGCCTCTGGAATTTGCACAAGAACAGGGTGTGCTTTCACACAGTTTTTGGAGGCTGCAGAGGCCATGGAAGAGCTTTCTCTGAAGCTGCTTCAAGAGGAAAGACCTTGTGCAACTCGGAGGACCCCTGGGTAGGCCACAGGGGTCTGCAAACAGAGAGAGAACATTGCTTGAAGGTAAATGGCATGTGGCAGATCCTGGGTAGCGTCTGGGGGAATGATATGAAGCAGCCTTTTTGAGTGGCAACAGTGACTTTAGGGCTGACGTCAAAGTCTGGACCTTTATTTAAAGCCCAGCTCTGCTCTAACACATCGAGGATACTGTTCAGAGTGGCCTAGATGGAGGCTGGAAAATAGAGAATCGTTTTTCATTTGTTTGGGGTGGGGGTGTTAATATGTCAGCATAGTCAAGTTGAGCATTTTTTTTTGACATGCCAAGCCCAAAAGGTTTACCATCATTGCATTAGTACAACAGAAACATACATTATTTTTTATAACAGTCTAAAAGAAGTTATTAAAAAAACAAGTCTAAGAACATTGTAAGCAGCTCAGCATTTCTTTGAAATGTTATTTGCAGTAACTGCCACTCCCAGGGAGGCACGTAGCTTTATAAATTGAACTGTAGCTTATCTCTTTGAAATTGGGTGTTGTTCAAAGATTAGGTTCTAGGGGCACCTACCAATGCAATTTTGTCTATATTACTATGATGGACAATGCACATAAATATACATTTTTCCAAAAATACTTAATACTGTTCAGTGTTGCTTATAGAAATACAGATAGTTCTTGATTTATGACCATAATTGAGCCCAAAACATCTGTTGCTAAGCAAGACAGTTAAGTGGATTTTGCTCCATTTTACAACCTTCCTTGCCACAGTTGTTAAATGAATCACAGGAGTTGTTTAAGTTAGTAACATGGTAGTTAAGTGAATCTAGCCTCTCCATTGACTTTACTTGTCAGAAGGTCGCAAAGGGGATCACATGACCCCGGGACACTGTGACTGTCATAATTTGTCATAATAATAAGTTGCCAAGCATCTGAATTTTGATCACATGACCATGGGAATGCTGCTAGTGTAAAAACTGGTCATAGGTCACTTTTTTCAGTGCTGTTGTAACTTCAAACAGTCACTAAACGAACAGTCACTTGCTGTAAGTCAAGAACTAACTGTACTGTCAACATATTTAATATTAGATTGGTACTAGTATATCAAATAATTCAATCGAATTATATATGTGATTCAATGAAAAATATTTTGAGAGCTATTCATATGGAATTCATAGGACTTTCTTTCAAGCAAACTTGCACCAGATGGTTGAAGTTTTTCTGGCACTAATATTCAAGAAATGATTCATGTATATTCGTCTTTATAGGACAACATTCAAGTTGATTCATTTGTGGAAAGATCTGAAGAGATAAACTGTTTTTATTTCCATATCTTCTGTTTGTTCTGCAAGTTGTTGAAACAGTGTTGCTGTTATATAAATAGCTTATTTTAACTTTCAGCTGAACTGGGAGACTACAACCTTACAGATAACTTCCCGGGCTACCTCTCAGATTACTCTTTCATCCCTGGCCAGCCTCAAGACTTTGAAAAAGAAATATCCAAACTACATCAGCAACATATGTAAGCATGACAAAAATAAAAAGTTATAATTAAAAAAAATGACATGACTGATTCTCTGCCTGCAGAACTATTAGGTGTGTGCAGATCAAAAGTAGCCGTCTGAATTATAACCTAGGTTTTTCCATGGTGTGCTATGTACTTCTTATGAAGAAATAAAGCATTTAAAGCAAACATACAATTGCAAACCCATAAAAAAGAGATTTTGTGAAAGAGCACACCCTTGTCCTTGTTTGATACTATATTTATGTTGAGTTCCTGCTAACAGGGTCTGTTAAATAAGGTATGCAAAAATACACTTTTGCAATCAACCATTTCTGTATAATACTGACACTGCATTCTTCCATATTTCATGCAGAAAGTTTTGTTTCTAGGCAAGGGTTTACTGGTAGATTTTACAAGCATTTTAAAAGAATTTAAAGTTTGCTTATTTTTGCCTCCATATAGAGGTTTGTCTCCAGCTGAAGCAGAGTTCAGTTATCTCAGTACTGCCCGAACCTTAGAACTCTATGGAGTTGAACTGCACTATGCAAGGGTAGGTTTGAATTAATTGCTACTATTTTAGTGGGTATCATCTGTAAACTTGTTTTGTATAGATTATCAATTTTAAATACATTTAAGTATTCAGAGTAAATGAGCATGAATTAAAGTGTATAAAGTGATGTATTCAAAATTTAATCCAATCATGTTTTGTTTTACATAACCCATGCAATTAAAGCTTTTAATAAAAATTCTTAACTATAAACCTGGCTTGTAAAGTAGTTAGTATTTTAAAAGGCTGCAATTTGGTCTACCTTTACATATGAGTAAATATTAACTGCTTCTAAATTGCATTCAAAGATGATGCTTTCACGTGGTGTGCTTAAAAAATTGTATTGCTGGAAAATAACTTGATTCTCTTAATTTTCATGAGGCACCTTATAACAATTTAAATTCATAACTTATTAAAATTAAAAAAGGAAAGTTCGTAGTAGCAAGTAAGTAGTAGCTAGAAGTAGCCATTGAGTGCTGAGTTTTGAGTTGTTTCCTCTCTTCCTCTTCTCTGGACTTGATGAGAAGATGAAAAAACCATATTAATTTTCTTAATAGTAGTGCTCAGCTGAGCATACAATCCATTGCTAACACATACATTTTAGCCCAATAAAAGAGAAGAAATCAGGCATATGCTGAGTCTTTGTTGTGTTTGAACAGATGTATATGCAGATGTATATACCCCCACTTCACAATCTCAACTGTGGCAGTTAACAATCACCGTTATTTTTTCTCTTCCCCTTTCCCGTTGCCTCCCCCCATTCCATTTAAAAATATAAATACTTTGCCATGTAATATAAGAAGCGAGTATCAGCTTCTGAAATCTTATCACAAATAATAAATGGTTGTCTTTAAGATCATAAACTTTGCCCTCTTTCATAGAGGCAATTCTTACCTATAGTAATGAAGAGCTTAGAGAATCAGGAAATGCATGTGATGTTATAGTCAGAGTTCATGATAGAATCAAGCATGTTTGTTCAGTGTTTCACATGATTTTTAATCAGAAATGGACGATTGCACTGCGTAATTAGCTTACTTATAAGAATTAATTCAATATATTTGCTGGTTAATCAATTAAATATTGATTTTTTTTCTTAAGCCCAGAAAAGAGGGAGAACAAGTTTTGGAAGAAGTCTAGCAACCACTCCCTATTATACAAAGCATAATGCTGTGATGGTATCTGTTTCAGGGCATTTAAAGATGGCCATGCTTAATCAGAACGTTCAGTTATAATATTACTGCTAGTTTTCAACCACAATTGGGAACAGAATCTTGGTCACTGAGTGAAGTGAAGTGGTTGTTAAGCAGGACATCACCTCACCTCCTTGCTCAATGACCACAACCCCAATATTCCCAATTGCAGTCACTGAACAAACTTATGGTTGTTAAATGGACAGAATTCCAAGTCCCAGGGCCAGGGTGTTTCGAGTGGGGAGACCCTGCTATGCCTGGTGCAGGCTATGTGTGAGTTGTGAGAGTCCTGCAATAGAGTGCAAAGTCACAGCCACCCCTGGAGACCTCAGCGGTCCCAGCCCAGCAGCATGGTCCTTGTCATTGACAACGCTAGGGCCTCTTACACAGGTATTTTCATAACATAGCAGGATACTATATTATTTCAAGTTTTGTGATTATTCTAATTTTCTTCTGCACGGTAGTGCGGATCAATTGTGTTTAAATAGATATAGAATAATTCTTTATTGGGCAAAAATACAGGAGAACCTTAGGACATTGATTGATAGTGAGAGTATGGGGAAGCAGAAAAGCCAGAATATGATATTAAGTCAAAAAATGTTTTCCTTAATGCAAATTGACATTAGAGACTCATTAAGGAAGACTTATTGTTTCTTTACAGAAGATAAAAATTGTAATATCTCACACAAGAAATGAATAAGTATTCAAAATTTTCTTGTTCTTTTCATAGGATCAAAGTAATAATGAAATTATGATTGGAGTAATGTCAGGAGGCATACTCATTTATAAGAACAGGGTACGAATTAACACCTTTCCATGGTAAGGATATGTTTTAAAAGCATTATTATTTGCTATGTACAGATATTCTTCACTGAATGACGCTAAATAGGACTGGAAATTCCATTAAGGGACATGGTCATAAATAAGTTAAGCAAGGACTTCATGTGACCTCAACTTGCAACATCTTGCCAGCTTCCTTCTTGACTTCATTTGTGGGAGGGCGGCAGGAAAAATTACAACAGGGGTGTCAAACTGGTGGCCCGTAGACTGGATGCGTCACGCGCAGGCCATGCCCACACCAGCTCCATGAATGAATGAACATACATACATACATACATACATACATACATACATACATGAAAAAGTAGTTTTGCTGGTAGTAAATAGTCTTCTTTGAGGTATAGTGCTACAGTAATAAAATTTAGGTTGGAAAAGGTTTAGACAAGTAAATGAAATGATGTATATTTGTCTTGTAAATGTTGAATACAGTTACCATCCTTGTCCAATTAATACATCTGAAGACATGATTAGCTTATTGTGGTTTTTATTTTTTTTAGGTTGAAAATCATAAAAATTTCTTTTAAGTGCAAGCAGTTTTTCATTCAACTTAGAAAAGAATTGGTGAGTACTGATGCTGCTAATTAACATATTTCATACTAGATTATATTTTATTTTGAAAATGTTCTCTGTAGAGCTTCATACCTGATTAAAATATAAAAGTATGTTAATTTTGTAATTGTCTAGTGGTAGGTAGGCTAGGTTATTTTTAATATAGTAAATCTGGCTGAAATTATTCTTTGTGCTTAGAGGCACGAGGAGATTGAAAAAGGCCATACATGTCTAGTTTATAGCAGCCTGATGATAAGAAGCTCTCTGAAATTGTTGATAACCTCCTTTTGGGGGGGGAAGGAAGATTTTTTAAAAAGCTACAATCTGCTATCATCAATCTGTGACTGTAGTCACAAAGCTTTCCTCCTGGACAGGTTGGCCTTTCATCTTCCAGCACCTTTGGTCCCTGTCTACTGAATGTTGTCATTTTTAATCTAACAATATTTCTGTTATTGTTAGCTGGTTCCTAGCTTTTAGGAAAGCAGAAGCTCTGGCTTAAGCTGATAGGAAGCTGATAATTGCTTCTGAGCATTAACAGCTGGCAGCTAATATATCACCCATGGCAGAGAAATTACACAGATTGACAGGGATGGAAAGAAAAATGTGGGTTTTATTTACCTTTTTTGGTGCTCACTAAGCTGTATTAAATTGCACAAAGATGTGCAAAACCTTATGTTGGTTCACTCTAATGAATCCTGCACCAAACTTTAACAATTAAAAGTTGTGTGTATTGGGGGAGGGGGTTGTGAATCAATACTATTTACATAATACATGTGGTATCTCCATTTTACATACATTGTAGTACTTAAATAGGAGTCCTTTGGAACTGACTAACAAATATTAATCCTTTTTTTCTAGCATGAATCTAGAGAAACTTTATTGGGCTTCAACATGGTGAATTATCGAGCGTGTAAGAATTTATGGAAAGCTTGTGTAGAACATCATACTTTTTTCCGGTTGGACAGACCACTGCCACCTCAGAAGAACTTTTTTGCACATTATTTTACTTTAGGGTCAAAGTTTCGGTACTGGTAAGTTGCGTCTATATTTCATGTGATGGTAAGAGTGTAAAAGAAATGTTACAGTTGAAAACTTACCATAAAGTTGCTGTTGAAATAGCATATGTTCTTAATTTGGTAACCCAAAGATGTACAAAATCTTTTGGTGGCCAAATATCACAACATTTTTGAGAGTATATATTATACACGTAGATGAGGTTGGGTGCAAGAGGACGATTCAGAAGTTTTCTTTGTTTATATTTTTGTTTTTTAAACTGATTTGTGTACTTTAGCTTACCCTGGAGTATTCATATTTCTATAATATAACACGAAACCGCTCTTTCAGCAGGCGTTACCATACACATGACCCCAAGGTTACAAAAAAGACACTTTAGGTGCATTTAGTCCTCGGTGCACAGATTAGTCACCCACACTGCACCCAAGCATATTTCTGACTAATGAATTTTGTTTGAAAGCTGAGATTGCTACATAGACATCGCACCCCTGAAAAGGACTAGTTTAGTCCTTTTTATTTACTTTTATTCACTTTAAGAAGTACTTTTTTCTAAGTACTTCTTATTTTTCTTTACAATCTCAATATTATACTTCCCTTTCAGTGGGAGAACAGAAGTCCAGTCTGTACAATATGGCAAAGAAAGGGCAAACAAGGACAGGGTGTTTGCCAGGTAAGCAATTTAAAGTGACTTGCATTCATTATGATAAACATATTCATAAAGTCTCTTATTTAGATTTCTCCTTACTCTCAAAATTGATTGGGTATAACAATCAATAATAACCCTAGATAGAAGTTCTCTTGACACATACAATTTTAGACACATGGAAGAAGGAGCAGGACTGGGTTTGTTGCCATACTTCCCATTGAGACATGCCAGCTGATCAAGACTCTATTGGCTTTCAGCATTGATGAATAAGATCCGATGGAAATCTTGATCTGCAAAAATTCAGAATGCCATTTATTCTTTACACATAGTGAACCTATTTTCTCTGTTTGCTCAGTTCACTCCCTCTGGAATATCTCTAACTCCTGCTACTATTCTCGTTGGGCCATAGGCTTGCCAGAAACTAATATAGTTCAAAAGTGATATTGTGGAGCATTTTTTCATTGTTTACCTAGATCCGTTTGGTCTAGTGTTCAGATACCACACTAAAAACCAGGAGATTGCAAGTTCTAGTCCCACTGTAGGCATAAAAAGCTGGCTGGGTGACCTTGAACCAGTCACTCTCTCAGCTCAACCCATCTCACAGGGTGGTGGTTGTGGGAAAAATAGGAGGAGGAAGATATATTGAATCTGTTTGCTACCTTGAGTTATTTATAAAAATAATAAAGGCTGAATTTTTTTAAAAAACCTTTAAAAATAATACATTGCAAAAATTAGCAATATAATTTTTGAGTATTTTCCATTAATAGAAGCAATAACTGAAAACGGAATAAAAAGGTCAAAAATCCCACCTCTTCAATCACAAGAAAAATGGAATGGACTGATATGGACTTGCTTATTATGGGCCTCGGTTTCTCAAACTTGCAGTCCCTGGACACTAAAAGTTATACTGTACATCTTTAACTATATTATAAAGCATCCCTCTATGGTTACCAGTAGTAAAAACAGAAAAGCGACTTCAGGTGAAAGGCAATAAAAAACAAAATTATAGTCATGTTATTGAAGATTACCGTAGAAGAAAGTAAACAAAAGGAGGAAAGCAACAGAGAGAGAGAAGGAGAAAATCAGGCAGGAGGAACTGAATGAAGCGCTTTGAAACTCTCAAGATGAAGGAAGAATCAAATGGCGAGAGGATTCTCAGGGTCAGAGAGGAGTGTTCCTAGACCTGTGATGGCATATCTATGGCACACGTGCGACAGGTGGCACACGGAGCCATATCTGTGGGCATGTGAGCATTGCCCTAGCTCAGCTCCAGCGTGCATGCCTGTGCCAGCCAGCTGATTTTTGGGCCTTCTGGGCCCACCAAAAGTCGGGAAATGGGCCGTTTCCGGCCTCTGGAGGGCCTCCAGGGGGGTTGGGGGAGGCCATTTTCACTCTCCCCAGGCTCCAAGAAAGCCTCAAGCCTGGGGCGGGTGAAAAATGGGCCTACCGGGCTCACAGGTAACCTTTTTGCCATTGTGTGCCAAAAGTGGGGGGAGCGCAGGGGGTCACATGGGCATGTGCGGGGGGCATTGAATTATGGTTGTCGGCACACGCGCGACCCCCCCCCCCCGTTCCCCACACTTTTGGCACGCAACGACAAAAAGGTTAGCTATCACTGTCCTAGACCATGCAGAGCGGATGAAAAGAGAAGGAACCAGAACCAGCCTAAGGCTTCCAAAAGATAGTTGGTAATCATAATCCCTAGAAAGAACCACAATTGGGACCAGAACTTTGGTTGCTAAGTAAGATGGTCATTAAGTGAGACACATTCAATTTTGCAACTTTTTGCCGCTGTTGTTAAATGAAGCACTGCAGTCATTAAGTGAATTGTGTGGTCATTAATCGAATCCGGCTTCCCTCATCAACTTTCTTCGTTGGAAACGGTCTAGAAAGGTCTCAAATGGCAATCCTGTGATCTCAGAACATTGCAGCCTTATAAATACATGCTAGTTGCAAAGCACCCAAAGTTTTGTCATGTGACTGCAACAGTCATGAGTACAAGGACTGGCTAGAAGTCACTTTTTTCAATATTGTCATAATTTCAAACAGTCACTAAATGAATCAATCAGTAAGTCAAGGATTACCCATATACTTACCCTAGAAATCCAAAAAAGGCTATTGTGCTAGAATACAAAGAAAGAAATGTCTTTTTAAATGGATTTTCCAAAGGAAAATATGTGTTGCAGATGCCAAAGACAATCTTTATGAAAAGAAGGACTAGAAACCAGAAGAGTGCATTACTGTATCTATTTTATGGAAGATCACAAAAACTATTGAGGGTTCAGGAATGTTTTTCTTGATTACACTAAAGGAGAGTGGAGACTTTCTTTGTGCCCAGATGTTAACCTTTACAAAGTGAGCATTGTCATCATTGTCTTGTCAATCATGTCGTTGTTGTCTGTGATTAGTTATTAAATGTTCTCAAGGACATAGATATTAGAAGAGGAAACTATATAAAGCTGTTGGTAGTAGAAGATATACTGTTGTAATGTGGCAAATGTTTCTTTGAAATTTCCACAAAGAACAGGAAGTTTTGGTAACAGACATGAGTGGGTGGGACTGTGAGTTTCAAACATTTAATAATGCTCTAAATGTAGTTTGACAGTTCAGTGTTTTTGCCTGGCTTATCAAGTTACTGAAGTAGTTTACTGTTTGATCATTAAGGTGAGTTTTTCAAAGAGTTGCATCATTCCTAGAAAAAAAATACGTGCACATTTAATCTGCAAAAAGTTGGTAATATTTTTATCCAGGCTGGCTTATATATATATTTTTCCTTATATTTTGGATGAGCAGATCAAGTTTTGTAGAAAACAGTGTTTATCCCTGTTGTCCTTAAAAGCAATTTAGAAATGGTTTAACTCATAGCAGTATGGTAGTAGTTTTATTTTTTAAAAAAGAAAACTTTTGAAACAACCTTTTCTAGAAAAGAATAACATTTGAGCTAGTAACATATGGGTACTAAGAATGAACATAAACATAAATAAATATAGTTGATGTTATAATGATTGTTAGATAATTCTGTGTATCACACTTCATTTAAATCAATTTCTATGAATTGTTGAAAAATGTGTAATCACTTGTATCTTTCACAGCTACATTATGGCTAGATTTTTAAAAACTGATTGTCATATTCAGCTATGGTCCAGCTAAGTCAGTAAAAATTCTTAAATTTTATTCAGAGCTGGAGTTTTTTAAATGCGCAAATGTGTCACATATCTTTGTTTTTTGTGATGCATGTGTTCACTGCATCTGAAGCCCGCAAATTTCAGCACTGCTTGTAACTTTGAAATAGTTCTTCTAAAAGCCTGGATTTTTGTGTCCATGCTATAAATAATAATGTAAAATTGGTTCAACTTCTCCGTTGCAAGTGGTTTAGTTTGAATGTAGCTGTAAATTATGCAAGTAATTGCAATGAAGGACTAATTTAGAGTTAAGAAAGAAAAGAAAGAAGCTGTTTCTTTCACAAACAGCTCCCCCCCCCCCAAATATGTGGCACTGTAGATGGTTCTCAGCCCTTAGCAATACAGAATTACTGTAAAATTTGCTCTGTCTTTAGTGATCCTTCTTCTCATTGCACTTGGCTTTTTTTTCCTCTTGTGAATAGTCCCATAAGAATATATGTCTCTCTTTGAAAAAAATGGTCAAATAACATGCACTGCATATCAGTGCCTATAAAGAGGAAGGGTAGTTTTATTTTAATTTCAATTTCTAGTAGTTTCAGATACATCATTCTACGTAATTTTGTGTAAATTTGTTTTAGATCCCCAAGTAAACCTTTGGCTCGCAAATTGATAAGTGGGATGGACTGGGAGGTTGTCAGCAGAAATTCATTGTCTGATGACAGGTTAGAAACTCAAAGTTTACCATCCCGTTCTCCACCTGGAACCCCTAATCAGTAAGTAAAGTTGAATAATCCATTTACAACAAGTTACCTGTTTTTCATTTGATTAATGAAAGTAAATCGTTGTAACATTCTTCCTTGGTGTGCTAAAATAATGTCATAGTGAGGCACACACATGTAACTGAGGCAGGATTTAGCTAACAGCTCAATATATTAGATTTTTTTTTAAGTGTTTGCATTTCCTACTTTCATTCTGGGAAAAGAAAACTTCCCACTGATAATAATTTTATTCAGTACCCTTTACTGTGAGATGTAAACAGTATGTTAAATTTAATAGAATAATATTCAGAATTATAATTAAACCAGATATACCTGATCTTTGTCCCCTTTGAGCATTTTACGGTATAGCCATGGTTGAAAAAAAGAATCTTGATTTATTTATAGCTAATTTCAGAATATTTTTCACATATAGTTGACAGATTTTATTTGTGCAGGAAGTAAATATAAAGCATCATTAAGGAGGAGGATAAAATTGCCTTTAATATTATGCGTATAACACCTAATTTTAACTATATCTAAACCATTTTTGAACCAATTTTCTATGTCTTATACAGAATAGTTGTATAATATCTCTTGTATCTAGGTTTTGTTGTATTTAATAGAAAGTGCATCTAGACATAGAATTTGATTGTATTTTGCATCATTCAAGTCATATTACTTATTTTGATTAAATTAATTTAAAACCACTGTGTTTTGTCTTGAATAACCTATGGTTTATCCCTTTCATTTCTTGGTTACATTGTGGCTTTCCTTAAAAATTATATCACAGCATAATTTAGCACAATGTGGCTAATCTGGGTTTACTTTAGGTTACATAGGCTTATCCCATCTAGCCTGCTGTGAGAAGCAGAAAATTGGGAACAGGAAAGTGAGATTTGTTTAAATAAACAACAGATTAAGGTAACTAGGATTTAAATATAATGGCAAACTGTGTTTGATTTAAACCAGGAAGTGGATGCTTTCACATTTTTTCAGTTATATAAGCCTATAGTTTATCCAGGGCATTTATAGTTAAAACTATAGTTTTAAGATCATATCTATCCAAGTTTCTCTTTCTGTTCAAATGGAAGTTGCAGTAATTTAGTTACATAAATAGTGAGTCTTACCGAATCAGTGCAGAAGACCATATTTCTGAACTCAGAACTCTGCACAAATACTATTATCTATCTATAAAGGTAATGCATTTTACTTCCTGTACAAGCTAAACCACAATCAGGGAGGTCCTCTTTATTCTTTGTGTGGCTGTTTTTCAGTTTCCTCTTTTTCTAACAAGCTACATGAAAAGGAAGGAGACGAGGGTTTTTTAAAAAATTTAAATATATATCTTGCAAAAATCCTTCAGAAGGAAAATAATATTTGCACTGGAGTAATGGCTGTAATGTTAGGACACCATTTAGGATTCATGTTATTTTCTTATCTATTGATGCATGCCACACATATATCATTTATATAGATGTCAGTCAGTATTACAGATAGCCTTCAGTACTGTGGTTACAAATGTCTTACTGATTTCTGATACCATATTTCTTACAAACATTGTTTTACTACTACTAACTGACTGCTTTTCACACCAATGGAGAGCATGCATTTAGGAGTGCAAGCAGTAGCATTTATAGAAACTGATTTGATTATTTCTTAGAAATGCTGGTAAAACTATTTAAAAGCGCAGAACTTACAAATCTTTATTAATAGGTTAATGAATAACTGTTCTTTCCATGCTCAGTCGCAACTCCACATTTACTCAAGAGGGAAACCGTTTACGGCCATCTTCAGTTGGACATTTAGTAGACCGTGTAATCCATACTTCACCCAGTGAGGTATTTTCAAATCATCGGTCGCCTTCTTCTACACAGGCCAATAGTATAATTCTAGAATCATCACCGTAAGTTTGATTTTTGTAATCCTGCAAAGACATTTTGTACTGCTATAACATACAGTCTTTCCATATTTCTTCCATATAGCTATAAGGATGGCAGATCTCATTTTTATATTTAATTATACTTTGTAAGCAAAAACAAGAGTAACATAAGGGATCTAATTTCATATAAAATATAAATATATAGCATAATAATAGCAAATCTCATAAATTTATAAGGTAGCTTCATATAAGCAATCTAGCAACCATCTCTCTCTCTCTCTCTCGCTCTCTCTCTCACACACACACACATGTGCAGTTGGAGATAATACGTATCTACCTTATAGTTCTGTAAAATATTTTCAAACAGTGTAAAATAGCACACTCAAATAGCCATATAAATATTAAATATGTGTTAAACAATTATTAGAAATGATTTCTCATTTTTCCCTTGAATAAAATGGGTCATGACTCAATATTAGTGTATTAGAATTTAATCAGATTTAATCTTTCAAAGAAGTTGTTGGAAAAATTAGTAGACTCCATATATATTGTACTAATACATTACTTGTGCTTAAAAGATATAGTAACATTGGAAGACACAGTATCAGATTTGTGTGACATAGCACAGCTGAATAGGAAGTTTTCATTTTTTAATTTGATTATGCACATTGTTGAAAGAAACAATACAGAAAGCTACTTTCACTCAAACTATTCTACTTATACATCCATTGTTTTAAACATTCAAAGGAAATTAATACCTAACTGGGCAAATATAAAGTTAGGAAGTTTTTTTCTAGTTTATTCCTAATCCTCACACTTTATTATGGTAATATATTACAATGTATTACACTTGGAACCATAGTATTATATTAGTCCAGTTTTGTGTATATGTTGTAAATTTTGTTTACTGTATCAATTTGAAAAAGAAAGAATTTAAACACGATAATATCCTGGATATTATGTTGTAATGGAAATATTCCATAGCAATAAAATTAGGAAGAAAGGTTGCTAAATAATGCATACTGGTTTGTAAATAAGTAGCAATATATGAAATCATTTGTACCTTGCATTTCTATATGAGAATAGTGAACTCACAAGCCTGCTAATTTAAATAAGTCTGAAAACGAGTCAATGGCAGCCTTGGTTATTTTTACTTGAATATGCTATTGTGGGAATTATATTGAAATTGTCAGTTTTGCAGTGTGAATAAATGAATTGTCATTAAGACTTTAGATACATGAATTTCTAGCAACTTGTGTAAACTATAGATGAATTATTGTACAGACTTGTCAAATTGCAAAATAATAGTATATTATCAGGCTAACTTTAAACATTGTCTTTTACAAGACACGTCATAAAGATTTCTACTAGTGGATTTGGATTTCAATAACAGTTGACATAGGTGTGTTTGGATAATCTGTCATACCTGTTTTATGGTGTAACTGTTCGTGCTTTTCCTTCCCCTTCCCATTCCTCCTGAGCATATCTGGAAACACTGATCTGTCATTTAATCTGATATTGCCACAAACAGCATTAATATCCATCCCCCCTTTGGAAAATGCCAAACAGGGAACCCAGATGTTTTTCCTAATGAAAGGAAATCAGGCATTCTTTGTCATGCAAGCACATGATAAACTGGGTGTTTAAAATATCATTGGAAACCCTGTAGTAGAATATAAAGCATATATGTGGCCTAATAGAAAGTGGCAGAATTAAGCTTTTAGAACAAAATTCTTTCTCTTAATATGTATAGAATAATTCTATTTAAAAAAGAATAAAAAAGAATTATTTCTGTTGATCCTAATTTTAATTTTACATTTTTAATTTAAGAATATTAGTTAAAATAGTATTTTTAAAGGGGGGGGGGACTTTCTACAAATAAGTGTATTATGAAGCCTCCTTCCTGTGTATATGTCTGTCGATACTTAGGCAAAAATCGTCCTTTGCAAGAGAAACGTATTACTGTGTTCTAGGAAGCTTAGAAGTATAGACATACATACCTGCACATAAACTGAAAGAAAAACATAAAAGGGAAAATCTATAATTTAAGAACAACTGTACATTTTAAGTGGGATTGGAAAATTGATCAGATTTGGATACTGAAGTGAAGGGAAATAAAATAGTATGAAACAGCATGAGCACAAAATAACATGTTATTGCAAGTTCCATTTTTTTCCTAATTTGCAATTGGAATCATGAATATAAACAATATGCAAAAATCAGTGTTTTCACTGAAAGGCTGGTCTATATTTTGATAAATTATATGCAGAAATTACAGCTCTTGTATAAATTATATCTACCTGATTTCTTCCCACTGCATTGCCTTACGGCCTACATGAAGTCCTTCTTGGGTCTCTTGGCTTTTTCTAAGAAATTCTTCTCAAAGATATAGTGGACTGCAGTGGGCAGAACCAAATAGGAAACCTCCCCCCCCAATTCAGCTTCTAATCATGTTACATTTAGATACTGTCTTTTATTCTATTGTTTATTTACGTCAATTGCTGAAGACTTGTAATGTAATTCACACACCCATATTCTGAAGTTGTCTTACAGATGCATTCTTTTTAACATGTAAATAAGTTTTCAAAATGTCTTTTTATTTTTCATGTTATATATAGGTCACAAGAGACCCCTATAGATGGCCAACCACCTGCACTGCCACCTAAACAATCTAAAAAGAATAGTTGGAACCAAATTCATTATTCACATTCACAGATAGAATTGGATAACCATATAAATGAAACATATGACGATGATTCTTCCTCGTCTCCTGAAAAATCTACTGTAAGGGTTTTTTCACACTTGTTTGATTGGAATGTATTAATAACTATAGGGCTTATGTACATTGACTTCAATTATTGTAATTTATAAATCTGTTAAATGATACTTGTATTAACATACAAGTTTGTTACATTTGCATTAGCCACATATTCGAGAGACAGTTTGATATAGTGGTTAAGGCATCAGGCTAGAAACCAGGAGAGTTTTAGTCCTGCCTTAGGCACAAAGCTAGCTGGGTGACCTTTGGCCAACCACTTTCTCTCAGCCCTAGGAAAGAGGCAATGGCAAATTACTTCTGAAAAACCTTACCAAAAAAACTGTGATTTTGTCCAGAATGGGAAAAAAAGATATATATTTCTGTTTTTTGCACGCAATTCTTCCTGAGCAATGGGATACTGTGATAAACTATATCTGCAGGCACTTACCTTACATCCCAAATACTGAATCCCTGTTTTTGAGCATTCAGCCATGTCTGTCTATCAGGAACAGATTCTCCTTCCTCTCTACATATCTAAAGTCTGTTTCACAAAGCTGAAAGACTCTGAGAAGCAGAAGGGCTCAACCTATGTTTGAGCTCTATGTTTGCTGGTTTGTTTTCTAATGTAGCTCAGTATGTTTAAAATCACATTACATATTTTCTTTCTATCTTCCCTATGTAATTTTGTGCTTACATGATCATAACTCCATGAAAAACAATTGAACTCCAGAATTATTAGAAGAAAAGAAAAGAATGAGTTTAGAAATTATAGATCTTTTTAAAATTCAGCTGTGACTCTTTAATAGAAGTTGGCATTAGTGTAAACAATACTTTGTTTTAGGGATCCTTGGTGCTCTCTGAGCTTGCTTGTTTTCTTACAGACATTTCATTATCCAAATTACTTTGTTTTCATTTGCAGCCAAATGGTGGGATTCCTCATGACAATCTTGTTCTGATCAGAATAAGACCTGATGAAAATGGCAGATTTGGTTTCAATGTAAAGGTATTAAATTTTTTTTTATATCTTTGGCTACTTTAATATTTTGAGGTTTTTTTCCATTTTTTCATTATTTTATGTTTCTCTCAAAGGGTGGATATGACCAGAAGATGCCTGTCATAGTGTCTAGGGTGGCCCCCGGAACACCTGTAAGTCTGACTAGAGAAAGTTTGCAATGATATATATGCTTAACATGCAGTACTTTGTTTAATTTTTTATTTCTTTACAACTGTTTTCATAATAGCGAATTCTGATGCATTATTTCAACACTGGAAATGGAAACTTGGGATGTAAGAATTATAATTTACTTTATATATTTAATCAAAGGAGATCTTTTAAACTTCCTAGTTCTTAAGGGTTTTTTAAAGTATTTTATTGTATTATAAGATGCAAGTAATACATTATATAATTTGGGTACAGTGGTATTTATGTAATAAAGATGGTGCTTTCTTAACTAATTGAGACTGATCTCATTGCTGCCATAGTTGTTAAGCAAATCACCCACAACTGTTAAGTGAGACTGACTTGTGATTTTACTGCTAGTGTCTCCATTGATTGCTTGTCAGAAGCCAGCTGTAAAGCATTGAAATGGCAGTCAGGTGACCATGGGATGCTGTGACAGTCCACTGGTTGTGAAGTGCCAGAATTTCGCTCTTGTGACTGCAGGGATGCTGTGAGAGGCATAAGTGCAAGGACCAGTCATAGAGTTACTTTTTCAGCTCCATCATAATTTTGAACAATCACTTATCGGGGGAGTTATGAAGCGAGGACTGCTTATATTAACCAGAGATTATTAATACTGTGATGAGTTAGGAAACTTAAACCTTTAAGGATTTTTTAATATATATATAAAAAAGAATTAAGTGTAGCACTAACACCTGTAAAGTGCATTAAATATAATACATTTCTCCATTTTTTCTTTTATACCTTTATCAATCTGTAATAAAAATCAAGATGGTCCCTTGTTGTTTAATAACTGCTAGAAATTACAATGGGACCAGAATAGGTGCTTTATGGCTAGAAAGCACTTCTGGATGTCATAAACTATTATTCCACACACACCCTCCTCACATTCACAAGAGCATATTTTGGGCACTTGGCATCAGCTCACTTAGGATCAGGTTGTAGCATCCCATGGTCACATCAAGTTTTTTCCTCTTTCTGGCAAAAAAAATACCCATTCAGAAGAAGAAGTTCTCATTTACTACCATAGTGTTTGCTTAATGGCCATAGATTCACTTAAGGATGGTTCACATAATGATAGCAGTAAAAATATAAAATATAAAATCTGGTCATGTTGCTTTGATTTACTACCATAGTAACTTAACTACTAGAAATCCAATCCCAGTTGCATTTGTAAGTCAAGGACCACATTTGTAGATATTTAGGTCCCCTCAGATACCATACTGTAAGTATTTATATTCACCTTGCTCCAATTTCCCAGCTCTATAAGGTCCTATGTAATGTTTAATCAATGTGTTGGAAACACAGTGGGTAAAGTGAACGTTGTCTAAGGATGCAACATTAAGAATAGTATGGAAAATGTAGAGAAAATGTTTTCTCTCTCTCTAATACAATATTTTTTTTTAATTTGATTTATATGCCGCCCTTCTCCGGAGATTCAGGGCGGCTTACAATGTGTTAAGCAATAGCCTTCATACTTTTGTATATTTATACAAAGTCAGTTTATTGCCCCTGGGTCCTCATTTTACCTACCTTAGAAAGGATGGAAGGCTGAGTCAACCTTGAGCCTGGTGAGATTTGAACTTGCAGTAATTGCAGGCAGCAGATATTAAGTGGATGTTAATGACTGCCTTAGTCTACTGAGCCACCAGAGCTCTGTAGATATTTAGGTATATTCCAATAAAACTATTATAATAAATATTCCAATAAAACTATAAAATATTTAGGTATATTCCAATAAAACTGCATTCCGAGAACTTTGAATGGATAAAGAAAAATAAGCACTTTTCATGTTTTTAGATGTGATGATGCCCACTTATTTAGATTCTTTTAAAATGACATTACACAAATTGATGGAAGTCAGGTTAGTCAGGGACTGCTAATCTTAACATTTGCCTTAAAGATCAGGGGCAGGGATAGATAAAAGATTATCTTTATTGTAGTTCAGGTACAATCCCTATTGTATTAAATAGATTATTCTGTGCTTTGCTAGTGAACAGTCAAAATTTCTGTTTGTGATATGTGAATAATATGTTAAATGATTACATCAGGGAATTCTGAAAAGTTACTGTCAAATTTTCTCTTCTTTATTGTTTTATTGTTAAATGTATTTGCCACCTATCTTGTCGTGGGACTACTCTAAGTGGTTTATTATAATAAAAAGAAAGAAAATGAAAGTGTAAACAGAACAGAAATAAAATAATAGAACCATAAAATAATGAAAAAGCAACACAACTAGAATACATCAATATGACCACCAAAAAGATAGGTGGGTGGGGAAGCAGGTAGCGAGGGGGTAAGTGGGTTTGCTATCAATCTAGTAGCTACCACCTCCAGTGTGGTACTCCTCCTTTGGGTCCCCAGGTCAACCAGCAGAGCCAGGTTTTCAGGCTCTTGTGGAAGGATAGAAGGATGAGGGCAGATCTTACTTTACAGGGTAGGATGTTCCGAAGTACGGGCTCTACGGCAGAGAAGGCTCTTCTGGATCCCAATAGTTGGAGTTCTTTGATCAATAGGACCCAAAGTAGGCCTCCTCTGCTGGCATGAGTAGGATGGGCTTATTATAACGGGACAAGGCAGTTCATTAGGTAGCCTGGACTTATCTTTTTATCCATCTCATCTACCTAGCTTTCCTTATTCCAGTGTCCAATTTTATTCTTAAACAGAAAAAAATATTTTAGAATTTATTAGAATAATCTAAAGAAGTGTCAGAAACTTTTTTCTGAAAAGGCAATATATAAATATAAAACATTAATAATGAACAGATCAGCAATATTTTTGTGTCTGTTATTTTAATATGACATAAACTGGATTATTTAATGGTTGTATTTAGACGGGTAACTCTGAAGTACATAACTTAATATTATGAATACTGAGTGTACTCTTCTGATTTTCCTCTTCAAACAGAGGCATGAGGGAAATATTAAAAACCTGTTATTGAATAAGTGTAGTTCAATCTGTTTTTGATAAATTATGGTTGGTGAAGACAAGTCCATTTCATAAAGTATTATTTGATGCTTTTACTTTTCACATGCTGCTACAAATCTGCAATTAATTAAAAAAAAGGTGAAAGCTTCCAAAAATTTTCCCACAACTACTCCAGTGGGAAAACTATATTAAACAAGTATGGACATTAATACACTGGACTGTGATTTAGCATTATATCTAATGTTTCAGTATCTCCATTTTGTGTTTTTCAGCAGTTAATTTAAAAACAAAAGGCACTTCTCATATCCGCTAGAATAAAACTTTGTTTCATGTTGCAGGCAGATGTTTGTGTCCCTCGTTTGAATGAAGGAGACCAGGTTGTATTGATTAATGGCAGGGATATATCAGAACACACCCACGATCAAGTTGTTATGTTTATTAAAGCTAGCTGTGAGCGGCATTCAGGGGAACTTGTACTCCTAGTTCGACCCAATGGTGAGTAATTTTACCTGTACAAAACACGCCTCTTTTTTCCCTGTTATACTTTGCTTATAGCAATACCAATACCAATAGCACTTAGACTTCTATACCACTTTATAGTGCTTTACAGCCCTCTCTTTTATTAGAACATTTGTGAGATTTATAGTGCTACTGTCCTTACAGTATATACCCATAGTTTTAATGTTATTTAAATTATCAGCTGGGTTTCTGTATAAAAAAGAAAAATAGTCAAGTCAGTGTTTGCCCTCTGATGGGGTACACAATATTTAAATAGTTATGTGAACATTATATAATTGTCCTAATCTGCTAGTTCAAATGTTGAGACTGTTGAACATTCTAGATATGACAAATTAATTCAATGTACACAATATAAGAAGGAATTTACTTTCATCTTTATGCTTTATTAGGGTGGCATAGTGGCTCAATGGTTAAGATGCTAGGCTTGTCGGCTGGAAAACCGGTAGCCAGTTTCGAGACCCAAGTGCCACGTAACGGGGTGAGCTCCTGTCCTTGCCCCACCTGCTGCCAATCTAGCAGTTTGAAAGCATGCAAATGCAAGTAGATAAATAGGTACCACTTCATATTCAAATGTAGATAAATAGGTACCACTTCATTGAGAAGGTAACAGTGTCCATGATGTCATGGTAGCTACATGACCATGGAAATTTATTCGGACACTCAGTGGCCCTGAAACAGAGATAAGCACACGCACACACCCTATAGTCAGCAACAACTAGGGGAGCAAAATCCACATGGACTCCTTATTTTATGCCTTATTACTTTGGAATAATTGTTTAGTTTAGTTTAATAGTTCTATATACTGCATACATTTTTAATTTTTTTATTATAATAGTAAAGTCATATACAAACTAAACTTAAAGAGAATACAGAAAAACTAAGAAGTGCAAGATAAAGGAAAGAAAGAGAATAAAGAGAAAAGTAAGAATATAATTGAAAGAAAAGAGATATATAAAGTAATTATTTCGAATCTTTATCACAACAAGTGTAAACAAATTTAGTAATTTCACCCTCTCTAAAGTTACAAACATCTCTTCATCCCATATCTGTTACCTATAAACAAGATTTTCTTTTAGCTATTTTCTGTTAATTTGTTTAAAGAACTAGGTGCATCCATAGTTATCATCATGGTTTGCTACTTTGTATTCCTTGAATTGATACATGAATAAGTTTTCTTTCTTCCCCAGCCTGAACCTAAAGCTATCCTGGGGAATTTTACATCTGTAGAGATACCTTTTCCAGCTTATTCATTAATAATAATATGCATATGTCTAATGTATCTTTTCATAAGTTATTTTTTCCCCTAAAATAAGTTCAGAAATATTTGTCTTTCCATCAAAGAAGTTTCACTTCCCTGGAACATTTTGCTACAATTTTTTATTCTATTCTGGTGATATTAACTGAACTGAGTGGCTAGAAATTATAAATATTTTGAATGCATCAAACCATAGATTTGTTTCTAATAGTTATTTCTATTATTTTATTCAAATTTTATTATCCTTTGAGAACTGCCTTGTCTTATTTCCTGCTTCTGATCTTTTCATAATAGTTCTTTTATTATTTGTACCAATATATTGTTGCTCATCTTGTTGTTTTTAATGAAAGTTACAGAGCTTTGCGTTTTTATCATTTTGGCAAAATTTCCACTTTAAAAAAAGAAAGCTTCCTTTACTTTTTATAGCTGCTTTAGCTCCAGGCAGTTGGTGTTCCAAAATTAAGAATGCTGTCTTACATTCATTTCTTTGGAAGCAAGCCTCATTGAACCTAATGTGACTTATAGTCTGAACCGGTGCATTTTACATTTAAGTATCTCATTTTTAACTTTTTCTTTAAGCCAGATGAATATAACATTTTCTTAATGAGTTTCTGTGTAACCCATTGTGACATCTTGTTGGCTGAGTATGAGATACTTAATTCTGGTTTATTGCTCAGTGACAGTATAGGAACATTTAGTAGAAAAATATAACCAGAAATAAGACAAGCTAAGCAGGTTGAAATTGCTGCACTAGGTCAACAAGCAAGAGAGTATAATTTTAATCCATTATTTGTGTATGTGTTTTGAATTCAGTTTTCTATATCGTGGCCATTAGAAAGAAACTTGATTATGTGTTCTATTTCAACTTGCCAAACTGTGCTAAAAGCAGCATTAGTTTAAATGAAAGAATTTCAAATTAAAAGGCAAAAAACCATAATTTCCTCCTCCACATTTTTTTTCCAGTTTTGTTTTTGTTCTAACCAGTACTAATAAAGTATGCTTGTTTTCCACAAATACTGTCTGGCACATAAGTGTCAAACGCATGCTGTTTCAGATAGGAAACATATGGAGCATAATTGTTAAATGATAATAGCATGATATCTAGTAAAAATGACATCCTTTCTTTTCTCCTGCTCAAATCTTGGGTGGGAGATCCTTCTCTACTGTGTGATTCCCAGATCTATTATAAAGGGTTAAAAGAATCCTCTGAAGCAGATTTCAAGATTATAAGGATAGAGAGAGTAATTACCTGAAATACTAGCACTTCTACTGGACTAGGCCATAATTCTTTCTGGGATAACTTATTCTGAATTACAGAAGTTAGTCTGAGCAAGCCCCGAATTATCTGGATTTCATAGTTGGCAAGGCTGCAGGGAGCCTTTCAAAGACTCTGGAGTCCTGTACTCTTCACAAGCAGGTCCTGATAACCTGTGTGATGTCTAGTTTGTTCCAATATTTTTCTAGCTGAGGATAAAGACTGAGTCTAGATACAGAATAATGGCATCTGGCTAAATGATGTAGATCATTTTGTCAGTCAAAAGTTTATATCTCGTAAGCTTTATTATTGCTTTGCAGAGAAGTTTGAAGAAGTAACTGAAGGCTCCATGAGGGATAGTGGTGACTCATGAGTAAACCCTAATATGGAATCGCTTGATGTGAGGAAGGGCTGGGAAAGATCCCATGTTCCTTAGTATCAGGATACTTGATTGCAGATCAAAATCAAGGCCCACCTATAGAAAGGTCAAGATCTGAGATGTAGATGCTGATCCTATTTGGAGCATTTTTCAAGTTCCAAGGATAGTAAAAATGAATAATACACAAATGTGTTTGTTGGCATCCTGTCTTTATTATTTTTACAAATAACTCAAAGCAGGGAACAATATCCAATACACCTTCCTTCTCTATTTTTCCCACAACAGCAACCCTGTGAGATGAGTTGGGCTGAGAGACAGTCACACAGCTGGTTTTCATGGCTAAGACAGGACTTGAATTTACAGACTCCTGCTTTCTAGTTTAGTGCTTATCAGTCACTGTCTCCCAGTTTCCAATCTAAAGTGGAATGGCCAAAGAAGGGGAAATGGAGAAGAAAGGTGGAAAAAGAGCTCAAGAACCAGTTCTTATCTGACTAGTTTAGACAAAAAGTCCAGCAGTATGCTGCCAGCTGGCTATCAGATGGAGAGCGCCAAGGGCAGTTGGTTTCTCATGTAAAGTATTAAAATAACTCTACTTCTGTTCTCTCATGTTATTTCGAAGCTCATGTTTCTAAGTTCCTCTACTGATATATGTTAATAGTCATCTGCAGCAGAATACTGTATACAAAAAGGTGCCGCTTAAATCCAAACAAAAATTAATATCTTCACACCTAATTTTATTCACAATACTTAGATCTTTTATACCATGCTGTAATGTCACGTTTTCAACAAAAGCATTACCTAAATATATTTGTTTCCAAGCAGTACAATTTGACTCCTTGTCTTAATAATTCCTCTTCTTTTGGTTTATTATAGCTGTTTACGAAGTAGTAGAAGAAAAGCTAGAAAGTGAGCCAGATTTCCAGTACATACCTGACAAGTCCCCACTTGATGGAATTCACCAGGATGACAATGCTCTGAGAGAATCAATGTTTCAACTAGCGGAAGGGCTTATCACTGGAACAGTCCTGGCTCAGTTTGATGTAAGTAATGTATTTCTAGAGTTTATGTTTGTCTGTGCACCTTCTAGTTGAGAATTTTGGATTTTTAAAAAGCCAGGTTCAATTTAGGTTAAAGAATACCTGGCAAACAATTTGCATTGCTTCATTGAAATTATTTTCTTAGAATTTTTTTTTAATTTTTAGGATAGCATAATTATCCAATTAATCTAAGTCCTCGCATTGAAGGAAAATGCGAAGGAATTTGAATAAATGGACACTTCTCTGAACATTCCCTAGCTAGTATTTTATACATTCCCAATTGAATAAAATAAGAATATTACTATTCAGTGAATACAGAGTTACTACAAAGCTATATCTGTATATATTACAAAGCATATTGAAATGTAGATCTGCAAATGTAGATCAGATATTACCTTGGTCTAATGTAAACTGTATGCTTTAAGACAGAGGCAGATAGTTTATTTTTGCAGGACTGCGCTTTCAGTTTTATTCATTTGTTTGTTCTTTAATATCTGACATTGCGAAAAGGCCACATCTGTTCAGATGAATGGGAGGGAATAGAGAGAAATGCTACAATAGTAGCCTATCTTGTGTGGGAAGACCTCACAGTGTTTCATGCCATTATCACCATCCATCTGGACTATTGTAACATATTGTACTTGGAGCTGTCTTTAAAAAAACATTCAGAAGGTGCAAATAGTCCAGAACATAGCAGCCTATGAATTCACTAACACAAGACTGTGCTGTGGACCAATAAACTTTTGAGTGAAACTTAAAACATTAGTTTTAATTTATAGAGCCTTTTAAGGCTTAGCATCAGGTTTTGTTTAGGACCATGTTTCCCAACTAGAATCAGTCCAAACTATATGATTATTTCAGAAGAAGTAGCTGGTGGGCCCCCACTCTCAGGAAGTGAAAGAGACAGAGATCAGGAGCTGTTGCTTCTCAGTAACAGTGATGGCTTTTTGAAAGGTCTCCTGGCTGAAATTAGGTTGGCCTCATTCCTAATTGCCATCCACAAACAAATTAAAACAGGTATTCCTATAGCATTCAGGAACTGATACCATTTTTTATTTTTGTATTTTTTAAAATCTAACCATTGCTGTTTTTATTACATACAATTAAGGGTCTTTAACTTGCAGTGCAATTTAAATGTGATAGATAGATAGATAGATAGATAGATAGATAGATAGATAGATAGATAGATAGAT
>WNWU01000006.1:2665966-2830522 GCA_012654045.1 Ptyas mucosa
AATAATAATAATAATAATAATAATAATAATAATAATAATAATAATAATGACAAAATTATCAGTCAGTTGCAAAAAGCAGCTTTACTTGGAACTGCTTACATCCTGATACCTTTAACCCCAACAAACAACATAATCTGCCTATCTCAGGTCTCTGGGAAGGATTCAAGAGGTGATAATAATACCAAATCCAGTCTGAACGTAGTGTGACAAACCACAATAACAATAATAATAATCTGTTGACTTTAGGTAAAATGTCATCAATACTGGCCAGAGCCTGGCGGAAGCTCTTTATATGGGAATTTCCAAGTCACCTGTCATTCAGAAGAAGGAAATCCTGCCTATGTCTTCAGAGAGATGACATTATTTAACTTGGAGGTGAGACATTCAGTATAATTGATCCAATTTTGTGAAATCCATTAATTGAATGCAACTGATTGTTGAAGTTAAAGACATCTTGGTTTAACTTGCAAAATCAAATTCTGAGGGGGGCAATATGATATAGTGGTTAAGGTGTTGGACTAGGAGGGAGGAAATTTAGGTTCTTGATCTTTAATCACAGACGTTCATTGAATACTTGGGCCTTTCACTCGCTTCAAGGGGGAAAATAGAAGGGAGCATTTTCTTACAAGATATTTTACAAATATAATTACACTTACAACAGCTGGTCATGTTCAATGCAACACCAACATTTTCTGTGGCTTTGAGGTGAAAGAAAAAAATAAGTGCTGCACTGATCTCTTATCAGAGACTGAAGAAAGCTGAAGTGTTGATAACTTTAGAAACACTGAAGTGCTCCAGAACTAGATTATCTCTTTTCCCATAGGCTGAGTGAGTTTTTAATTGATTTTGTTATTCATGTGTAAATGTTGGAATGCAGTCCCTATGAATACCAAGGCCTACTTTTTCAGTTTTATCTCTAAAGGGAACTTTATAAATACTTATCTAAATCAGCTCAACCGTATAATTGGTTTTACAATTCTATAATTTACAATTATTACAATCTCTGCCTTATCCTCTCTATTATTTTGCATTTCATGTCATGTCATGTCATATCATGTCATATGCCACATGACACTAATAACTCAAAACACTGGTGCAGAATTTACTTCAAAAGTTATGTATGTGTTAGGAGAATATTGAATGCTGATTTATTTCAGAGAAAATATTGTGTCTCGATAGAAAAATGAGGATCGTCCGCTCACTCAGATCCAGTATGTAGCATGGCCTGATCATGGAGTTCCTGATGATTCCAGTGATTTCTTAGATTTTGTATGTCTTGTCCGGAAAAGAAGGGCTGGGAAAGAAGAACCTGTGATTGTCCATTGCAGGTATTCAGTCATTATGGAAATTCCTGTGCCATCTTTTCCAGTGCTGTTAACTGATAATGTTATTTCATTGTACAGTGTTCTGAGTAATGATGTGGGACACACAAAAGTTAGGATGACATTGAGATAAACAATTAAATAAGATAATAGTCAATAATATGTTTCTTGGTTACTTTTGAGTATCCTGTGTTGCAATGGATACAGATAGCCCTCAACCTTTGACCACAATTGGGACCAGAGTTTCTGTCACTAAGCAATGTGGTAATAAAATGAGGTATCATGTGACCCCATTATTTACGGATGGCAATTTGCTATTCCTTATTAGCACTGTTAACCAAGAATCCTGGATCATTAAGCAAGTGCCCATCCCAATCCAAGTCATACTAGGCATGGTCCCTCCCAGCCCTGAACCTCAGTAAGGCAGGGGACTGTCTCCAATTCCCCCTATCTGCCTATCTCCCATCTCTGCCCTTTTAGCTGCCCTGCAGCCTGCCTGCATTATATCACAAGCAGCTCCAGAGTGAGGATGTGCCAAAATGCCATCTCAGCTACACCTGCAGAGTAAAATTTCCAGGAATTGAAAGGTTGCAACCAAAGTGAGCCCAAGTAAGGTGTGCCACTCTGCTCACCTCTGTTTCTCCTTGGACCTCTTTCCAGCCTTTGTTGGGTTTTCCGGAATAAAAGCCGCAGCAAAATACCCCCACCCCTTATCCTATTGTTAGTTTAAGTCTGCAGGCAATTGCTCTCCCCCACCTTAAAAAATATCTCCCACTAAAAGAAGACTTGAAGAAATGAGGCAAACCAAACAGGAGCCCAAGCTCCATGTCCCTCCTTCTCCCCTCCCCCCCACCTCCGATTGGGAAGAAAGACCTTGAAGAGGGTTTCGTTTCCTTGGCGCAAAAAAACAAACAACAACAACAAAAAAACTCAACAAAACCCCACCCTCAAAATGGAAATTTTACACAGCAAGGTGGTGCAAATAAGAATGCCAACCAATGGGAAAGACTGGAAGAGGTTTCATCTATTGGGAAAGCCGAGGGGTGTGTGTGCACAAGGAGCCTGTGCAGGAATGCTACTATGGTTGATTATTTTAGCTGCTAGGAAGTTATGTCATTATTAAAATAAATAATGGAACCTCAATACAATTGTACTTTTAAAAAAATGTTTTGTTTTCAGAGTTACAAGGTAAATTTCCCAAAGTAATCTACTTAAAGGTGTGCCAAATTATTTTCAGTAGTGATTTATTTCCCAAAGGTGCTTTTTCAAGAGGCAACTGGACTTCCTTGTTTTTCTTTGAAAAAACACGTTTGGGACAACTATGATCTGGATGACTAAGACTCTCCATAGACAGTGGCATTTATGTAAATTATAGAAATATTTTAAAGATTTTAAAAGTATTAAATTTGAAAATAATCATCTTTCTCTCCTTTGCAGTGCAGGGATTGGACGAACTGGAGTTCTTATTACTATGGAAACAGCAATGTGTCTTATTGAATGTAATCAACCTGTTTATCCCTTGGATATTGTAAGAACAATGAGAGATCAAAGGGCAATGATGATCCAAACACCTGTAAGTTGCTAAACAGAATAAATTATTTCCAATAACATACTAGGAACCATAATTTCTTGTTTGAAGGGAATGATATAGTGCAGTATACAGGTAGTCCTCAACTTTCAACCAGAACAGTGACTAGAAAATTTGTTGTTGAGTATTGCAGTTGTTAAGTGAAGCATCGCATGATCGCACCTGGTTTTGCAATGTTTTTCTTAAGTAAATCACAATAGTTGTTAAAATAGTTGGGGGGAAAATCACAAAATACAAAGATTTGCAAAAAGATGATAGCAAAAAAAAGCAAAGATAGTACCAATAATAATAGGTGCTTTGGACACGACCCCAAAACAACTGGGGCACCACCTGAACACCATTGGTATTGAAAATTGCAGAAGACAGCTTTACTTGGAACAACCTACATGCTGTGACAATACCCTTAACAATGTCTACTTATCCCAGATCCTTGAGAAGGTCTAGATAGATAGATAAAAGTGTCAATTGCAGTCTAAACATCTGGCTGATTGTGCAACTCTCCATAATACCAAAGTCTTACTGGTATAAGTTATTGATAGTTGTTTTATACTACATTCCAGAACAGTTGAGTTTTATATACAGAGTTAACTCTTCCAGAAAAGACCATCTGAAATAATTATTTTAAATCATGTTAAAATCAGTTGCACAATCAGACTTGTATTTAAATAGTCCAAAAGCTTTTCCTAATTATTCAATCCCATATGGTAAAAAGATACTGTCTTAAGACAGCAGATGCAAGTGAAAAAAAATCTCTTTACCCAAGATGATCCATTTGAATTTTTGCCAGTTCTCCCTCTTGCTGCAGCTTCTTTGCTTCATATCACATCCTTCTAACAGTTGAGTAGATTTTAAAAGAGACATATGAAGGCAGAAAAGCCCAACTGCAAACATGTTGCTTTCATTTGTATGGACTCCCACCATGGGTATGCAACTCTGTTTTGCATACATATTAAGCAAGACTTCACATTTGAAGACATGCCAGATTCTTATATTCTGGTGAATTTAATCTTTAAAAAACTATGTATCTTACGTTGCAGCTTACTATAATCTCCTAAAAGCAAAAATGTTTGCTAATGGACAACATAATTTTCTGCACACAATTGAAAAAAATATATGTTAGTCCTATTTGGCTGCTTGTATTACTCACAGTTTTCTTATGGTGTATGTTCCTTTATGTTTATAGTATTTGGCTCATGATAACATGTCATCACAGAAGTATAGGCTTTAATTCAAAGAGTTTACTAGATACTATTGACTGACTAGTAGTTTTAATAGGAAAAGACACACAACAAATACAAAATCAGTAACTCTATACCATTTATATTTTGTAAGTTCTTTTTTTCAAAACAGTTATCAGTCATGTGTTACAGTTATTAAAAGAATGGTACACTTAATTATATAGTGTCTTCATTAAAATCTTTTCTGTTTGCCTAGCCTTGGTTTTTGCCAAGAACGTTATTTGGGCACTTCAGATATTTTTCTTCTATTCTATAACACACTTTTGTACATTCAGTAAAATAAATCAACGGATGAAAATACTCTTGCTAACATATTTTTCTGGATCAAGGTGTATACTTGTTTCAGATAAAGCCATTAACCATACTTCACTGTATTTAAAGTCTGTGAGAGGAAGAACTGTGCATTAAAACTTAAAAGTGAATTTAAATATATATGAATAAGTTAGTACACTGTTGTTTCAGTTATATGGTATTAGTAAAATTAGAATCAGAATTAAGTTTACTTTTCCTTTGCAAATGTGCACATTTCCACATAATATCCACAAGATGGCATTATCTTATTTTTCATTGTTCTTATTTTAAAACCAGTACAGTATTTGAATCAGATTTCTAGATCCACCCTGTGCCATTAAAGATAGTACCCTGTCACAATCACATATTTTACTTGATTTGCTTGCTTGTTTAATTTGTTTATTTAATGGAATTATTTGCTGCCCATCTGATAATGAAATGACTTTAGACATACCGGTAGGATATTAGTAATTAATATATGCAAATTAAAAACTGAAAAGTTAGATCTTGGAATAAAGTGCTATTCATTAAAGCTACAGAATGTTGCAATGTAATGACCTTTGAAATGGATGGCAAAAAGAAACAAGAAGTGTTTTTTACACTAATGTTAAAAAAAAACTAGTATAGTTCATCAAGCAACACCTAGCTAATGAAATCATGATGAGCTAATGCTTTATGCTGGCATAATTAAAGTTGATTTTTGTGCACAGAAGAAAATAATATTCTAGCAAATATCAGAAAATACAGTACAAACACCCTGAACGTTGTTTGTAATTAGCCTATTTTTTTAAATTTGGAAAGTAGTTTGTAGAGCAAATAGTGGAATAAGTAGAGTTTTTATATAATAAAGGAACTAGAGTTCTTAATTTTATTAATCAGTAAGAGTAATTAATAAAGTATACCAAGAATATCATTCAGAGTTGGAAGAATTCAGATTTGCTATTTAAAAGTTAGGAGTATGGGATTTAGATTCTGAATACTACATTTCTCATTGGCTTTAAGAGTTTTAAATATTTAAATATTTTGAAAGTGTAGCACGGTATTTTGAAAGTTTATTGTTAATCTTTAAAATGTTTCATTCTGCCATACAAATAATTGCACTTTTTTTTCCAGAGTCAATACAGATTCGTTTGTGAGGCTATTTTGAAAGTGTACAAAGAAGAACTTGTTAGACCTTTAAAGACATCACTGAATAAATAGGAAGCAAAAGATAACTTTCAGAGAAGATTCTACATAAGACACAAACTGTACTTGTGCTATAATGTTTCTTGAAAGAGATGATGTCTGAAAATAATGAAGAACTGAAAAGGACTTCAGCACTATTGCACTTTAAGTTAAAACTGAAAATCAGTCTCTAAAACACTATGATTTCTCTGTGTTGAAAGACTCCATTCATGCTTTGCTTCAAACAAGCCACAGAATTAATGAGCTCCATGAGTTCTGGATAATTTTCCAGACTTGGTTGCAGTGCCATATAGCCCTTTTGTTCGAAATGCTACAAAAAAGAAAAAGGAAAAAAAAAAGAAGCTTGGAATACTTTCATTCTTTATTTGACACCTGTTTCTAAAGCAACAACAATACATGCAAAGCTATTTCTTCCAATGCTAAAGTTGTCATGTTATTTGCTACCTTTTATTTTGGTGAAATATTAGCAATATTCCTTTTATTAGATACACTGCCTACTGAAACAGCACATTTCTCCCTGTGCCCTTCTAGAATCTAACCTGATTACTAACGGAAGGCTGCAGTATGATCTAACCCAATAACAGCTGCATAATGGCCCACTGAACCAGCATTTTGTTTAGTTGGTATATGAACATTCTTTGTACTGCTAGTTCTATTCCTGTTTGTCAGCAGATTATAGCACCAGTGTGTTCTGAAACATAGATGGCGTTACCTATGGGAATGAATGTGTATTTTGTCTTAACCCCCTAAGTGCCTTGAGACTTACAGTGTATGTCTTAATGGCAAGGGATTTGTGGCCCTCAAGGGGAAGCTATCATCATAATTAGATTCATTTTAAAATATGATCCTTGGTGCTTAGAATATGGTACAGTAAGGGGTCACAAAAATACTGTTCCTAAATACTGTTCCTTTTCTGTCTATAAGTACCTATGGGTACATTTTACTGTGGGTAGCAAAAGCACTCTAGCCTATTAAGTATATAACCTTCGTTTACTGCTATGAATTGAAATGGAAATTCTGACACATTCCTTTCAACTGGTAAACTGCTAGCAATTTATAATTGAAAGTCAATATATTGATTTAGAATTTGTTCTTCTGTTTTTCCCTCTCATTGAAAAGTAACTTGACTAGGATATAACATTTTAATTGTATTGATCTTCTGCTTGAAATGTGAAGATCCAAGGTGAGATTTCCCTATCATAGTTATTTTTCTCCAAGTTCATGTTTGTTGTTTCTCAAGTCATGTTTATGTTTTTTAAAGAAAAATGTGTCATTAAAGTTTTATCATTGTCCCCTAGAGCTTTCCGATAAGCTCTTTGGGTCTTTCTATGATACTTCATTCAGGAATTGGCATATACCGTTGGAATTAGCAGAATCTGAACAGATTGCATATAGGTTTGTTTTTTGTTTCATTCAGAAATGTTTCTAGGGCAGTTAAAACCCACTAGGCAATGAATAATCCTTCCTTAGTTAAGTTGACAATTTAATTCTTTATGAACTTAAATCTGTCCGTAGTTAAATATCTTGATTTGCTGCCAGGTTTTTTAAAAAGTGAGATATGCAGAATATGGAATGAAACTATGAAGTTTTTAAAATGCATTTGTGTGTGTGTGTATGTATGTGTATGTGTGCATGTATAAAAAGAGAGTGAATGAGCATGTATGTGTATATGTATAGATATGCACATACACACACACTTATATTGTAGTGGGAGAAACTTACAGATATGTCAATAGATGAGGAGGCACTTTCTCCAAATCCCCTTTTCCTGCTGTCAGTTGTACTTTCTTAGAACTTGTAGAGGGCTGGAAATAGAGTTATCTATTTCTCATAACTGCTTCCACAGAGGGATCCTTCACCTTAGATTAAGAGTCTTCCATGGACAGGAGAAACTTCTGTATGTAACATGATGCCTCGATCTAACTATGATGCATTGAGGAAATTCCCACTCAGTTTAAATGCTGTTATATAACCCTATGCCATGATATGAAATGAAGGAGTTAACAAAATCTTTTAGATTTGTTTTAAACAGGCTTGTAAGCTAAGCAGTATTGTTTCTTCACAAACCAAATCTAGCATATTTCTTTAATAGTTCTTTATTGCCTCCACACATGCATATACACATACACACCAGTACTACCATCAAGGAATTGATCAGCTATTCTTTTTTTACCCATCTTGTGGTTCAAGCGAGATTGAATCTGAGTTTCAAAAACTTCCACATTCTTAAAAGAATTTTTTCCAATCTGTAGAAATGTAGTTGTGTTTTCACAAACTGAAGCAAATGCGAAATGCACTTCAATTTCTGACAGCAGTAAAAGTGAAGGAAGTGATGGAATCAAGGTTATTCTAGATGAAATAACTGAAAGATCCACGGGCTTTTGATGGGCTGTTACTATTCTGTAGAAATAAGAGATTGGAGAGGGGAATTTCATATGACAAAGTGCAATGTGGGAACAGGTGTCGAAGTCTGCAATCATCTAAACTTGCCTTACACGTTGGTGTAAGCAATGTAAACCTTTTAATAGAATGTCTGCAGTGGTCGTTTTTACTACTGCTAGTTTTTGGTAAATGCAAATAATAAATGTACATCTACTCGTGTTTGCTTAAAAAGAAGCTTTGTAACTGGAAAGTGGGCGTTGACTTAGATACTATTTTTAATTGTTATACCATTGTGCTGGTTATTTGCAAGGTTGGTTTGCATTTGGAACAAGTTAAAAATATATTAAATTATTATACCTATTATACCATTAATTAAGCCACTTAATGATCTTACTATTGATCTTACTAGTACTATTTTAATATATACTATGATATATTAAAAATTAATTGTCTCTCTGTAAGATTGTTGAAGGAAAAAATCTAGAATGGCTCAGCAATGTGTATTGTTAATATTGTACATACACTCATATTTGTATGTGAGGTTGCCAAAGTAATTTAAATCTATGAGAAACATTGCTACAACAAGATACAGCATTGTTGTAGCAAAGGTTTGGTATTTGGTATATTTATGCAACATAGAGACAGAAATTTTAACTACCTTAATGTCTTCCCTCCAAGCTGATTTAAAAGTTACTAATCCATGCCAACAAATACATTTTGAAATTATATTTCCTTGGTAGGGTCACAAATTAAAGGAATTTAAATGCCTAAATTAGATAAATGGAATAATAAAAGTATCCTTATATCTTTGAAATGAATATTCAAATTACATCTGCCCACTATATTAATATTTTACTAATATTTTATATGACCTAAAAGTTAATACTGCTAATTGCTTTGCATTGGGTTATGAGGATCTGCATCAAGCTGAAATGAAAAATATTTTTGTATGTGTTTCATTCTGTATAAAACATGAAAATGTGTTTCAGGCATAATGTCATATAAAATGATAAGTGTTATGGATGTCAGATTTTATGGAGAAATATTTTCTTACTATTTGCTAAAAACTGGGGAGAAAAATTGTAACATTTCCTGTTTTCTAATTCAAATTGCTTTCCTTGTAAATAAGAGCAATAGGGTAATAGTTTTGTGCCAATGTATTTTTTTTTAAATGTTGAAAATTATAACTATTTAAGGTACTTTTGAAGATTTGTTTCATGCAGAAATCTAGGACTCTAAGACTTGTTAAAATGGTTTTTGTTTTGTTTTGCTATTTAAGTTGTGTGGCTTTGGGGTGATAGGGTTATACCAAGTTAAATATAAAGTATCCATAGTCATTTTCTGAGGAATGCAACTGGCTAATTGCACCACTTAGAGAAATCCCTCCAAATCTGAGTGGAATATGCATCTCTAGTAACAGAGCCATTCACCATTTGCTTATAGCTGAATATTGTGAGCATAGAAGCAGATCTCCTCACATGCATTAAAATAGCCATGTCCCTGTATTTTTATTATTAGTAGTAGTATGTGAAGAAAATTATTCTTGGTATAGTTGATGGAAACATTTGGACAAGTAACTTTAGGATGAAAATTGGACTATGTTAAATTACAGCATTACCTGCCGTTATAGAAACAATAAAGTCCACCATGTACTCTGCAGGCCAAAACAATTTTACCATTTTAATTCCCCTTCCCCTAAAATCATGCTGCAGCTTTCATCAACAGTTTTATATAAAGATTTAACAAACCTTTTCTACTTGTAAAATACACATTAATTCTAACATCTTCAAGTGCTGTAATAGTAGTATCCTGTAATTATTTAGAAACGCTACTCTCCTCTAATCAGAAGGCCCAAAATGCAAGTGAAGAGAGCTGGAGAGAGGGTTTTTTTTTTTATAGAACCAGTATAGACGGCACTTTGTTGGAAGCAAAGTACAAATTAGAAGGTAACATCTACGGAGGTGCAATGAATTGCTTCAGTTGCAGCTATGTAGGGAGGATAAGTAGTAGAGAGAAAGTGGGATATCAGAAATTTTTACATCTAGTGGAGGCAGAATTCCCTTATATTTTGAGAAGGGTTCTGTTTGATGGACAAGATTACAACTATGCAGGCCTTCAGTTGGCAATTGATGTTTCTCAGTTCCCTGAGAGTCTTATAGCATGTCTGCCCCAGACACTGTATTAAGCCATATATGTTTCATTCAAGTGTCCCTCTTCACTGTGATTAAGCTGTCTACAAGGAATGGAGACATCTGGTACTAGTAATCTTAAATTAATGTTTAGTTGACAACAATCGCAAATTATTTTGATTTCTACATGTTTTAAAATTACATCCGTACATCTCCACATGATGTAAAGCATATTGACCAGAAAATTCTTTGCATGTGTATTCCACCCATATATAAGAGTAGTATATTGGACCATACAGATTAACCCCTAAATAAATAGAAAGTGTACAAAGTGGCAGGAAAGAACTCGCATTGCACTAGTTATTAATAAATTTCTAGCTGTTATAAAAGAGCAGAAGACCAGAAGAATTCTTTTTCTTCTTCCAGAATCCCTATGAATTTTACAAGGCTTTTTGCTGAAGAAAAGTTCCAGCAAAGATATTTCGTCCTCTGTATGCAGACGTTCACCATTTGCTTATAGCTGAATATTGTGGGCATAGAAGCAGATCCTCAAATGCATTAAAATAGCCATGGTGGTGATTTATAGTATATCTGAGCATAAAAATCATTTTGCCAGTTGGATTTGCTTCTAAGCAAATAAGTTGAGAGATGTCTTTTGAGAGAGATGCCTTAACTAACAAATACAGTGACTTGGATCTAAAGATACTCTTGCATTTGTAAGAGGTTTCTGTATTGCAGAAGGCTGCAACAGCCTTTCCCAATCTGGACACCTTCCAAATGAATGTGGAATTCTGGACGCTAGAATCCATACTTCCAGTGGATTCCCAGATTGGGAAAGGCTGCCTAACAATTTCCATTTACTGTTATTACAGATCTGTGCCACAACAAATGCCAATGGTTCCTAACATTCAGGATGGAATTTAAATTCAGAAAGGTGTAAAAGTGCAGGGTTTTTTTACTCAGTCTATTAGCTAAGAAGTCTGTGTTTTATATTCTGGGGAGATGATAATCTCATTTTTCTGATATGCTCTGCATTTGTTACAAATCTGTTTTTAGTGATTGAGTGTGGACTGGTTAGTTTTAATATGCAGCTGCCATATTTTCATAAACATGGAAGATTAACTTTTTCAGTTAGTGCCATTGTCACATGCTGCAAAATAAGGAACACTGGGTACAGACCTAAATCATCTAGTTCACTGTAACATTTAAATAGTTTATTTTAAAAATGGAGAGACATTTAAAACATATGGGAATTGCTAGAAGGGACAAACTAATATATTTGTTTTAATTTAATTCTGTTCTAATGGCTAAGCTAGAAATGCAAACCAAAGCTAAAATACTTGTTTCTCAATCTTCTGAGTGGGATAATAACAAATAGGAAAAAAAATCATCTTGGTTTGGATAATTGCTTATCTGGAGCTTTGAAGGTTTCATTCCCTAGGTTTAAATATTCCTTCATATAAGCTGCAATCTGGGTCATTAGAATGTTTAAGGAAATAATTTCACTGGCTATATGGTAAAATTATATTGCCTTAAGTAAAATGTTACTGTTGCATGATAACTCCTACACAAAACTTTGAAGACCACTATACTAATATTTTGGAAATTATTCCCCTGGGAAACAAAAGTGGATACTTTGGAAAGTAAGAGTTTGACAATATTTGCTTACTTATTTAACATCTTTTTAAGCGTATTTTATTTTTATCAAAATTTCTTAAAAGTTCAAAATAGTAGCACTTTATGTAATGCTTTACTACTGAAAAACATTTTAGATAAAACAAATCTATTATATGATTAGGGAGATGTTTAACTTAATGAGAGTTTATTGGGGTGATTCCTAATGTGAATGCTTTAAAGCTTACCTTTCCAGTTTGCTTCCATCCATGTTAAAATGCATTAATTAACTCCAAATACTTAATCTTGCCATTTTCCAGATAAATGCGTAATATTAATGCTTCTGTATTCATTATAGTGCTAGGACAGCATATTTCATGATACAGCAAATGCAGTTCTGAATTGCAACACCTTTTTTCAAATTTAGTTTCAGAATTGTAATAATCAGCGAGATTAAAATACCCCCACAAATAGTTATCAGTTCTTTCATATTTAATTTTCTCAGTATCTGATATTTGCCATAAATGAAAAATTTATAATGGCCTTGGATCCAGTAGTGTACAATTCAATGTCTAGTTATTTAGACATTTTCAGACTTGGGAGACCTTGGAGGAAAACTTCAAATGCAGCTTAATTATGCAAGCAAAATAATTGAAACTTTAATATAAATATGGGAAGGATTTACATGCCCACAGAATGCTTTGATTCCTGTTTAGCATTTTTACATTTGTTTTAAAATCTATAAATCAGCAAGAGTTGTTTGTATAACTTTATAAAGAGTAAGTAGTGCACAAAAATAATTTTAAGAGGGGAAAGTTGCAATTTATGTAAGTAAAGTCTATGATAGAATTGGAGGTTCTAAAACAATTAGCACTAAGTTGTATTGTATTCTATTGTTTAATAAACTAACCAGTATGATTATTTTCACACATTAGAGGCTGGTTTCAAGTGTAATGTTAATATGGATACTAACTAATGATGCGATTCTCCTAGCAAATTCTAAAACAATTTTGTGTAGGATTTCTTTATTTCCTTTTTTTCTGGCACAGGTGCTATTCTGTATGTAAATAATAAAGGATATAAAATTTAGTGTCTGGATCATATCCACTGATCTATGGGTGGCCATATTTATTTTTTGCTGGAATGAATTTGCATGTTTTTTGTGATTTTGCGTTGTCCAGTCTATCTGGATCTACACTGCTCAGTGAATGGGCTTTAACCATCTCATTTATATCTAAAGCCAAGATAACTGGCCATCTTTTGTTCATTGGGCAAGTTTATTCTCATAGAGATTAATTTGTCCTTGAACTTGCGTGTTTTCATTTTTTAGAAACCAAGATAATTCAACTAAGAGCCTGTATATTAAATAGCAGGAAATGTGCTCTGTTTAACATGCACTTCAATTTGTTTAACACTGGACAATGTGGAAAGAATTCATCATTCATCACTGCAGCTACTGTATGTGTTAAAAGGGCCTTATATATTTTACCTGCATTGGAGTATAAGGAGAGTCCTCATCATTAATAAGGTACACTAACGATATACAATACCAGCAGTTCCCAGAGGAAGATAAATATTTAACATTTAACAAATCTTGTTTTTAGTCTTAAGAGCAAATTCCTTCTATTATGTGAAACCTATGCTGTTATACATATTTTGTGGATATATTTAATTTTGATTGACAAATAGTTGTCTAGGTACAAACTTGAAAAATATATAGTTTACTTGTGAATCTTAATTGTTTAATTGCAAAATAAAGATGTGCTTTAGTAAAAATGTTAAGTATTTTTTTATTATGAAAATCTGGGTCTTAATTATGTTATATTACTCCCTATCATTTGTATAAATTTTGGAAATTCTAGGTACTTATTTCCTTACAAATAGGAATTCATGCTCTGTGTAAGTTTGCACATACTTGCCCCCAACCAGCATTGAAACTGTATATTTAATACTACTTATATTAAAAATTACAAATAAGATGTTTTATTCTGGGCCTAACCATTGCTTTTTGCATTACTTTTCCCAGCATCTTATTCAGAAGCCAAGTAGACTTCGAGATGAAAATAATGGAGTTTTTGTAATAGGTGTTTAATTTATGTTTTCATATGTATATATTTATTTCCTCATATCCTTTTTTAGACCAACAGATGATGCTCAAACCAGCTAAGAAACGAGAAAATATAAACAATGTAATTAATTCATACTTAAGAAACAAAGTGAATTTAGCCCAACCAAAAACTCTATTAGAAGACATTATACTTTTAACGTCTGCTGCTTTATATTCCTGCATTTCTGTTTTTAATATCTATTATGTAGCTTCAACAATTTGAAGCAGCTAATAAATTAATTAAATACAGAATTACATGTAGCTTTAGCTGCCAAAATACAGTAGTATATTGACATATCAAAGGCCAGGCATCTGTTTTGCCTGTCAACAGAAAAATAAAGTATAAGATACTAACCAGATCACTTTTCTTAGTAATCCCAAACTCTGAACAACCCCCAAATTTCATACTTTCTCAGAGGAAAAAGGCCTAAGTCCTACTTGGAAAGAAGGAAAGTTCCATAATTGCTGACATTTATATGACTTTATTCACAATATTTACTGCATTATCTTTTGGGTAGGGCTGTTGTCTAACTGCAACAACTTGGGTAATATAAATCTTTTGTCACACCTTATGGCAATTCTTAATTCCCATTTTGCAATAGTGATGTGTGTGTGTGTGTGTGTGTATCTGTGTGTACTTCATGTATATTTTTACATATTTGTTACATAAGCAGATACTTATTTGAATATGTGAAGCAGCAGATGGGGACAAGTTTCCTGAAGCCCTCTAATGGTGCATCTGAAATATTTTTTGTTGAAAACACACATTGTTTCTTTTGCTGTGAGAAAGACCAGTTTCAATCCCTAACTTTCTAATGATATTGTCAAGTGATACAGAAGAACAACCCCTAAAATCTCAAAAGTGAAGATAATGCCGAGTTAGTTCAATGTCGATTAGTTGCTGTGCAATAGGTTATAGGTTATTTTAACATTGCATAGAATAATAACAGTGGATAATAGATCATGTCACCAGAAAAGCTGGAAGAGAAAACAAAACCAAAGAAAAAGCACCAAAAGAGTTGAGGAAAAATAGAAAAAATATTCACAGCATTAAAGTACAAATACATTTTAACCTCTCTCCCTAAAGTTACATTATTTTTCTTTCTATAATTTATCCTACCTAATCATCAAAACCGTAAATCATAAGTTCATTTATTTCTGCAAAATGTTGATATGGATATGGCTTCAAAGGTCAAAACACCACAACTGACTGTATATTAGAATGTGTATTCACTATAAAGGATAGCTCAAGTTGGAGCACATAATACCGGTAGTCCAATCCGCTATCTGTCATTTATTAATTACAACACTAGTCTCCCACCTTTAGTCTGATGTAAAATGAAAAGACCCATTATTGATCAACATTTTGGTCTCAATTTACATGTTTGCTTAGTAGATTTTTGATGGCTAACTAAAATTTAGAATCGGGAGGGGGAAAATCAGTGTTTGTGACTCTCCAGATTTAAATACCAGTTGAACCTGAGGATGTTAGGATGAATTAATCCAGAATATATGAATGGCTTCTAATACCCATAGAGCTAGTAACAGCATATGTTACTCCTCCCCTAAAATAGGTTTTGGATCTCCATCCTCCTGGAACACTTGTTGAAACATCTGTTTGATAAAGAGCTGAAAACATGCCTGTTTGATTATGCTTTCCTAATAACTACTCCAGGGTGAAATGTTTTTTTTAGATTGCCTGTGCTGGAGTTTACCATATTTTGGTTTCCTTTATTTTTTTAAATATAGTATCTGCAGGACCGCAAGTCCCCAATTCAAGTACAGAAAACACTTTTTAATACTTGGCTCCTAGCTCATGATGGTCCGGATTTGGGTAGCCCGGATACAGAAGCCGTCATATTATGCTTTTCCATAAACTCAATTCAATTTATCTATTGATTAGCCCTTGGGCCATATCAAGTACAGAGTTCCAGAAACAAATCATTACAAAAGTTTGGTAAAACAAATTAAATGAAATTGGAATAACTCACGATTAAAATGCAATTAGAATAAAATACGATCTAAAATGAAAACAGAATAAAATACAATCATTTAAAATACCATTTAAATATGATTAAAATTATATCATAATGTCACCCCTGCATCTACCTAATCAGTGTTAAAACTACTATTAAAATTACATTGTTAGATCAAATGGTCTTTCCTACAATCTACCGCATTCTGCTGCACCAACTTTGTCCTTTTTTCCATCAACTTTGCCGCAAATTTAGCAATCCATTTTACCAACTGCGAGTTAGAACCTAACAAACAAGGTCGCAAAAAGTGCTCTTTAGACTTAGGGGTGCTGGTATAAAAGATCCTGCCCAGTTGATGTTCCCTCAGATCTGAGTATAGGGGGCAATCAAAAATGACATGGAACATTGTTTCAACTTCCCCTGTCCCACATAAACAGACTCTTTCTCTTAGAGGAATACCCTTATACCTACCCCAAAGCATGTTTGTTTGAAGTTGGTCTAACCTCAATTTGGTAAAAAATCTCCTTAAGACGGGAAATAAAGGCACAGTTAAATATTTTTCTATTTTAAACATTTGTTTATTGGCTGATAACCAGGGGCAAACTTTTACTGCTGTCACCTGTGCAATATCTGATTGGGCATAAACTCAAAGCGGTATTTGAGAATAACGTTCAAAAACAATTGACTCGAAGACCCTTAAAAGAGAATAAAACGACCCTAGTCGTTTTATTTATTTTTAGTAAACTACTTAAACGATTCGTGTTTGGAACGTGGCGTGGGAGCCCCCGAAAATTCAGGCACCTTCCTTCCTAGACATCTCCCCAAAATACATACGCACAGTCACACATACAACACACACACACACACACACACAAAACCACGCACGCATTTCGTCTTGGCGACCTGTCCAGCCTTAAACCACGCGACCAGCTCTGGCAGAGGAGGCCCGGGCAGGCGGCCGGGCGAGGGAAGAGGAGGAGGAGGAGGAGGAGAGAGGCGGCTCCTTAGTCTTACTCGGCGGCCATTTGCCTCCGCCCCTCGTCCCTTTCCTCATCGCCACCGGGATCCGATCCCGCCAGAGCTGCTTTTTAGCGCCGGCGGCCGGGTCGCGGAGGAGCGCCCTTTGGAAGCGAAGGCGGCTGGGCCGGTAAGTTGAGGAGGACGTGGGGTGTGGTTGTTGTTGTTATTGTTGTAAAAGCAAGGTGAAGTTTCCCCCGAAGAACCGCAACCAGACTGTTGCTTCTTTCCTTTGCTCCCTCCGTCCTTTTCTCTTTGTCGCCCTCGGGGAGGCTTTCGAAACTCTCCAGAGATCTTAAGTTTCGTCTCCCCGCCCTCTTCTCCAGTGGTCCGCGAGGGTGGATCGATCCTGTTGATCCCTGGAAGGTAGGGGGGGCGAGGGGAAATCCGTGCCTCTTCAGCCTTTTTGGATGCCTCTAGGGTGGCCACCTCCCTTCGCCACCGCCCCCCCCCCCCCCCACACACACACCGACACAGACACGCGCGTCACGCCTTGTTCAGATGGCCGTGTAAACCTTTTCCTCCCCACCCAATTCCCCGGATCTATCCGGTTGCTCCTGTCGAGCCTCCCCAAAAGGTGTCGCGCTCCCTGTGACAAAAGCGCGCTTAAGGTGGGAGAGAAGTGAGTCCAAAGTGCGTCTGGGCAGGAATTAAAAAAAGAAAAAAGTGATTTTAAAATAGAGGATTAAGGCCGTGGTTTTTCTGCCTCAAACGCCTTGATCTTTTCACCCACGAGAGTGACAAAATCGTCTCCCGGTGCCTTGGAGTCAGGCTCAATTTTGTTTCTGTAAGATTCTCTGCTCAGTCCTTGTAAATTTCCCATTTTTTCCGAAATCGGGGGAAGTGCTTGAATCATTGATCCCTCCCCACCTATTTCTATATTTCCATGGTACCTATGTTTTATTTTTATTTGTTTTAATCCCTTCTTTTAACGGTGGACAAGGTTAGCTAAATCTTCCTTTTCCCAGATTTTGCTGGAAGGCCTTGATCCTCCATATGTATGGACGAACTTGATCTGCTTAGTACATTATGATGATATTGTAAGTGTTTAGCCCAGATATTATTTTGTTAACCTGTTCTAAAATTGGGGTCTAATGCAATTTCCAGTTTTATCTTGCTCTGGAGTGGTGTAAGTGTGTTCCCTATATAATGGTTCTGTTTTATTTTCCTAAATATGTTTGTAATCCCATCATGGGTGCTCTGACATTTCCTACAAGTAATGAAATAAGACCATAATTTTGTGTGAAACTGACTGTATAAAGGGAAGAGATTATATATGTATATGCAGCAGTGTGCCGTGTACATTTGTTTTTGTTGCACGCTAGCTTGTCCATAGGAATTGCTATGATAGAGGTACCATATTAGAACAAGATGTTATATGGTTAGAAAAATCACTATAAATTTCATACTCTTGTGACAATTTAAAGCAGAATGGACAAATATTCTTTTTTGTTTTTGTCTACTGTCTATGTACTTAATGAACATTTTGTATCCTTTACCAAACAAGTTAACTCTGCCATATGCATATACACCTGCTATGCACCCCCTCTCCGCCTTATTTCTTAATGTATGTGTAAGTGTGTGCAATGTACTCTCATTGCGAAACTACCCACCCTTTTTCCTATGAGTATTTTCCCTTTACCATAGCCAAGATTTCTACTTGTTCCTACTTAGTTCTCAGACTATGAAAATAGTCCTTTCGTGGACCTGTAAATGATTGTTTGGAGAAGGCATACTAACTGAAATTAATTAATTAAGCAAAGAGACAAAATTCACAACACCTCCTTCCAGATTCTCAGCCCAATAATATATGTAGCTTTGCTATATATGGTGAGTTTTGGTGAGTCTTAAACAATAGCCTTTTGGAAAAACAAATCTGATACTTATATGTGCTATCTTGTGTGAAACTGCCAGCGGTAGCTGGTTTGTATACAGAGTCCAGATTCAATCCCACATCATATGTTTTTAGAAAAACTAGAATAAAAGATTTATAAAGATTTATTCTGTATCTCACAGAATCATAGTTAAAGTAACCAATATTATATAGCTAAACCAACTTGCCAAAGCAGGTTTATATATCCAAAAAGTGCAACACCTTTAAATTTCATACTCATAATTTTTTAAAGTTAGGGTCTGGAGTTGTTTAAAAAAACAAACCAGCTTTGAATTAACCATTGTTAATGAGAGCAAAAACAATTGAATTATATTGACAGGTTTAAGGTTTTAATCATAAAAGGTATACTTGAAGATTAAAATTTAAATCTCCCAGTTCTGCTAACTTGACCTTTGAAGAATTTCAGGCTTTTACAAGGACATGTGAAGGCAAGTACAGGCAAACAAAGTAGAAGGTATTTATGCCAGTTTATTCTCTCTAGTACTGGTGGAAGATAAAATTTCTGCCATCATTTGGATTCAATTAGTCATTCAGGGTAGAAACTCCAGGAATGCTCTTAATGTTGAGCCTTGGTAGTACAGTGGACTAAAGCACGCTGTTATTAACACCAGCTGCCTGCAATTACTGCAAGTTTGAATCTCACCAGGCTCAAAGTTGACTCAGCCTTCCATCCTTTCTAAGGTAGGTAAATTGAGGACCCAGTTTGTGGGGGCAATAAGCTGACTTTGTATAAAATATACAAAAGTTTGGCTATTGCTTAGTGCATTGTAAGCGGCCCTGAGTCTCCGGAGAAGGGCGGCATATAAATCAAATTTAAAAAATAAATTAAAAAAATTATTTTAAAAAATGTATTTTTTGTGAGTAGGCTGGCTTCCCTAATCTAGCTCAAAAAAGTCTTTATCTATAGTCAAGATCATCATTTTGCATAATACTAGAATTTATGCATGACCATCTCCCAATTTCTTATAATAGGAAAGCTGGTAGAAAGGCTTCTTTTGCCACTTGGTCACTGGATCTAATAATGTATGAACCCCAGTGCTTTTAAATAATTATTGAATATAGTTCAATAATATAGTTCAATAATTGCATCATCAGCTTACAAATAAAGTATTGTTTTATTCTATATTGCGAAGCTGTGTCTTATTGGGAGACACTGTCCTATCATGCTTGCCTATCCAAGGGATGGAGATTACAAGAATGACTTTAGTCTTCCAACTTTTGATAGGAATATAAACACTGTGATCATGAACTATTTAGGTGGATGGGAAGTTGCTGAAAAAGTGATTGATTTGTACTTACAGAAATGGGAGGGGGGTTGGAGGAGGCAATATGGATTATCTGAATTCATGGATGTCTTCAGACATAGAAAATACCTATGCCTAGGCACAGGGACAGGGACAGGAGAGACATTAGTCCCTTTCATGGGTGACTCTGTGATTAGAATGGAGAGAGCACAACCAATCCTGTCCTAGGCATTCCAGTGGTTTTCAAAGCTGTCCACACAATGCTGTATCCTTCTGAGTACTGTTTTATTGGCCCAGTTGTGGTTAAGGGAGAGATGGGCCCGTGGTTAACAGGTGTCCCAAGGCTTTATGCTTTCTTCTATCTTTTTAAATACCTACATAAAAGTTTCAGGAGAAGTCATTCATCATTTTGGGGTGATGATAGTCAGTTGTACATTTCCACCTAAGGCTCATTTGGAGATGCAATTGAAATTCTGATTGTGAAAAAAAAGAGACTCGGACTCAATCCAAACAAAATGGAGTGGGTGTTAATTTAAAAGCTAACTGATTCCAATCCTGCACCATTTTTAATTCTCAAGGAGGTTGCACTTTCCCAGGAAGAACAGTCTCCTAAGTGAGTAGTCTCCCAGGACTTGCAGCTCCTGCTTGAAAGAACAGGTAAAAGCTGTGGCTAGTGTTTTAGTTGTAGCCTTACCTTGAAACAGGGCGCTCTGAAGATGGTCATGTGTGCTGTTATCATCTCTTGATTAGATAACTAGAATTTGTTCCAGATGGGTTTGTCCCTGTATACCAGCCAGAAACCATCCAGGATGTCTCAGCATATGTGCTTACTCAGCCATTGCTCTACTACGTTGCTATCAGTGCTTCACCGATTACTGGTGTATTTCCAATTCAAGATGCTTTACAGCCTTATATGACTCAGGGGCAGGGTACCTAATAGCCTTCCTTCCCCAGATAGATTTTGCCCATCCCATTCAACTTGGCAAGGCTTATAGGGAGGTGTGGCAGAAACAAATCTAACAATAGGCATTCTCTATAGAAGCTCCCTCCTTTGGAACAGCTTGCTTCCTAGGCAAGAATGGCATCCACTTTCATGGTTTTTCCAGAGTCTGATGAAAACTTAGTTTTTACTTTGTGTGTTAGCTGTGTAGCTTTGGGGCCTATGTTAGTCTAATGTTTTAAGGAAACTTGGTGTTATTTATTATTTTATATTTTTAATATCAGTAAACTGCCTGGAACTCTTCCAGATTGAGAAAGATATTAGCATCTACAAGCCACTTCCTGAATTCCTGTGATATGTTGATTCTATTTGGTTTCTACAATTAATCCTTCTGATAGCTCCTGGTACTGATAGCAGGGATGTAACATTATTGTATGTATATCTGTTTTACAAATGTTTTTTCTTTTTTTTTCTTTACATTTTTATTATTAAAATATTGGACACAATGCGACCATCCTGGCATTATCTCCACCATACACACTAAAATATAAAGCACATATCATAAATACTCATCATACATTACTGCTTATATACAATTATTCTGCCCAATATACTCATTTATATTCACATATATTACATCACATTTTGGGTCTACAAATCTTGATTATTTCCTGTTCCAACTCCCACCTCTCAGTTCCAACCATTGGTAAAATCTGTTCCATATATCATCATATTCTGTCTCCTTTGTTTTTTAATTCAAAGGTCAATCTTTCCAATTCTGCGCAAACCAATATTTTCTTTATTATCTCCCTTTCTAAAGGTATATTTTCACTTTTTCATTGTTGGGCGTATACCATTCTCACTGCTGTTATAATGTATAGTATTAAATATGTTGATTCTTTACTATAGCCCTCTGATATAATTCCTAATAAAAATAGTTCTGATTTAAATTCTAATTTTTGTCCAACCATGTTTTTTCCATAGCACAGGTACATTTAGAAACTTTGTGAAATGTAAATGTATATCTGCTTTAGGGAGAAATAGTGCCATCTTGATTTCTCTTGAAACATTCACAACTTCTTTTTCTGGTCTTATTTAGGAACGATGTTAAGTTTCTTTCGCCGAACACTTGGACGCAAGTCTATGCATAAACATGCTGAGAAAGAGCGGCTAAGAGAAGCTCAGCGAGCTGCAACTCACATCCCTGCAGCTGGAGATGAGAAATCTATAATTACGTGCAGGGTCTCTTTGCTGGATGGAACGGATGTCAGTGTGGACTTACCGGTATGATACATTTAATGTATTTTATCAAGAATCTTGGCAAAAGAAAATGTGTCCTCCTTTATCTCTCAGTTGAATGGAATACATTGTGTTCATGTGATTTAGTCAAGAATGCAAAAATTATTAAAGTTAAACGTTCTTAAAAGATGTTGGTCATAGGTCTTCCAACAAGGATTTTTAGAAGAAGTACTAGGAACAAAAACTACTGAGGGAATGGACTCTCTCTTTTTCTGTAGTCCCTTGCCTGCTATCCACATTTTCTGGAGAAGGTTAGGGAACAGCAGATTTGGATTGTGTGAGAATATTTTTCTTCCAGTGTGTTTCAGATTAAAGAGCAGTCAAAGAAAGCTGCTTTGACAAGGTTTTGCCTTTCTGTGTGTTTTTTGCAGAAGCCCCAGAAGTACTTTGTAAAAGAAATGCTCTGTTTACTCCCTCTGGCTGATTTATAGTTCAGTTAAAGATGAAAAGAATTATATACGAGGTTTTGTCCTTTATTTCTTTTTGAGCAATACTGATAATTGGAAAAGATAAATTGCACAGGTCTCATTTCTAAAACAACAAAAAAAGACATCAATTCTTTTTTTTTTTAAATGGTAGATTTAATTTGATCTACTTAATAGTAGATTGAAATATTTAACTGCTGTTTGGACTTTCTCTGGCCAGGACAAAATTTTGAAACCTAAATACTGTATATTAATCTAGAAATGGATGGATTTTTATTCCACTCTGTATTTGTAAACAATTTCATTTGCTTTATTCTTTACTGTTGTAGATCAAATACTAAAGGCCTAAAGCCAGGAAATTAAATAAAGTTGAACATATAAATTATGTAACTAATTAGGTCAAAAGTCAGTAGATTGAGACAATGTCTTTCTATTTTGCTGAAATAGAGTTCTGTTGCCATCTAGTTATTAAGATACATCACTTTAGAAATTAAAGTATTCTTGCTTTTTAGTATCTCATGGAATATGATGTATTTCATTGAAAAAAAATATTTCACCAATGTATTGCCTCAATCACAACAGTAACCCGACAGCGTACAAAACGTGCATATTTAAGAGTTAAAAGAAGTAACAGAAAAAAACTATTCATAATAAAGAATAGTAATGTTACTAACATTGCATTGGAAAAAAACCACAACATATTAAAAACATACATCTGGGATCACAAACCATTATGCTGAAGATTTACTGAAAGGCCAAGTTTAAGGGCCTTACGTAAACACAAAAGGGTTTGGGGCCATGCAGGCTTCAGGAGGAATTCTGGTCCAGAGGGCATGTGTGGTCTCAGAGAAGGTTCATCTCTCATGACCTACAGATTTCAATGCTCTGTTGATGGAGCAAGCTGATCCTTCTAGATTTTACAGGATGGGTAAAATCTGGGACCAGACAACTGGTCCCATAGGTATCTAGGTCCTAACCTATGAAGGATTTACTTTGAATTCTAGCCAGTGCAGTTTATGTAGTAGTGTTACATAGGCAAAATAAGGTAAACTCATAATGATTCATGCTGTTGCATTTTGGATCAGCTCTAGCTTCTGATTGTTCTTCAGGGACAACCATATATAGAATGCATTGCAGTAATCTTTATGCGGAGTGACCAAGCAGGAGTAACTGCATAAATATCATAATCTGAAGATCCCTCCACATGCTGGGAGGATGATAACTGTCACATCACATGAATCTGTGCAAAAGCCTATATATTTTTCATTTATGGAAGCGGTACCGCTTGATAAGAGGGGAGGGGGGAAGAGTATTTTGCGGGATCATCAAGATTAGGGGAAAAATTACTTTTGCAGTGAAATGGCTTTATTCAGACTTGCGACAAATGCAGACTTTGTGAATTACTCCTTGTTCTATTTTTCTTTTTTTAAAACAAGCAGCTTTTTCTCAGTATGAATGGCTTCAAAATTCTGTTAGTAGAGATATATTTAAAGCTTCGGTATTGTGTGTGCATTTTAAACACTTTAACCTTTTATGAATGTTGGGTATGGAAGAACAGGAAGCAGGAATTTAGGTTGACAACTTATGGTAACTGCTTAGGGGCATTCATAATTTCCCATAAAAGAGATTTGTTCTGATTTTTTCTGCATCTAAACTAGGCACATAAGAAATTTCAAAAGTTCACAGTTATTGTCATTCCTTTTCAATAGGCTAAAAATGGTTGGATTTTTCTTTTAGCAGCATTTCTCCTATTCACCATCTGGAATGTTATGAGATTGAATTACCTTCCCCAGACCCTCGGACATTGTCCACTTGTTCTATTTTGAATAATAGACCACATATTTATGCTTAGTTGAGATGGCATTAAGATTTACTATATGACAATTTCTTCCTTTGAGAGAATAAAATAATTGTGCTTCCCATCACTTGTTGGATTTTATAAAAAGTACAAACCAGTAATTAGTATTTCAGTTTTAAAATGATTCAAAATGCATGCCATTAATCAATTGAAACAACGGAAGCATTTCAAGGAATTACTTTTAGTTTTCTGCAACTTTTGAATTGAATTTTGCAATTAAATTTTTATTTCTGATATGGATTTATTAAGTAAAAAATCATTGTATGGCACAAAAGGGCTTGTTCAGGATTTTATAATATGATAAGAAAAGAAATTGAATTATTGAGGAGTAACTTTTAATACCAGATACTTTAGGGATGCAGGATTCCTGGAATAGAAATGATTAATAACCAATGGTTTGGGAATAATTTTATACAGAAAACGCTTTCATTTAACTTACTGTATATTGAGATGGGATTGTTGATCTTTTTGTAATGAAATATTTGATTACTTATAAATAGTATAATTATTATTGCAACTTTAAAAAATAGTTTGGATAATCACTTTTAGAATTTTTTTATTTCCTAATTATTTTACCTAGCATATATGCATTCTGAATTAGAATGAAGGTTCTTGAATAGTTTCTTTGGCACTAAAGTTCTTGTTATGGTTAGGAATAAAATGCACAAATCCCCTCCCTCAAAAAAACACATCTTGGATTACAAACTGTGTATTATCCTGAAGAATTTGGAAATGCTTCTGAAAAATTATATTAACAATAAAGAAATCTGAAATTTTTAATAGCGTTGGCTTCAGTAATCAATTCTAAGTCCTTTTGGGAACTGTGTAGATAATGAGATAAAACAATAGGATCTACTATCATAATACAATAAGAAGTTTGAGTTCCAGAACTACTAAGAGTTTTTGGTTCATTTAGTAAAAAATTGACTATTATAATTTGAAGCCAGAACAGTAGTAGTTATTTATAAAATTATGGAATAGTGGAGTTGAAAGGAACACTATTTTATCCAACCTTTAATATATATGGGAAAATAAATTACATAATTTTTTAAAAAATCCCTGGAGACAGAGAACCTATGATCTCCATAGATATTTCCTAATGTTAGAAAGATCTTATCAGAAAGTTTATCCATATATCTAAATGAAATACAGATAAATACAATGTGTACTTGTTGTTTGGTCCTAGTTTTGTATGGAAAGGAAACTTGTTCCAGATCATCTTCCCTGGGGAATACTTTTAGGTACCTGATTGTTGATATCATGTGTCTCCTCAGTCTCTTTTTCCAAAGACTGAATTTCACCCCATTCTTCAGCCTGTTCTCATAACACGGGTCCTCAATTTTTTGGATTATTTTTGTCACTCTATTAGACTCGTTCTAATTTATAATTTGAGAAGGGGAACATTTGTGTCTCCTTTGGGGTAGAAAACAAACTAACAAATATGCAATCTTCTTGTCCCTGCTTTCACCTCTCATATTTGAATATTTAACTTTCCTCAGAGTTGAAAATGCCATGCAAAAACTCACTGGCTGCAGATGTAGGATTGGACTTGGGAACTGGGAAGGAATGAGTGAACACTTAAGGGGAACTTTTCAGAAATGATTGCTCAGTCCTAAGAAAGAGGAACGTATGTGGAAGAAAATCGGGATAACCCCAAATGGGGCAGAGCGAAACCCTCAGGAGGTTTTCAAAATTCTGTTACTCTGCAATAAAGAGCATTATTGGAATTCCTGCCATGACTGTTTCTTGCCCACACTGGATCATACTTTTTCAGACAACACACCTCACAGGATTATTGTTGCAGGGGAAAAACTAGAAGAAGGCGTGTTACGCATGCCATCTTGTACTCCTGCAGGAAAGGTGAAATAAACATCTCAACGAATCATTATTAGTTCAATTATTGGAGTCAATACGTTCACTGCTATTCTTTCTTTGGTCTCTGGAATAGTTTTACAGCCAGAATTTGTACCTATAGTGTCAAGAGACCTGGAGTACTTCTTGGCAGCTTCTGGCCTCAGGAGGAGTGTAACTAAGCTATATCTTCCTAACTCGATTCCTCTTGCAATTTCAGAAAAAAGCAAAAGGACAACATCTGTTTGAGCAGATAATGTACCATCTGGACCTTATTGAAAATGATTACTTTGGCCTACGATTCATGGATTCAGCACAAGTGGCTGTGAGTATCATGGTATTTTTCGATACGATATTCTAGTAGATTAAATCATATTAAGTGCAATTTGAGATTTATGTATTATATTGTATGTTACAAACATGTTTTTCATGATAAAACAATTTATCAGTACTGTTACTTTAGAGCAGGGGTGTCAAACTCAAGGCCTGGGGGCCAGATCTGGCCTGTGGGGCCACCCTGGAAACAGCAAAGGGCCAGAATGCAGTGCCTCTGCCAGGGAAAATGGAGGTCAGGAGAGCCGCATGTGGCCCTCCCGAGCTCCATTTTCCCTGGCAGAGGGTTGCAGGAAGCCATCACAGCTGAAAACTGAGCTCACAAGGGCTGCGTGAGGCCCTCCCGGGCTCTGTTTTCTCTAGCAAAGGGTTGCAGGAGGCCATCGCAGCCAGAAACGGAGCTCATGAGGGCTCCGTTTTCGCTGGCAGGAGGCTGTCGCAGCCAGAAGCTGAGCTTGGGAGCCTGTTTTCGCTGGCAGAGTGCTCAGGCCACCAAAGGCGCCCCTGACACGAGTGACGTCGAGCTGGCCACGCCCACCCCGGCCCCTGAGGTCAAACACAACCCTGATGTGGCCTTCAATGAAATCGAGTTTGACACTCCTGCTTTAGAGGTTGTTCTTAGTCATGCCAGCTGGAATTGCCCAACATATATGTAGAGTACTCAAATTTGGTAAATGTTCATTTAACATCTTTTGGTAATATTTTTTCTCCACTAACAAATTTTATTAAAAGGCATATGCTTTCAGATACCTTTTATTTTTTGCCACCATAGGTAACGTGGTTCTCCTAAAGGGTAGACATCTTTCATTTGCTATTCTTTCATGTGCTTCTGCCAGCTCACATTAAAATGATTGCTGCTTATGGCATGTTTTCTTATAAAGTTTGCCCATATATCCTTAGATTATTGTCAGTATTGGGTACCATACTAATCTAAGGTAACAAATCAATTGTTTGTATTTGTGTTCAGTCGTTTTCACTTATTTATAGCCTGAATGTATTCATGATTCTTGTGTGTTGGTAGGTAATTTTTAATCAATCCTTTGAAAAATTGTTGGATAGCTTGTTTTAATTTGAAGTTCGTTTTATGCAAATCATAATGGGATGTAGTGTCCAAGGGGGAAAAATGCTTACTTTGTTCTGTGAGCTGTGCCTGTGTTGAAAGTTTTGTGTTCTTTACTGTTCATCTTGCTCTCCCTCTCATTTTATATTAGAATAGAATAGAATAGAATTTTTTATTGGCCAAGTGTGATTGGACACACAAGGAATTTGTCTTGGTGCATATGCTCTCGGTATACATAAAAGAAAAGATACATTCGTCGAGAATCGTAAGGTACAACACTTAATGATAGTCATAGGGAAACAGTCAATATAAATCTTAAGGATACCAGCAACAAGGTTACAGTCATACAGTCATAAGTGGAAGGAGATGGGTGGTGGGAACGATGAGAAGATTAATAGTAGTGCAGACTTAGTAAATAGTTTGACAGTGTTGAGGGAATTATTTGTTTAGCAGAGTGATGGCATTCGGGGAAAAACTGAAATATTAGAGGTTAGAATCCTTTCTCATTCAGCATAATGCAAGATATTCTAAGTCCCAATATCTAACATTTTCCTAACAGCTCAGGTTAGAAAATATGAATGTACTTGATTTATAGCCCTGCTTTCTTCCCTGCAAACACTCAAATTCAAAGAAAGGTAGACTAAAAAAAAGTGAAATGAATAATACAATAATATTAAAATAATCTTAACAGTTAAAAGCATGGTAAAAGTATGGATTTTTAGGGATTTTCTGAGTGCTGAGAATGTGGAAATCAAGGATTTCGTTCTGAGAGCAATGCAGGAACTGGTCCTGCTGCACATACCAGGAAAAAAAAATGACCCTGTGACATAGTGGGTGTCTTCAAGAGGTTCTTTCCTGCCATTCTTAACAATTCGGTTGGTTTACAATCAGAGTGATGTCAGAATTCTCCCGAAAAATTTTGGTTTTTTTAATCTCGCTCTCCCTCTATCCATTCATACATCTGTCCATCCTAAGATTCCAGTGTTTGAAAAGACTTTGAAAGTTACAGTAGGGGCATATTTGGATTTCTTGATGATGAATTCTGATTCTATTTGAATAGCTCTTGGAATTGTTATTTTTATAGTAGACAAAAAGATGTCGTTGAGTTTGGTACTGATCTCCTGCTGCCAGTGAATATATAGGTTCAGTTTTGCTGAACTTCTTAATTAGGGAGTAAGAAACATGTGCATCTCCAAATGTTACTAATTACATTTCATCGCTCTTGGGCTACTGAAAGTTCAGCATGGAATATTTCTTGTTTCTGTGATCAAAGGTAGTGATCAGAAATTTAGGAAGCATCATAAGGAAAGTGTTTCAATCAATCAATGTCATAGAATTGATATTGGATGTTCCTCAGTCACACAGGGGCTAAAATCCAAGTGGGAAAACATAGATTCCTCCTCTCTAGTTAATTGAATTATAGTTTATTTGAATTGAATTTAAGCTTGTTTTACAGCTGGTTTTGGTTCAGAAGCATCCCTGATTAGTCAAACGATATGAATGATTGCTGTTAGATAGGGGAATGGATTCGTGTTAGTTTTGTTGAACTTCTCTGCAGGTTGTTGAACATTTCTGGACCTTGCTGATTTGCGACTGAAATCACAACGTTACCTTCTATCAATGTAAGAAAATGTGTCTTATTCAATGTCTTTGCCACTGATTTATGGCAAAAATGGATTTAATACACCAGTTTTGCCTCTTAACCCCTCCCATTGCTAAAAAAAAAATCCAGCCTAATTCACATCACTGTCGTTATAGCACTAAACTTGTGACCTTGATGATGTTGTTTTTAAATAGTTTTTCAGTCACAAGGGGATCACTACTTCTGGATTAGGGCAATTCACCAGAGTTCTGTTTTGTCTCCTATAATGATTTTTTATTTGTTTCCCATATGTAAGAGTTCTTATTGTTTTTTTTTAATTTGTTTGTTTGTCTCGTTGTTCAATATAATACTTCAGGATTTATTGAATCTTTCCATTGTCTACTTTCCCTTGTATAAGAGAGCTAGGATTCCAAGTAAATAAATAAAACTCTGCAAGTATTAGATGTCACAATCCTTTAAAAAAAAATTCTCCAAACAGATGAAAATTAATTAATTAATTTTTTTCCAGATTGATCACACTTTGTGACCCACTGTCACAGAGACGCATTTTTAAACAGTTATTTTGGCTGTTAGGGACCACAAAGTTTGTGTCTTGTAGTGTCAAAAGTGGGTCAGTCTGAACAATTGACAGACTTCAGGGGTGAGGGGAATAGATGCACTTTGACTTACATTTTATTGCGAATAAGCCAGAGAATAATTTATTGTAACTCTGACATTTAATACCATTATAATACTCTTCTGTTAACACAGAATTTCCTGTAGATAAGAAAGCAGGTTGGCCAAAGAGGGAAAGCTTGTTTTTCCACAAGTCCACAACACTGCTGTAGCTAGAGAAAAGAAAATTCTCCCATAGCCAAACTCGGAAAGATCCTGCCAATGGTAGAGTGATAGTATGATCTCTACTTCCTCTGTAAGAATGGGCAGTAATGTTTTATTTCTTATTTTTTAAAACAGGTAGGCAATCAACAGTATGTAAGTAGCCACTGGCTTCCATGTTATAGCCCCAAGTCACTATGCTAAAATTTAATGGCAAAGTGGCCAATTTTTCAGTATAATTTTTAGCAATATTTTGTGTAGTTGTGTTTATCGTCATTTTAATTTTTGAGTTTGAAATATTGCATCCTCTTTCCAAAATGCGGCTGTTTTTTTTTTTTGTCCCCAATCGTGTTTTTAGAAAAGGCAGTTCTTGATGGAAGTAAATATGCCATACTAAGCTCTCAAGGAATGCCATAGTAGAGACTAAATAGCTTAATATGCTGTAGGACAGGGATCCCCAAGTTTTTTGGTTCTGGGGACTGGCAGTGGAGGCAGATTCAGTGGGTTCAGCCGTTGGGGGTGGCAGGATGGTTTCACATGCACAACCAAAATCCTCTGTATGCATAAATGAGATTTTGTGCGCTTGCCTGCTGCTTTGGCAGCCCAATTCCCAACGGGCTATGCCATGGGGGTTGAGGATCCTAGCAATAAGAACTAGCTTTTTTTTTAATGTATTATTCAGCAGCATGTCTTACTAAGTAGGATAGTCCACATTAAATACAGGTAGTGTTATCATTCTAATTGGGACCATTGTTAAGTAAAGTGGTAATTAAGCAAAACATTCTAATTTAGCAACAACAGTACTGGCAATCCAGATTGCAGTCATTAGGCAATGACCTCATGGTTCTGCCTTTTTAAAAAAAGGGAACATAGATGGGAGAAGATAAAAAGTTGAAATACAGGCAAATTGTGCAGGGCTGGAGAACATGGCCGCAGTAGTCATAACTGTGGGCTAGTCGCCAAGTGTCCTAATTTTGATCACATGACTTCAGGAATGTTGCAATGGCCACAGCTTTGAGGACCCATCATAAATCATTTTTTCAGCACCATCTTCACTTTCAACAGTCTTTGAGCAAATGAACATAATTCAAGGACTACTTTGTTTTGGGATTGGCTACATAAATACTGGCAAATAAATAGATGGGGAAGAAATGGAGGTAGTGACAGATTTTATTTTCCTGTGTTCCAAGATCACCGCAGATGGGGACTGCAGCCAAGAAATTAAAATACGCTTGCTCCTGGGGAGGAAAGCTATAGCAAATCTAGACAGCATACTAAAAAGCAGAGACATCACCCTGCCAACAAAAGTGCATATAATCAAGGCTATGGTCTTCCCAGTTGCAATGAACTATGGTGCTGGAGAAGACTCCTGCGAGTCCCTTGGACTGCAAGGTGATCAAACTGGTCAGTCCTAGAGGAGACCAACCCTGACTGCTCTTTAGAAGGCCAGATCCTGAAGATGAAATTCAAATACTTTGGCCACCTAATGAGAAGGAAGGACTCACTGGAAAAGAGCCTGATGCTGGGAACGATTGAGGGCAGATGAAGGGGACAACAGAGAATGAGGTGGCTGGATGGAGTCACTGAAGCAGTTGGTGTGAGCTTAAATGGACTCCAGAGGATGGTAGAGGACAGGAAGGCCTGGAGGAACCTTGTCCATGGGGTTGTGATGGGTGGGACATGACTTCGCAAATAACAACACATATATATGGTAACTGCAAGAATCATAGAACAACATTTTTGGATTGGGAAAACTATCAAATAATGTTGCCTTTTAAATTTGCATTGTCATACCGGAAGAAATGATGATTGTTGCACATATGAATTTGAATTCTTTGTCAATATTCAGGGATTATCAGAGTGGCTGTCAGTTAATAGAACAGTGAGCTATTTGGGCCAAAATTGCTGAACGCCTTCAATCATTTGAAGTTGTTTTATTTTAATTTATATATCAATTTGTGTTGACATTTTTTGCTCGGTTCTGCTGAAGGAAATTTGCCAGAGTCTGGTTTATGTTAAATAAATTAGAATAGGGAAAGCAGCATCTTTTGTGCATTATCATGAGCTGGCTTGGCTGCTAACCTTGGCGAGAAAAGTGTGCTAGTCTACCAGGCTTATGTCTCTCACCCTTTGCACTGTTTGTCCCATTACCTCCCCCTCTTGCATGTGCCACTCAAGCTACATTCTTGGTGGTAGTGGTGGTGTTAGGAACTGAGTTGAACTAAGTGGTGTTGGTGCCTGTCTCTGATCTGTTAACAGCCCCCTTTTGGAATGTGGAGGAGGTGAAAGAAAACAGGCTGGAGCTGAAGCAAACATATTCTCTCCCCTGAAGTGTGGGAATATCCTGCCTCTCTCGTTCATCCTAGCTTGTGCTTTCATAGCACCTGCAGTGCTCAGGTCTGCTGAATTGTTCTCAGCAAAGCAAGTTTAAATTGGAGGATACCAGCTGCTGATGGATCACTATCCCTCAAAATGTCCATGATGTAATTTCCTGTTGCTGATTTATTGCCTGGGTGTCTAGGAAAATTACCTAATCCATTTCCTTCTGCACCAAGAACCAGCTGCCTTCATGGATAACAAAGCCAGCCTCTTTTAACTAAGTGCACTCCAGCTTTAAATTATGGTTTATTTCTGCTATAATTCTGTGTGTAAATTTCTCTGTTCGTTAATACAGCTGTTGACGTATTATTATTATTTTGCTAAGGTACTGATTTCTTTGGCAAGAATGAATGTTTGATTAGAGATGAGTTTAAAGGTGCCATGGGATTGTATAAGTATACAATACACTAATCCCTAGCATTTTTTCCTCTGACATCACACAATCTTTTCAGAAATGTCCTAACTACTGGGGAAGTATTTGCTTAGGGATGTAATGGAAAGAAAAAAAAATACTGTAAATATGACCCCTTGCTCAGTTCATAAAAGGACACACGAATCAAAACTTAATTGAAATTAGATTGCTAGGATTTAAATCTAGACCGCTATAAATGAAAGGTAACTGATTAACTGTGATTGTTGCTCGTTGCTGAGGCAACCAGTGTACAGCGAGAATAAATCTGACTATCTGATTCGATGGGACATCAATTAGATTCCTACAGTTCTAGAACAAGTTGCTTTAATTCCCCCTATGAGTCAATCACTAAGATTCCTTTGATATACTGTACATGGAATTTGCTCTATTTCTTGCATTATTTGTATAAATTAAAATCATGGTTTTGAAAACTGGAACTGCACTTGTCTTGGTGTTCTTTCGCTTCATCTTTCACTGTTGTTAGAGAAATAATTTACAATGGAGCTCATGAAAATGAATTACGTACACTCACTCTGCACTGTTTTCTCATTGCCATTATTTGATGGCAACCCATAGTCAGGCCTTCAGACTAAAAAAACCATGTGCTTATGTATTATTATTATTATTATTAGTAGTAGTAGTAGTAGTAGTAATAGTAGTAGTAGTAGTTGCATTTTTATGCCGCCCAACTCCCGAGGGACTCTGGGTGGCTAACAACAGAGAATAAAACAATGCGAACAATATCCCATACAAAAGTTTAAAAGAAAACATTAAAACCCATACACTCCAATTCGTGGCCGGGTGTCGCAAGATCACCATAGCGAGATCAACGTAGGCCACCAGGTTGAAAAGGGGAAGAGGCAACATGTGTGATTGCTTCCCAATCACAGACATTTAAATTAATATGGCAAGAAGAAAAAGAACTTTTCTGATTGCTTAGTTTTTCTACCTAAGAGCTGTGGTGGTGCAGTTGTTAGAATGCAGTACTGCAGGCTAATCCTGCTGACTGCCGGCTGCTTGCAGTTTGGCAGTTCGAATCTCACCAGCTCAAGATTGACTCAGCGTTCCATCCTTCCAAGGTCGGTAAAATTAGGACCCAGATTGTTGGGGGCAATCTGCTGACTTTGTAAACTGCTTAGAGAGGGCTGTAAAAGCACTGTGAAGCGGTATATAAGTCTTATCGATTTAATATCTTTTAATTTATCTTAATTTTTGTATTGTATGTATTTTAATTCTGGCTGTCCACCGCCCTGAGTCCCTTCTGGGAGAAGGGCGGGATACAAATTAAATAATAATAATAATAATAATAATAATTATTATTATTATTATTATTATTATTATTATTGCTACCTTGTATTCCAACTTCTCCCCTATGAGCTCAAGGCAGTACAGGTTGACAGCAGTAATTGGGGCCAGAATTTCCATCACTAAGCAATGCCGTCTTAAAGTTCAGTGTCATGTGACTGTATCCCATAGAGATGGTGGTCCTATTGCTGTCATTAAATGAAGATGGTGGATCGTTAAATCTGGATGTCCTTGTTGATTTTCTGCTGGCTTCCAACAAAGTAAATCAGTGGGAGAGCCAGCAGGAAGTCCTGCATAGCTTGCAGCTTGGGTGTTGGGCAGATAATTGGCTGGTGTGGCAAGGCACAAGCACAGTTGGACCATAGGAGTGGAAGCCTATATGTAGCGGAGAACTGCACAGGTCACTTTAAGTCAGACTAATCAGACAGTGGCAATCAGGGTGGTGTCAATTTTCACTATTATGAAAGCTGAAATCTCTCCTGTCTCACATATCAACCAGCAGGCTATTAACCAGATAAGTGTGTCCCAACTGATACCCTTCAGATATGTGGACAGCATTTATTAGTCTCAGCTATGTCTAAAGGTAACCGTTATAATAAAAATGATTTTGCTTGTGCCTCCCTATGGTAATTTTCTTTATAACTTAGCATTTTCCCATTTATATGCCTTTTATAATTTTTCCTTACATTGATCTTTTTTAGTTTTCATCCGATTCTTCTTCTTTTTTTCAGCATTGGTTGGACCACACAAAGAGTATAAAAAAACAAGTTAAAAGTAAGTGGTTGAGTTTTTATATATTTTTCAGTGAAGTGTTGGATTCGTATTTTGGGATACTGTTCCTCTAAGATATATTTTGACAAAATGAAATAAAAACGTTGCAGTAACAGAAAAGGGGCGTTCTATTTCCTTTGGACTCAAAGGAATTAAATACACTGCGCGGAATATTAGCTTGTTGTCAAACTGCATGTAGTTATTTTTAAAAAATCTTCTTTCCATTTTCACTGAAAGACAGATATTTGAAGGTGATATTTTCTAGGAAACGTTGTTCCTTTAGTGTATTGTTCATATTTCTTGCTCTTTCAATTTATTCTCTTGGTAGTAAAATACAGAATAGGCCAGAATGCTTGAAATTCTAGTATAACAGGTACCCTGAATCAACAATTTGGTAATGATGCATTAGTACCATCAGTGTCTACCTGGTCTAGAATTTATCTTATTGAAAGATAATGAGAAATGGAACGGAACAGAATGGAACAGAACGGAACTTATCCTAACAAAAATTAAGTAGCAATATTGGTAAAGGCAAAATACATACAAACTATTGCAAAATGGTTGCATTTTTTTGCTACCAAAATAACATAGTTTTCAATAACACAGGTGAAGTAGGTGTCAGTGGGATGCAAAACTGAGAAACTAGTAAGAGTTTTGGAAACTGGTTAAAAGTTCAGAGAGGTTTCAGGATTAGAAAATCTAGAGTGGTGGAACAAATTCCATTTTTCCTAGAAAGGTACAGTAACAGTATGCTTCTTTCATTTGTGCTTTGCAAATACCATATAAACCTATCTAGATAGCTTTGCAATGTTTTTACACTCCAAAAATGCAGTGCTTCTTGTTTCAGCTTTAAATCTGTAGAATGTGTGCTGATACAGGCTCCCACAGCCAAGATCTATGGATTTCTCACTTCATAGAATAGAGCTTGGTAATACTGGGATTAACCTAGATTTGTCTGTTCTTGGCAAGCCAAATCAACTTAATGTAATGTAACTTTGATGGCTTCTAATACCTAATATAAAATTACCTTTGTCTTTTTTTAACCCTTTTTTAATTGCTGATATATTTTATATTTATATTTTTTAAAATTAATTTCATTTTGAGAACAATTTGTAACTGGTGTGTACCTCTGTGAATATTTTTGCAAAATATTGTCTTCGCTGTCAGTAACCCATATTCCTTTCTGTAGTTGGTCCACCATACTGTCTTCATCTTCGTGTAAAATTTTACTCTTCTGAACCAAACAACTTACGTGAAGAGCTCACAAGGTACATTGTATGCAAAGAGGAAAATTACAAATCCTATAGAAAAACTTTAATGATCTGTATTTGTAGCTCAGTATATAACATTCTAATATGAATATGAATGTTGCAAGATTCCTAGTTTTTGAATAGTTGAATAAAAGTTGGGTACTCATATTATGCCCCCAAGGCCAGGGACTACAATAAATAATGAAATGGTAGGAGCAAATTCATGCAATATCAGTGAAACGTATTCAGTTTTATATCCAGTCCTCATAGCATTCCCATTCAATAGAAATGAAGTTCTATTGAATAAATATTTTATAGAAGATTTTGGACTTGTCCAAGAAATCTGCTTTGGGATTGCTTTGAATGATGAAAAAGTAGGGAAAAAATAATTAAAAATAATCACTTCTCCCTATTCTACCATTTCAATATTACATCCCAGGAAAACAGGAAACAGAAATTAGAAAATGAGTGTTCCTCAATCAGAATTTTATTCTTCTGTGATAAAACAGAACTAGACTCTTCTTTGTTTCAGTGTTTTCACTGAGAATCCTTCATGCTTTATCTGATCTTTATAAATACTGTATGTATAGCATTAGTCTGTTTATTTTCCTGATTTATTTTAAAATATTTATAGTCTATCCAGCATCCAGAGAATTTGCAGAAAACTAGTTAGATCAAATCGGTCATGATGCTTGGCATCATTATGGATAAATGTTGGGTGTGTTAACCAGACCCTGGCAACAATTTCTAGCTTTTTCAAGAACATTCTTTATCAACCTTAATTCTTTTCTTTTCCTTTTTTTAGATCTCTCAACCTTGCTAAGCTAGTTCCCTTTTCTTGTGTGTATGTGCTTCTCCCAAGATGTGAATTTCTGCCTGCTGAGCAACTTCTCAAGCAGTCTGTCAGTCTTTTTCACCCAGAAACAACTGATTGGCTCTCCTTGCAATTGCTAGTAACCATCTCCAGATCCATACACTGAATGCATCTGTCTTCTTTCTGTCACTCTTTCTCAGTGATCAGTTGTCACTGCCATACTTCAACACTGGTAAACTCTTGCATTAACTATTCTAATCTGTATTGTCATAGAGATATGACAAAAATCTATCATGGTCAGATAAGATCATTATCTTCGTACCTCTCTACGGCATACTGCCTGTCTCTTGAAATTAAGAACGTGAAACACTGCATTTACTACTAAAACTCCTGTGATTCTTTATAACGTAATTGGGTGAAATGATGCATTATAGGGAAAGTTTTTGAATCAACATCTCTAAAATTTTGGACCCATTACCATCATGGGATTGAAATTTGGCAAATTTGTGGCTGCTTCAGTTTGCTGCACTGCCATGGTTGGCCACAATCACATGACTCTCGTTTCCATGCTCCCTGCCAGCTTCCCACCAGAAAAGTCAATAAGGAAGGCCGCCCCGCTCTTTTTCTGACCCATGATAATTTTCTCTGCTTAGGTAAGGAAATATCTCTGAAACAATGACCCAATGGCTCATGGATTGTCTAATGTACTGCTATCACTTTGCCATAAACAGCGAGTACATTGAACATACTGGTTGGCATTAACCCAGAGTTTTCCATTTTTATTTTCATATCTCTGAAATATCTCTGAAACAATGACCCAATGGCTCATGGATTGTCTAATGTACTGCTATCACTTTGCCATAAACAGCGAGTACATTGAACATACTGGTTGGCATTAACCCAGAGTTTTCCATTTTTATTTTCATAATGAGCTCTCCATTTTGTCTTTGTGTCAGCTTATTTTATTTTGTTTTAGCCAACAATGTGGTATTGTCTGCATATCACAGATTGTTAGTGCTTCAACCTTCAGTTTTGATTCCCAGTTGCCATCTCTTCCAATGTTGCCATTGACATAATATATTCCCTGTGTAATTTCAACAGATGGAGGGACAATATGCATCCTTGTCTCATTCCCTTCCCTATTCTGAACCACTCTGTTTCTTCACACTCGGTTCTAACAGTAGCTTCTTGTTCTTTTGAGGAATAATCAATTGTTCTGGTTCACCCATTAGCCCAATACTTCCTGCCACAATCTATGCAATCCTTGCTATAGTCAGTAAAGCAGAGATAAAACTCCTTTAAAAAAGGCCTTGCTCTCTCTATTATCTGTCTTATGTTTGCTACCTGATTGATAATCCTTTGCCTTTGTGAAGTCTTCCTGCGGTTTGGTGTTTTACTCTTCATGTATAGTTTTATTGTTACATAAGGTCTTAAATAAAATTTTATTCACAGGAAGAATTAATGGAAATTTCACATTTTCTAGTATCTTCTTTAAATAGCTTTTCCAATCTCTATGCATCTCTATGGAAGCAGGTTAAAGTCATCACAACTTCCCCTGCAGTACCATTGCTTCTGGTTCTGCTGATATCTGAAAATCTATTCACACAAATTTCATATACAACATTCTTTCCATTCTCACTCAGACAAGTCTTAATGGTACATCCCAAATCTAGTCTTTTCCTCACCAGATGAGGTCTTCTTAAAATACCTTTTTTCTTTTATTATTTTTTTCTTTTAGTTATTACCATTTAGGATAGATATATCTTTCCTCTTCCATTCTTGCTTAACTGGAAATTTGTGTTCAGCAATTCCAGATCTTCCTTATTGATGAAGACTTTTATCAATTTCCTCTGTTTTCTCTGATTATCACAACACCTTGTTCTGAATGCTACTTGGATCTTTAAATATTGGGATTTTTTTTTCTTCTACATCAATTTTCACACATTGCACTTTTCTCTGTGAAAATGTTTATCTTTCTTTAATCTTCTGATCTTAACCCAAATATTTAATAACAGTAATTTGTAATTTGTTCCACAGTCTCCTGCTGGAAATGTTCTGGCTGAATGAATTGTATCTCATCTTCTGGTTTCTTTTATGTAATTGATTCGATTTGAGGATTGTGCCTATGCAGTAGTGATTTTTTGTTGTAGAGTATATTTATGGTGCTTGATAGCAATTTCATATGTGTGTTGTCAAGGAGCAAAAAAAAACAAAACCCCTCATTGCAAAGCTCAATTAATTTGTCCCTGTTTTACTACATTATCCAAATCAAACTTTTCTGCAATTTCAAATTCATTCATTTCCCCAATATTTGTATTCCAATCGTGCATGAATAGTACCCCTTACTTTCTAGGTGATGCTTTTGACCTATTTTGCAGTTTGCTATAGAATTTTTCAGTGTTGTATAATGTTGCATTTCTAACTGGGTGTATAATCATATAACAGTGATGTTTAGTTGATATTCATTAATTCTAATAGATTCGGTGTTGGTTGTGATAAAGCTGATAGTGATGTTCTTTTTGGAATATTATTACCGCTCCATTCCATTATACAGTTTCATGTGCAGAATATATAAATTAATCCTTTTCAGTATCTCTAAGTACATTTGTTCCTAAAACATTTTTAAAGAAGCATTAAAGTCCTAAACTGTTCCAAGCCTTAAATATTTATATTCAAACAATCCTTGCTTTCTCAGTAATTTTTTTTTCTTTTTCCTTTTAAAACAGATATTTATTTGTTCTTCAACTAAAGCAGGACATTCTGAGTGGCAAGTAAGTACATTCATAATTATACTGACAATTTAGTTCACACAGTTTGCTAAATCTCAAATTGGGGTTATTGCAATGTGATACTTGACCCATATGTTAATTATTTTAGCCACAACTTAAATAGCTTCCTGAATGTATTCAGAGTAGGAGGAGGCACCCAGATCTCTGGAAGTCAGGAACTTCCTTTTCATTCAAGGTTTTATTTCTAAAGCTAACTCACTATCCCATTTTGGATTACCATTTTTATTTCCTAACCCTACCCCAAACTAGAAAAAGTCGTCCATTGTTAAAATTTGTAGATGTTAGTAATAGACTCTTTAGCTGGGATTGCTGTCTTTTGTGGAACCCAAGGAGCTTCTGTTTACAGTCAAGGCCCTAGGAAGAATTTTCCTGTGTGAATCAAATGCTATTCTGCAGTGACACATCGTTATCAGGTAGTTCAGTTGCTAAATCATTTCCCTTGTGCTGTTGTATATCTGTAGCCCGCTAGACCTGGGTAGAGATTCTGTGTTGTCTTGGCCATCTACGTGTGTCAAGCATTATAATTTGCATGTACAAGCAAGAGTAGCCATTGGATGCATTCTTTGGAAGAGAGTACTTTCTACTTTCCCAAGTCATGCAAAAACCTCACTCATAGTATACCTTGCTATCAAGAGAGACCACAAAGAAATATATGGTATTGCATTTAATCATGGCTTTTTGAATGTTTTTTGGATTTACACAACCTACCACCCTTTCTTCTTATACTGTATAGGCACAGCAACTCTCATTGTACTAAGTTTGTTTTAATTTGGTTTCTAATCACCAAATGTAAGCATGCTTTGCCAATTTATTGAAACTAATTATTCCCTTCCTCTCTTCCTCTAAAATCTAATTATATTTCTGCACAGCCTACAGCCCAGTCCTTTGGGATTAAGGTTACCGATAAATTCCCAAAAGAACGAAAATATTAGAAGAGTTTTCCCGATACAATTTTTTTTCTTATTATAGGTTGGAATGTCCCTTTGAAACAGCGGTGCAATTAGCAGCTTACATGTTACAGGGTAAGTTGGCTGGAGAACTTTATGTGGGTGTGCTGCTTCAAACCAAGGACTTCTTCAAGCCAAACAGGTTTCCTTTGCCAGTAGCAAACCACATGTACATACTTGGTCACTTTTGTACGTGAAGGATCTATTTCATGTTCAGTCCAACCGCAGGATTATAAAGAAGATAGGGCAACGTCAAATAATGTTAACCACCAAGATCTCAGCTTTGGATAACTGTTTTGCAACCCATCATGATTAAGAAGTATGAATGGAATTCTGTGACTTGCAGAGCTGTGATCTTTATCTGAGGTGGGGGATTAAACAGGAATAGGAAGAGTCCGCTTTCTTCAGTAAAATAACTATTTTTGTTATTTGAATTTTGTTCAGAAAAACTCAGTGAATCGCAAAATGCAACTTTGATTGCTGTAACAAAGCAAACTACAAACCAAGCTGACAGATGGAGTTCTGCACTGTCAAGGCCATGTTCCCCAAGCCCTCTTTTAAAAAGCTGCCAGATGTTTACTTATTTTTTTATTATTTTTCATAAATGTAAAAATTGTTTTCTTGATTTAGCTTTAATTAGCTTCTTGAATTTTTAAGAAATGTGTACAACTCTGTGTGATTTTGTCATATGTTGTCCTTAAATTAGTTATTTTGCCTCATCTTTATTTCCACATAAGAATATTTACTTAATTTTTATACATATAATTCACCTAAACTTCTTCCTGTTTTAAGTCCTTAAAATTTATTTATGCAGAAATAATTTCTACAAAAGTCAGTGGAATGTTTATAGGATAGCAGTTTTGGAGGCTTTAGTGCTGCTAAAGTGCTTTTTGGCTTTTCGATAGTTCTCAGTATAGATAACTTATTTATAATTGGGCATTCGTTTTTGTCTAGGAATGTAGAGTATTCAGGGATTTCTTGTATTTGTGTAAAAATTTTTTCCATGTATAAAATTAAAACTACAAAAGGCAAAAGATTTTTTTTCCTGGTATCTGCACAAAATCTTATAAATCTATTAAACTATTCAGTAAGCTGCTTTTAAATGCAAAAGTGGATTTTTTTTCCTTGCACAATTCATTATATATAATATAAAAATGTACTACATTCCTTTTTAAGCTACATCAGTGCTGTTCTTTCTGTTATTTGCTACTAGTTTGAATATAACTACCTTCCTATATGTTCTTTTATTTTTGTTCTTTATGCATACTGCTGAGCTCTTTTGATTAGATTTATGTGTAACAAAGCCATATTTAACTGTATAGCATCTATAAATTAATTAAACTGAGAGGAGAATGAGCCCACATGCAAGAAGAGGAGGGCAATAAAAATTATGTCTGCATAGCCAAAATCATCCTCAGTGTTGCAGAAAAGTTATGAAGAAACTTCCAGAGCTTCTGAATCACTGCTAATGTGCAAGGACGGTCTTAGGATTCAATTTACACCAGAAAATATTGAAAAAAATGTAATTACGTAGATGTATATTCTGTTTCACACATAACCAATGTAAAACTTTTTTGAAAATATCTATTAGAATTTAAATAAAATTTCCTTAATTTGGGGTGAATATATCCCATATTCCAGCCTAATTCTGTAAATTAGGTTTATAGAAGTGTATCCCTTATTACAAGATAATTTTATACAAATAAGAAATAGTAAGGCATAAAAACCTGGTGATGCTCCTTTGAGACAGTGGTTGCACTGGCTATTAAGAGAAAGAGGCATGTCTAATTAAACAGATTTTCTACTCTTTTCAGCAGATTTAGAGCATGTGTGTGGAAGAGTACAGGAGAAATAAAAATATAGAGCATCCCCATTGGGCAAGCAAAATTCCATTTGCGTGACATTGGAAGAGACCAGTGTAGGAGATAAATGTGTTAATCAACACTATAACATTATGTTCTCTCATTTCATGATAGCCAAAACACAGCAAGTTAACAGTTGTAAGCCTCTGTAGAGTGAAAGATCCCATTACCTAAGCATCTTGGATATTAATTTCCAACCAATCTAACTGAGAGAAGGAGACTATTTTTATTGATCGAATGACTGAGATACCCTGCTTTTTTGCAGCTGAGCTTGGGGATTATGATCCTATTGAGCACATCCCGGAGATAGTGTCAGAATTCAGATTTGTGCCCAACCAGACTGAGGAGATGGAACTGGCCATTTTTGAGAAGTGGAAGGAATACAGGTAACTAAGCCTTAGACTGGAAATATCCAAAATTGCCTTTCCTGTATAATCTTTGTATTTGTATGTATTATTTTTCTATCCATGTTTGGTGGCGTGCTATTGAGATTTCTTTTAGTATTTAGGTTAAACTGGGATTTTGTCAAAATTTGTAGATCTGTAATTGATCCTTACAAAAGAGACTATAATGAGTTAATTATTATTTCAAATACCATTTAAGACAATTACACGGAATATAATGTCTTTTTGATAACATTTATGTCACAGTAGTATGTATACACAGTAGTAGTATGTATCTTTTAATTTCTTTTCAGTTTTCAACAAAGGATGGGGATCAAGAATCTTGAATGCCCCCAAAATACAGAGTAGTTAGGAGTTTTGCTCGGTACTTGAAAGCCAGATAAAGAAGAAGCTGTTTTTCAGTATTAATGCCATTTACATTTCTCTATGAAGCAAATACCAACTGATCTTAAAACCATCTGGTATCTTTTAAATACCAATCCACAAATTTAATCTCCGAATTTATCAGAACAACTGGATAGGTTGCCATAGCTTAATTATACATTGCAATACTTTCCCAGTCCTTACATTTCTAAACAAAATAAGTGTCTACGGCCCTGGAACATTATTAATATTTGAATTAGAACTAGTACTTCGTTTGTCCTCCTTGGCACTTTTGAAGTTATGTGTAGTCAGTTTTCTCTGTAAGGATTTTATACTTTTTCTGTAATTTTTGTGTTACATATATTATTTCAGGGGTCAGTCACCAGCTCAAGCAGAAACAAACTATTTGAACAAAGCAAAATGGCTCGAAATGTATGGAGTAGATATGCATATAGTAAAGGTAAGATTATGGTAACAATCTTTTGAGAAATGGTTATATTGTTAATATTGAAAAAACACAATTCAGGTGTAAGAAAATGTGTTTTTTTTGTTTTGTTCTGTCTGTTTGTCGTGGCATGATACTATTGCTATATCAGATTATCTGTCTCATAAACCATCACAAATCTCTGAATCTTAGGAGACTCTCCAGAATAGATTTGGTGGGATGTTGCACAAAGGAAAAAAGCCATGTAACCACCAGTTAAGGCTCTTTCCAATGTATCCCAATAGAATGTACTGTTGTACTGGTGGTGATAACAGTACATTTAATACAATCATCTGTGACGAAGAGCTGTATATTTGTTTCTGACTCTGAAAGCACACATAATGAATGCATTAGTATAAACCAAAAGTTAATGTTGTACGGGTTTCATGGAAAATATGATGGGATCCATAGGGGTTTTCTTTTAAGAAATAATATCTAACTGGCAGCCTAACATTAATCACTTTAAAGGACAAATCACAAAGCTAGCTAGAATCTCTCCGCATAAGTAATATGGCGCCATGGTGGCACGGTGGTTAGAATGCAGTATTGCAGGCTAATTCTGCCGACTGCCAGGAATTTGATTCTGACTGGTTCAAGCTTGACTCAGCCCTCCATCCTTCCGAGGTGGGTAAAATGAGGACCCAGATTGTTGGGGGAAATATCCTGACTCTGTAAACTGCTTAGAAAGGGCTGTAAAGCACTGTGAAGCATTATATAAGTCTTAAGTGCTATTACTATTTACATCATTTTCTCCCCCACCCCATGTTTTATAAAATTCCATTCTTTCCAGCATAGTTATGGAATGTTTTCAGTGGTAATACCATTGTAATAAATAACCATGAGGCAATTTAAAATACAAAGATAAAATATTATGAAAAGTACAGCTCATCCCTAAATGTTCTGTTGGAAAGCAGGGAATTTAGTGGAATTGACTGTTCGCTCCCTAGGTCATGTGTTAATTTAGACAAGTATATGTGACTCATTTTGCTGCAAAATCATAACAATGAATAAAAGAATAATTATATTAAGATAATCTATTAAAATCATACCTGAAGGAATATTTTAACCTAATTTTAATTATTATTAGGCAAGAGATGGCAATGATTATAGCCTTGGATTAACACCAACAGGCGTCCTTGTATTTGAAGGAGAGACCAAGATTGGATTGTTCTTTTGGTAAGCTGGATAACTTATATATCTCAAGGAAAACTTGAGCAGTCCTAAAGTCATGAAACCTTTGGGGAAATCTTGAAAAGTGACCTCAAGATATGTCTGTCATGGAGGCAGTCAGTGGGAGACGACACAGTCCTTCCTAAAGAACTACACATGGCCTAAATATATGAACAGTAAATTGGCCTATCAACCACAGAATGCTCTGATCTGTCAATCAACAGAAATAAGAGTTAATAACCATAGAGGGGAGGAGGATATGAGAAACAGTTAGTAGTATAAACTACAGGAGAATGGGGGCATTTCTTCACCCTTGAAGTGCATAATATCCATATCTAAGGTGAAATCGTTTTGATGCATACATTATTTTAGAGTTTATATAGTCCAACTCTGAGTAAGGTTTTGGTAAAGTTTATTACAACTAAAACACTTTAAATTGGTATCCTGTATATCCAGGGTGACACTTACAAAGGAATATATCAAATAGCATATTTGAGTGTTTGAGAAGTAAGTATTGACGTGTATAAATAAAGTTAATTCATTTGACATTAGTTGGGTCTCGTTTGAATTGTGTATAATTGATGTAAATATTGGGAGAAAAACTAGGGCACATTAAAATAAATATTCCTTGCAATATCTTTATTATCCTTTATTATCATGGAAAACTAGGATATATATATATATAGGGTAATTGTGGCATTATTTGCATAAAGTGGTTTAAAACTGTTTAAGTGAACGAATAAAATGAATAAATACATCTAATGGTTAACTTTTAATCAAAGTTAACATTGCTATTTAGATTTAAAGCATCTTTTAATTGTAATTGTAAGATTTTTTTAATCACTATGCAGGATAATGTTCTTTCTATTACAAATACTTCTTCCAACTTTTTTTTTTACTCTAAAAATAAATTGTAGTATAAATATATACACTATCTTTCCTTTTGCAGGCCAAAGATTACTAGATTGGACTTCAAAAAGAATAAATTAACACTAGTGGTGGTTGAAGATGATGAACAGGTAAAAGAAAAAAAAATCTTCCTCTCCAGGTCTTCTATAAAATTAAACTTATTTTTATTGTATCTCATTAAGGTTATGCCAGGCATATGTACCCTATGGTCACTAAATCAGTGGAGTCAACACTATAGATTATCTCTCTCTTCAGAATGGAGAGTCAAAATTTCTCTTGTTTTTCTGTATCTAAGGCTAATCTGTAGGAACCTTTTTAAAATATTGCCTCATTCTGAGAATTTGGAGATTGATGATAAGAAAGATATTTTTGGTGTCCCCCCCTCGTTCTTGGCTATTTTCCAAAGGAAGCATGTGTGTCATACACAAATCTCTATTTATTTTAAACCTTTCAGATTTTAAAAATAATTTATGACTTATTTTGTTTCCTCTAGCGCAGTATTTAATTGTTATGCCTGTTGATATTTTAATTTCATATTTGCTTTAGTTTATATTAGGTCAGCGTGTTAATCTGTTTCTAATGTGCAAGTATATTTTATTGTTTAAGTGATCCTGCACAGTGCTTAGAAAGCTTATTTCATCAAGGACTTAATAATATGTCTGTATTGATACATTACATTAAGCCATAAACACTGGCAAAAAACCTGTATAGTGTAGTGGTTAAGCTGTTGGACTGGATTGGGGATAGGCAGAAAAAAAGTCCTCATTCAAGTAGTGTTTGCTGTATTACATTTGACCAGTCAGTCGGTTTCAACCCATCCCAGCCCATCTCATAGAATTAGAAATAGTGTTAATACCACTTTATAATGCCTTGGTAAGGCCATACTTGGAATACTGCATCCAGTTTTGGTCGCCACGATGTAAAAAAGATGTTGAGACTCTAGAAAGAGTGCAGAGAAGATCAACAAAGATGATTAGGGGACTGGAGGCTAAAACATATGAAGAACGGTCGCAGGAACTGGGTATGTCTAGTTTGATGAGGAGAAGGACTAGGGGAGACATGATATCAGTGTTCCAATATCTCACGGGCTGCCACAAAAAAGAGGGAGTCAAACTATTCTCTAAACTACCTGAAGGCAGGATAAGGAACAATGGGTGGAAACTTATCAAGGAGAGAAGCAACCTAGAACTAAGGAGAAATTTCCTGACAGAACAATTAATCAGTGAAACAACTTGCATCCAGAAGTTGTGAATGCTCCAACACTGGAAGTTGTTAAGAAGAGATTAGATAACCATTTGTCTGAAATGGTATAGGGTTTCCTGCCTAAGCAGGGGGTTGGATTAGAAGACCTCCAAGGTCTCTTCCAACTCTTTTTTTTATTCTATTCTAATTGTTAGTGGAATCTCATAGATACTACTATGAGCTCTCAAGAGAAAAAGCAGGATGTTAAAAACAAATGTATTGATGCAGGCACTCTCTGACTTTTCTTCAGAAGAGTCCAGAAATGATTCTTTTTCCTTTTTCTTTCTTACTTATTAAAATTATTTTCTGCATGGGCAGAACTAGAATCCTATTGCTAAGTTTAACTAGGGACAACTCATGAACAGGTGATGATAGATTTGGAAGTATTCAAAATTGCTTTATAACTCCTTTATAAAATATTTATAACTGTATGTACACCAGAGAATAAGCCCCCTATAATAAAAGTGTATGACGGATCATTATATTACAACTGTATAATATATATCTATCATATCTTTATATTATATTGTTTTCTTTATTATGAAATGCCAGTGAGTGGGCAAACACCAGTTGTTGCAGATGTGTACAAAACAATGTTCTGATATAGTAATGAAAGTCAATAATTGCTCATGAGTAACAAAGCTATTAAACACTAATACTCCAGTGTTTAAATCAGCATGTTTTAATCAGGTTGTTTAAACCTCTCTGTAAAGTACAAAAGCACTTTATTAAATTTGGTGGTAGCATGGCATTTTTAAAATGATACGGGTAGTTATTTATTTTAAGTAACGATGTAACCGTTGCAATTAGTTTTGGGTCTTGCTGCACAACAAAAAGGGAATCCATTATCTTGTCAGTTTATTTGTGTCAAAACAGCAAAATGAAACGGTTGCATTGTCAGTCTTATAAAATGTCAAAGGCAGTGTTGTTCTTAAATCAGTAAATATTCACTTCAATCTTTTGTAATGTTGGTAAACATCACGTTAATTGCTCAGGATATGTGTTTGGAACAAACGGTCTTTTATTTTAGGGAATGGTATTATTCTTGCCCTAAGGGGTGAAGTCAATGTTTATGTGCCTTCTGTTCCACAACATTTCTCTGGTGTTTATCTTTCTTTAAGGGTAAAGAGCAGGAACATACTTTTGTCTTTAGGCTGGACCATCCAAAGGCCTGCAAACATTTGTGGAAGTGTGCTGTTGAGCATCATGCTTTCTTTCGCCTCCGTGGACCTGTTCAAAAAGGCTCCAGTCGATCGAGCTTCATTCGGCTGGGGTCCCGATTCAGATACAGGTTAACCATATCTCCCTTTTGCTTGTTTCTCAAATAATAGAAAGCAAATAAATGTGCTCGGTTTCCTTTCTGGAATTGAACCTTGAAGGTGGGAGGTCTAATTCCAACCAATTTCAACATCTTTAAATGAACATATTGTTTAAAAATGTGGATTAACAGAAGTGGTTTAACAGCAAAAGCAATGAACTTGGGAGGCAGTGGTTTTGCTTTTTCTAGATCTTTTCAAGCAAAACCTGTATAAACATTTCCAAGGAATGCTATAAGGTGTTTTCCTGACTTTACTGGGAATTACTTAGTTAAATTATGTTTAAACTAGTTAAGGTAATTTAACCAATCCCTTGAAACTCTGTGATTCTATGTAAAGCCAAGCATATGCAATTGTTTTTAATTTTGCTACAAAATTTACATTGTTTTTGACCTCACTGGCATGGTGGTAACTTTTTTTCAAGATGGAATATAGATTTGAAAAATATTGTTTCTACTTTAATGAATAGGATAGGGTTGTATGCTTGGTGCGAAGTCCAAAATACTTCTCCTAGATAATTTTTAAAGCCCTACTATTTAATATGCTTCTGGAACCTTGTAACTATTCATGGCTGGCTTAAATATACATGTAAAATAATTACGTGTTGTCTGTTGGAGCCACTGAGCTATATAAATCTTTTATCTTCTTGTTCATTGTATCCTTCATGTAGTGGGAAAACAGAGTACCAGACTACAAAGACTAATAAAGCCAGAAGATCAGCATCTTTTGAGAGAAGACCTAGTAAACGATACTCAAGGAGGACACTACAAATGAGAGGTAACCATACTTTTATTTTTAAGGCACATCTTTCTTTGCTCATGTTACCTCAGTAGAAATTATTACAGTTTCTTTCAACTTCTGATCTCCATGCCAGTTTCGAAACAATTTGCTGGGTAGTTTACATGGAAGAAACAAGGCATATCCTCCTTTGGATTACTGAATTGCTATCATAATTTTTGAATCATACTAATGACAATACTGTGAACAGATATATTTTCCTCAGCATTTATTTCAAATTGTATCTCCTTAGTTATTGGTAATATCTGGGTAAAATAATAGATTACACATAGGTAGTCCTCCACTTACGACCATAATTGGGCCCAGAATCTTAGCTGTTGAGTTAAGGCGCCATGTGACTGTTTCACTCAACAACTGCAATCCCATTTCTTCCAATTAGAGTTGTTAAGTGACTATGCAGGTTACAAGAGGATGGAATGCTGACTTGAGAAGTCCTGTGCAGTAAAGGATTTCGCCTTCCAACCATGCAGGATTCACTTTTTAAATATTTTTCAAATATCACTCATAATATTTTGCAATAGATTAGTTTTTTTAAAAAAAAAAGTTATATTTGATAGATTGAACAAACTCAATAACATTTTTGTTTTGTATTTTATTACAGCTCATCCTCATGCATCTGAAGGAATTAGGTAAGATATTCAATTATGCATGTTAGGTTTCTTCTATAGTTAATTTTACTCCATGAATTTAACTGTTTGGAATCCTTCATATGTAATTATGAGTGGAAAATGTTTTTTTTCCTTAACCTCTTAATAATAATAATAATAATAATAATAATAATAATAATAATAATAATATTTTTAATATTCCTAATGCTGATGGACTTTCTGAAATCTGCCAACTCAAAAGATCATAGAAAACTTTGTAAGAATTTTAATGGAAAAGCCAACTATATAAGCATTTTAAGCTCATGGGATTTTGAATGTTCATGTATTAAAAATGAACATGTTGTGATTTATAGAGGGGAAAAAATGGAAGTAGAACTGCCTGTGTCCTCCATTTTGTTTTCTCACAAAATGCTCCTTAAAGTGCCTTGGCATCATAAGGTTGAAAGGAGTCATTCAATCATTTATTCAGTGCAGAAATCCAATTGAAGTATTTGCACCATCTCCTTGAAAACGTATAAACTTAACCTCCATCTTCTTGAATATGTGAGCAGATAAGTCTTCAGATAACAGTTCAATCTTTGGCAAATTAAACTGTTGATTTTTTTTTTCCTTTCAGCCATTCAGGCAATGTTTTCACTCAAAACAATGGACCACAGCAAGTAAGTCTGTCTGAGAATTTAAGCCCCAAAATTAAGCAATCGTTTTTGAATGTTATAACTATTAAGTATCACATGGAAATATTTGGTAACATGCCTTTAGAAGTTTAATTTAAAATAAACATTTGTAGACTAAAATAGCTTTTTCTTTGCTCAATTTGCTTGGACAAGAAAGAGAGCTTTTTCTCCAAATGATAAAGGGAAAACTACTGCTAAGAGTGGTTAGAATGCAGTATTGCATGCTAATTCTGCATTCCACTGTCAGGAGTTCGATTCTGACTGGCTTAAGGTTGACTCAATCTTCCATCCTTCTGAGGTTGGTAAAATGAGGACTCAGATTGTTGGGGGCAATATGCCGACTCTGTAAACTGTTTAGAGAGGGCTGTAAAGCGGTATATAAGTTTAAACCGCTGTTGCTATTGCCACTGCTAATATCTTTAAATGCTACTGGGCAAATGTTGTGTCCCTCGAGTATTGAATGCTCTGAAATACAATATTCATTCTTGGAAATTTTACTTCATTCCTTCAGTCTGTATAAAGAGTGTGCTTTTTAAAGCAGGGTGTAATTTGGATTTAATAAAGCCCATTTACTGGATTCTGTAGACGGAGATCACACTCCCAAATTAGGACACACATCTATGGCATAAAAAAGACACCCTGTAGCAGAAGGTTTTAACAGGAAAACTGTTAAATTCATTTTATTCACAGAGAATGTTCTTTTTTATATTATTATGCAAGTGATGCAGATTATACCCTTTGCAACAATGTGTGTATTTGCAGACAAAGGATGGACACCTCCCTCATCCTGAATGGTCCATTAAATCAAGGTTTTTTTGTAAACTAAAATATTTTTATCTTTTGTTTTTCCAGAACCGGAGTGCATTGCCCTCTGCAGCAGCAGTTCCTTCTGGTCCAGTTTTAGTTGAAATAGAAAATCTTCCCCGGAATACCGGAACAAGCCAACAGGATAAGAAATGGTATGTTACTCTGATCTCTCATCTTGTTCTATATTGGGAAAGAACGGTTATTGCTGGTCACTTCAGATGTCTTTTGCACGACTGATTTTGGACACTGCTTATACTGTGTCATCAAAAAATAAAAATTGAGATTTGAGTTTGGCAGCAGGCCAGCACTCATGACAAATGTTCTTGCTGCAGAGAAGATTGAAGAAAATAAAGCATTTGCACAGTCTTATCCGGGGAATATTCACAGCAGTGAGTGATCAAGTGATGTTTGCAGAAAGTCACACTTTTCATCCTATCTTGTTTTCATTGTAAAATATTATAAAACTAGCTAACTGATCAGTAGCGTAGGTTCCACAGTGATCAAGTAGAATCTGCATACAGCAACAACTGCAAATAAGAACCTGAGTTGGGCTTAAATTACTATTTCTTGGTGGTTCAATCCTTAGCCACCCATTCTGTTCAAGAAAACGAACTTCCTTTTGACTTCAAAAGCACATTATAGCATTGCAGATACCTTGACTTAAAGTTATCTCAAGAGGTTCCATTTTATTTATGATTACAATTTGACATAGTCTTGTTTTAAACCACTTGCAGGTATATTGAAAATACAAATTTAAATAACACGATACCAAATACTAAATCAAAGAAAATTGTCTAATGCAAATCCAGCAATTCTATCTGTTGAATTCAACATGGTCAGGCAGGACCTTAATTTTATATCTGAAGCTGTTTTTTTTTTGTTTTTTGCAGCTGCAATCCAAAGCTTAATCAATAAGATGCTTTCTCTTTTCTTTTTGCCCTTGATTTATCCAGTGTCTGAAATTGGAGATTTTTCTCTAAGATCTTGATCAATCAGTTTCCTCCTTCCCATGGTGGTGGTATAAGGTGGTGGTATTTATTTATTTTTATTCTCATTTGTCATACTGGTATGATAGCCTGTCTTGTATAAGCTCAATATAATTGCTGTGCTCATGGTTATTGTTCCTTGCCTGTCTTTTTAAGACTCCAGCTCCAAACAGTTCTAGCCGTGCTTTTACAATTTCGTGCAGCCTCAAGCTCATATCATTTCTGAAAAAAGTACGAGTGTGATTTAAAAACCTGCATACTTGGATTTGTGCTACAAATTGGGGCTTTCAGTAGAGTTTGTTTTGCTTCCGTCTCTCTTTCTCTCCCCCACATACATGTATTTGTGTGTGTGTATATATGCACATCTATGTACACACAAAAATACATGCATACACATACGTACATCCCCTATACATTCTCTGTATGACTACAATATGAATATACTTTCCCTTATTAAGTGTTCTTTCCTTAAACGTCTCCACAAGTCAGGGTCAGGTGTGACTTCCCACTCTGAATAGCTGGAAAAGGGTATGCAGGTAGTCCTCGAGTTACGATCACAATTGAGGCCAAAATTTATGTTGCTAAGTGAAACATTTGTTAACTGAGTTTACCCCATTTTGCGACTTTTCTTGCCACAGTTGTTAAGTGAATCATTGCATTTGTTAAGCTAGTAATGAAGTAGTTAAGTGAATCTGGCTTTCCCATTGGCTTTGCTTGTCAGAAGTTTGCAAAAGCTGACCACATGACCCCAGGACACTGCAGCCGTCATAAGTATGAGCCACTTGCCAAGCATCTGAATTGTGACCATGGGTGATGCTGCAAAGGTCATGAGTCACTTTTTCCAGTGTCGTAACTTTGAATGGTCACTAAGTGAACTGTTGTAAGTGAAGGACTGCCTGTATGTGGTATGCATATTGTTTGCACATTATTACTTGCCTTCCCGTAGAAAACCTAGGTTTTGAAAATTTGCAACTTTGCAGGTTGCAATGGGAGTCTCAGAATAGTGCTCGTTTTCTGGCACGCCCTGTTTATGCTATCCATTTGTAATGATCTCTTCTAGACTTCATGATTAGAAGAACCGCCTAAGGTATAACAGAACTATACACAGCACATAAAGCATTCCCTATGTCAGTGATGGCTAACCTTTTTGCTGTCGCGTGCCAAAAGCAGGGGGAGCGGGTGTGTGTGTCATGCATGTGTGTGGCCACACCCATAATTCAATGTGCCCCGCTTCCCCATGCATGTGTGTACGATCCTCCCCCCACGCTCCCCACGCTTTTGGCTCACGATGGCATGGTGGGCCAGGTAGATCTGTTTTTTGTCCTCCCCAGGCTCCAGAGGCTTTCTGGGAGCCTGGGGAGGGTGAAAACAGCCTTCCCCATGCTCCCAGAGGCCCTCCGAAGACCAGAAACAGCCCGTTTCCCGACTTCCGGTGGGACCAGAAGGCCCAGAAATCAGCTGGCCATTGCACGCATGTGCAAGGCTGAGCTGAGCTAGGGCAACGCTCGCGTGCCCACAGATATGGCTCCACGTGCCACCTGTAGCATGCATGCCATAGGTTCGCCATCATGGCCCTATGTTTTCCCAACCCTGTTGAGCCTTGGCACTTGAGTCTTCTTCTAAATTATAGATGGGATCTATGTTCAAAAGTTATTGCTGCTGTAGGAGGCCAGTGTCTAAAGTGCGAAGCGATCCTCATTATCTTCATAGAAAAGTGCCCCCCGCCCCCCCAAAAATGGTGTGCTGAATGGACTGGCGATTTTATTTCTCCCCACAACGACCAATAGCTGATTTTGCCACCAAAGCTGATAGAAAAGTATGCCATTCTTTTTATTAATGGAGAGAACGGATTAACTCAACGTAGGCCTACGTTTCAATAAATCTATATGGTAGATGCCATCCTTCTAACAGCCTGGGTTGTTGTGTTCAGTGGAGGAAGGGAAGCAGTAAAGATAATGTTTGGAGCTGTACAGTCAGTCAGGTGTGCTGAGTTGCAGAGTTTGGAATGAGGTTAAGCAGAATGTGTTGACGGAATGGATGCCTGCTTGGTGGAGAATGACCTGAATGTCTAGGTGCTGTTTACAAGGGCTTTCTTACAGCAGCCTCTTCCTGCCTCTTTTAATTGGGCCGTTACCATGATTTGGCTTTGGGTTTCCTCCTTTATGATCAGTCTTCTTTAGAGAACATTTTCCAAACACAGTGCTACGAAGACTATACCGTGTTTCCCCGAAAATAAGACCCTGTCTTATATTTTTTTGAACCCTGAAATAAGCACTTGGCCTTATTGCCATGCGCTCAAAAGCCCAATTGGGCTTATTATCAGGGGATGTCTTATTTGGGGGGAAACAGGGTAATAGTTTAAACCATTCTAATTGGATAAATATCATTTTATTAAAGGAATGGTTCTTTGTATTGCTAGAATCTTGAAATTACCAGTATGTCCCACACCTCCATCGTTTGAACTAAAATGCTGCAGACCTATTAAAAATGTGTATTGCATTACCATTCAGATAGCTCCCATGAAAATTTTTCCGATTCTTGGCGAAGTACATAAACTGTAACATTGACTTACATTTCATGCTACCGACTTTTTGAGATTCGTTTGTTTTCCCAAGAAACAGCTGAAACCTATCCAAGTCTTTGTCTTCCAAATTCCATGCTTAAATGTGGTATATTGTGCTGTTTTGATGATAAAAGAAACCATTGGAGCTATAGGAACAGACAAGATAGGTTAGCAAAAGAGTTATTTGTACTTCCGCCCATGCCATTTATTCTGAAAGAGATCCAGAATGATATTTATCTGGAATCTAAGGAATATTGATATATAGACTATTTTGAATATCTCTCAATCCTTTTTATTTATCTTTAAGAAAACCTTGAATAGGTGATCAGCAATTGTATCATTTCAAAACACAGTTGATGTTTTATTAACAGCTACAATCATCAACTTCTTATAAAATAAATGTTCTCTTGGTTGACATATGAATTAATACGATAAAGAACCAGATCCTTAACATAAATAAAACAAGAGTGAAATTGAATAAAATTGTTTCTAAAGAAGACTACTTCTAGATGCCTGTGCATTTGCCTTAACATTCTGCATGCTTTTTAATCTACATGATTTTTATGGGCATATTCTGGTTTTGTATACCACCCGTTTGGACACTGTGGTATAACTTAGATTTTCTGAACTTAACTTTACTGATACTTGGCTTTAATTAAATCCCTCATTTTTATGAAAAACAGCATCAGTAGCATGGCAGCATATTTAGCATACTTACATTTGAACCTCTTCCTTCCACCATAAGAACAATTATTTGAAATATTTCCCCAGAACTAAGACTGTAGGTGACTACTATATAATTGTGACTAAATTTAATACAAACCCAACAGTTGTAATTGAGGAATTACAAATGTTGCCTGATTTACCCAAAATAATTAGCCATAAACTTGATCTACAAATCTTTTTATAAAAGACTAACTTTATACATTATAATGAAACAAAACAAACTATTTATGGCTTAGCAGACTGCATGAGGCTTAAATATTTTTTAAAATGTAATAATCATTTCTTTGCAACCTTAATTAATTTTTCTGCTTAACATTGAATACTCTTAACCAGTGGTCAAAATTTGTGAATATTTGAGAAGATTAGGATTTTGAGAGTGATATGAAAATAAAAATAATTTATCCAAGAACATAATTTTCTCAAAACAAATGTAGGAATTAAACCCCAAAATTTACAGATAGTCCTTGTTTAGCAACCCCTGTTGGGACCAGCAACTAGGTTGTAATGGAAAGGAAACACTAAATGAAATCACAACAATGTTGTGATCTTACTTCAGCTTTCCTGTGTTTTGCAGTCTTGGTGATAACTCCAAGAAACTCATGCTAAACATATCCAAAGCAAATCAGATGGTTAAACCCCCACATATCAATTGGATCATATATTCTACAGCAATGGCGCCCAATCTTTTGGGCACCAGGGACTGGTTCCATGAAGGGAGGTTCTTCCACAGACCGGTGGGGGGAGGGGGCTGGTTTTACAGCTGCCTGGATCCTGCACATGTGCAGTTGGGACTTTGCTCATTTGCACGCCTGGTTCCTGGTGGACTGCCAGTCCACGGCCCGGGGGTTGGAGACCCTGTTCTACAGGATGCACAACCATTTATTTTGAAGAGTACATGTGAAGTTTCAGCTTAATTTTTGAATTAAAAATTTATATCCTCATTTGCTAATTAAATTATAATTGAAAAATCAGGAATTTCAAAGAGTCTGGTGAATGATAAGAAAGGTCTCTCATAGTTACCATAATAGACCCCTCAGATTTAAACATTCATTCAGTTCCTTTTGTAAAATGTTAATGGTTAGGACTCATAAAACCTCAGATCAATACATGTGTTAATACACTTAGCTTTAAAATATGATTTTCTAATTTAGAAAATTGTATGGCTTGAAATTGAAAACATAAAAACATTATACACACAGACACACACACACACACACATATAAAGCTTAAAAGTCCATTTGCTCATGTGATAATACTAAAGGTCCCTTAAGGACCCAAGTACTGGATAATCGCCTTGTTTCTAGAGAAGTCCTCATTCTAAACATACAGACTGCTTAATATAGCTTGGCAGAGTTACTCCAATTAAATTTCTCAGGCAAATATCGGGTTACAATGGAAGAGTAAATGGGAAGCTGAAGAAAAGCTCCTAGCCCTGCTTCTTTTTGATCTGAATGTCATTAGTGTAGCTAATCATACCCTCCAAGTCTATTAATCAGTAAAAATTGGCACATCTTCAATAGCTTTGTGCTTTAAAATACATTAAAGTTTCTTCTACCAGGCAACAAGGCTTATTTTATTACATTGGAGCGAGAAATACCATAGGTAAAGTATACATACCATCTTGTCTATCCGGTTGACTCGGCTCTGGAAATTTAATTTTACATGTTCCTGAACAAGAGCCTAACAAGTCCTAACAAGAGCCTTGGATAGTACAGTGGTCTAAAGCCCTGTTATTAACATCAGCTGCCTGCAATTATTGCAGGTTCGAATCTCACCAAGGCTCAAGGTTGACTCAGCCTTCCATCCTTTCTAAGGTAGGTAAATTGAGGACCCTGTTTGTGGGGGCAATAAGCTGACTTTGTATAAATATACAAAAGTATGAAGGCTATTGCTTAGCACATTGTAAGCCGCCCTGAGTCTCCGGAGAAGGGCGGCATATAAATCAAATTTAAATTTAAAATGGACTTTAGGCACAGTAAAATAAAAAAAAGCCATGTTCGACAAGCAAAATCTATACCAGTGCATTCTAAATAGCATGTTGTGCATGAAGTAGTTTCTTCTTATCCTTCACCAAATATAACCACAGTCTTTATGTTGAACTGCTTTATTTTGTGTCCTTGCTTTATTTAAAAAAATGATTTTTTTAAATAGTTCATAGTTATTGTGTTAATTACTAGTCTGTAAATCCTGAACATTTTATCATACGATTTAAATGCTTCATTGCTGCTACATGTATAAGGCACTCGCTTTTCTTCATGAGCATTGAAGCTGAAAGTTAACTTCTGGAAGCTCTAACCAGCTTGTTCGATGCTGAGAGTATAGTTTATTGACAGCTGGGGAGTATTTTCTGCCTACCCCTGATTTAGTTCACAAATATATTGCTGTGTTTATATATACGGGGAAATACTGTAGACACTAACTTTAGAGGCTTTAAGGGTAGAATGTGATAATCCATGGGAGAAGTTATATATTAATTTATTACTTTATTTATTGGTTAGAGAAAGTGCTAGATGAAAATAGAGAAGCATTCAAAATTAATTCTTGCATAGATTACTTTAAAGCCAGTGCATCCTGATAGCAGCATGAAGGGTTTAAATTGTAAGTCCGTTTCCTAAACCTGTGCTTGCTCTTCAAGAAGTTTGCTCTTGCTAGCCTGATACTTCCTCAACTGCATCTTCCACCTTCCATTCTCTCCTTTTATTTATACCTAGATACTAACTGTGCCCCATCCCATTCCCAAACCAATCTAGGCCCCATGATGCTCGCGACTGCTGTCAACGTGGTGGAAATGCATGGAACATGTGGTCCACGCCCTCGGCCCACACAGTGGATAGACACTGCAATGACTTTGTCCGTGAACGCAATGTGAAGAATGCAGGAATGTACAGACAGGCTTATGGTTCTGGTTTCCAGAGTACTGTGACTGACCTGTAGGACTTTTGATCTTAAGGAAATCTTGACTGCCCTCTGGAATCATGAATGTTTTGAAGGGCTTGATCTTTAAGAGATAATCCCATATGCCAATATATCCAAACATGAATGACCAGCATAGATGTTTCTTTTAAAGACGTGGTTTTACATTGGGGGGAAAAAAGGAACTCTGTGTGCTTTTCTTAATGGGGAGGAGGTGGGTAAAGATGAAATGGATTCCTTGTTTATGGCAAAGCTGCTTATTCAATCTATAGAAACCAATATTTTGCTCGCCAGGTGGAAAGATACCAACAATGATTTAATGATTCTTATCATATAATTATTTTCTGGGTTTTAGAAGAGAGCAAAGAGGTCTACTGCAGATATAATAGAGCAAGTTAAAAAAAAATGTTCTCCTGCACTTTTGATAATGTGCCTATTAATAATGTTATAAAATTATGCTTTTTATATTAAAGTACTTTCAAAGAAATGTGAAGGAATGCAAAATAAGGTGTTTGAAGGTTGCTCTCTGTTCTGAGATTCTTTGTTTTAATGCAAAAATCCATTAAACGGCAAAAGGTTTATTCAAAGAACTACAAAGTTGCCTCTACTATATTCCGATTGGTGTAATGTTGTCAGGCTATCCCTGTGGGATCGATTCTTTTATGCTCAAGCATACCCGATAATAAGACAATGTCTTATCTCCAATGTCTTATCTCCAAAACCAGTGCTTGCTTATACTTGGGCAATGCTCATCTTTCATTTTTTTCATTGTTTTGTGAAGTAAAAGTGTGTTATTAAAGAAAAAGGTGCTTCCATCCTATCCAGAGTGAGACGTTCACTTCTGATCAGAATGACATATATTGTTTTCTTTTTATATTCACTCCCAACTTGTTTAACTGCAGTTCCCTTGATAGTTGGACATTTGAAGGCCTGTGTCCAATATACTGTATATGTGGGGGTACTAAACACCGTTTTGCAGAAGTCATCTCATTTTGCTGTATTAAAGTGCTTCCGTTGCAATCCTATGGTGGTGTAAGATGTACACTGGAGATGTTCCAAAGACTGAAAAGATGTCTGCCTGTTGCGTGGGGAGATTTGATTTCACTTATCTTCACTATTTCACTGAAACTGAGAAAGGTGCTTCATTCAAGAGATCTCAGACCAAAAAATGGAGATTTTCTGGAAGTATTTCTGGTTCCCAGAGAAATTTCACATGATTGAAGGCCCTAGTCATATCCTTAAATGGGGGAGCATTGATATAAGTAGGATGGAAGCCACAACGACAAACTACACTTTGTATGGGGATGGAGGAAGCAGAGTGACATGTCTCTTGCTTTGCTGGGGCTAATTATAAAGAAACTGGCCTTGAAAAAGTTATAATAGATCTATTAAAGGGGCAGGAGGGTTTACGGGGGGGAAAAATTACACAGAGGTAGATGGAAGGAAATGTGAGAAGTAACTCAAAATAACCCCAACTTGATTTTGTTAAGGTAAAACAGAGAAAATAATCCCTACCACCCTTGCTTCTTAAAAGGGTTTTCTTTGAGGAGCTGACATCAATCTAGAAAGCTTATCCAAGGTAAAACAGAGAAACTTAGATAAGCTTTCTAGATTGATGTCAGCTTCTCAAAGAAGACCCTTTTAAGAAACAAGGATGGTCGGGATTCCAGGAAATACATATTATGTACTAAAATTAACCAGAGGGGTTTTTTTTTTACAGCCGGTTCACGTTTCTCTCTGCCCATCTTAAATAAAATCAAGGTGGAATTATTTTGAGTTTCTTTCCCCTGCTTCTCTCTAACTCAAAACTATGTGATTTTTTTCTGCAAGTCCCCTTTAGCAGCTCTAACTTTTTGCTTTCCCCCTTAATAGCTCTCATACATTTCCCAAAATTAAATCTACATTCCTTTACACCAGGCGGGCCAAACTCGTGGCCCACGGGCCGGATGCATCACATACTGGCCATGCCCGGTTTAGCGAAGGGGAGGGGAAAGTCACAATACATCACGTGATGATGCCATGACGACGCAAGTTTGACACCCCTGCTTTACACTAACTTAACAAGGCTTTGCCAAATCAGATCCTACTTCATTTACTGTAGTAGGATTGCTGTGCCTGATAAGTTGCAAGAATTGATCGGGTGAGAGGTACACCTCTACCCTTCCTTCATAAAAAAAAAAAAAGCTTCCTTCCCTTTATATCAAAAGAGCAAAAAAAACCCCCAACCCTAGAACCTTCCTTCCCTAATTTTCTGCTATATATCTTCTCATTTGAAAGAATTTGCTGGAATTCTTGTATTTGTTGCTTTAACAATCTTAAACAAATCTTCCTTATTGCAGTTCTGAGGAAGGCTGATACCGAAATCCCAATAGACTGATATATAACAATATACTTCTGTAGGTGAGAGAGGTGTTTAAACAAAAACATAGTTTTAAAAACTGCTGAACTATATTTGATATTCAGCAATTTGGCATATGTGGCTAAGTGCTGTAAGTATCTTTTTAAAAATTCACATAGACATGAGCATCATTTTTCATTTTCCCCAATTGAGGAGGGTCTTGAGGAAAATGCTAGAAAACATTTTCCAATCATTCTTAGTCGGTAAACAAAATGTTTCAAGGTTGTGGGAGCCATTTTGTTTCCTCAGACAGATCTTTTCAAGTATCCAGATGAGATGGCAAGAAAGCAGTACAGGTATGTGTGGATGGTGGTGGTGGAAAAACTAAATATATAAGCTATGCCATATTTTAACCAAACTCTGTTATGGCTTAGTGTGAACCCAACTACTTTGCTGCTTAAAACCAAAATCAGATCAGTTTTCTGCTAGAACTAGTATTTTCAAAAGTAACAGACAACATTGTTTGTCTGTCTTTCCTGAGTTTTTAAGTGTACATGAAATCTTCACAGCATTTATAGCAGCCTCATAATCCAGCTGCAATCAAATCTAGCTTTTTCATGCACTTTGTCTTTATACATATATATATATAATTCTTGCAGTTTCTCTCTTCCATTTTCTTTGTTTAATTTCCAGCTTCATTAATCTGAGCAGCACAAAAATTTTGCTCATTTTGGCTCCAGTGATGTTACTGTCTAATATAGCATGCTGAACCATACAAGGTGCTAATTCAGCTAGGTACTCCAGCATTTTACACAAATACCATGAATCTTATTATCTAAGCTGAGTATTTCGATTGAATTGAGAGTAGCAACCATTAACACTAATCAGAATCTGAAACATTGTTTTTCAGGTTCATGGTCTCACCTTAGACCATGGTTAAAATTCTGAGTGGTAAGAGGAGTGAAATGATATTTGTATTAATCATCCAAAGGAATTAAACATCTTATGCAAACCACAGATATCTGGGATTTTTTTCTATCAGACCAGCACAAGTCATCTCTGGTTTTTGTCAGCAATTAGTGGCCTCGTGTTCTGCTTCTACACTGCAAAGAGATTTGGAGAAATGCGATGCTATTTCTCTGATTTTAGAATTATTTGCACCTGTTCAAAATCCTGAAGATTAATAAGAGAAGTGAAGTCCTTTTGATCTTTTTAATCCTCCACAGACATCATATTTCCATTTGAGGCTTTAGAAGAGATCAAAAGCGCCATATACTTTTGTAGCTCTCTAATGGACTCCTTATCAACTGGTTGCAAATGCTCTGGATAGAGGGAATTGAAAGAAATAATTTAAAAATCATAGTGATCTTATCAGGACTGGTACCATCAAGGACCAGTTAGAAGGCTTCATTTTCCTCACTGTCTTTCTACCCATTCCAGCCTCTCTCCCTACATATGTGCTGACTGAAAAGAAAATCCAAAGAGATGAAGCAGTTACAGCCATCCAGTTCTGTAGGACTATTCTGAGTTTTTGTATGCAAGCAGGCAAGAGAGAAAATTAAATTTATATTAATCCTCTCTCCTAAATTTGTATGTCAATATTGGGTGAAATTAATTGACCCTGAAACTAATCCTGGGTACTTCTTGGTTAACTAGGATGTGATCCCACCCTGTAGTAATCCTTTACTGTGTTTAAAAATACAATGGAGCATTGAAGCTATTGTGATTTTAGAGGGATTTCTACAGCCCTTCACCTGCAAATTGTATATGCTGCATAAAAACATAACTTAATTCTATTCTATTATAAAAGGAGAGGCAGCCATTACAGTTTTCTTTCCTTCCTTGGATTGCACAGCAACACAAGGTAATGACTGCTGCATGTATTGGAACTAGATCAAGCAAATCCCCCCCCCCCCCCCCAAAAAAAATGGTAGTATAGTTCAGTGATTTTCAACCTTTGGAATATGCTGGCTGGGGAATTCTGGGAGTTGAAGTCCACACGTCTTCAAATTGTCAAGGTTGAAAAACACTGGTCTAACGGACGTTAACCTCTGGTGGTGGCATGATTTATCTTATTTTGCTTTCTGTTATGATTACATATGTAAAGTATGAAAAAAACAATTAAATTCCAATTGTTTCTGCTTGGGCTTCAAATATACCCGTGCACAAAAATGTGTGTCTGTCGTTCACATTTTATTGCAGAAGCAGCTATGTGTTATGGCACTCAGTATTTTGTGAGCAATTGTCACACTGTGTGTACAAGGTAGCAGTGGATTCATGAAAATACTTCTGATTTTGTTTTGTCTTCATATTCATTTAAATCCCCACATTTATCTATAGTAGGTGTATGCAAAATGTTTTGAACTCAAAATGTCCCAAGCTTGCCTTTAGTGGAAGTGTTTTGACATAATTCTGAATATCCTGTAAGTATTTGAGCTCAAAATGTTGCCTTGAGCTAAAAATGAACTACTTTTTGCTCAGAACACTTCCAAATGAACAACACCGGGAGCATTCTGGAAGGATTAGGTAGAGTAGCTGTTCAAGCTTGGACCACCTCAAATTTGAATTTTTTTGTATGTTACTTACCTATATTAATTGTAAGCAAATTAAATGCAATTAGAAATAGTTAAAAATATGAACACAGTATGGCTACTTACTTGAGAGAGAGAAAGGAAACATTGTTTAAATGCTAAAAACCTTTCATATACATTGCCGTCATTTTAAAAAATACTTAATAGGAGTATAAGTGATATCAATTTAAAGGTGTATGACATACAGACCTATTTGAATTTCTAAAAGTCTTATTTCCTTTTCCCAGTCTATGCAGCGTGCCTCTGACTGCTGATTTGCTTGATAGCAAGGAAATGTTGGACACTTGTACTGACAGCGCTGCTGGTTTTCCTCCTGCCGAGGGATTAGGTGAAACATTGGAAGGGGGAGATGGTACAAAGGCACCCCCCTCCGAGAATATAAATGTTGTTGGTAAGGCACCGTAGGTAGTGAGACACTTGGATTGGATTGCTTTATTGGTAGGCTGAGTGGCTTACAACTATGTCTCTGATGTGTTCTTATACTCTGAAATAAGCCATTTTTAACATAACTAATGACCATGATTGATTCCAGATATTCAAAAAAAACATAGTGGCAAGCAATCTCTCTCCTTCTTTTCTAGTAATTTCTTTGTTCAAATAACAATTGCTACGATTTCTTATCTCCCCCCCCCCAAAAAAAAATTCCATGGGTTTGTTTTGTTTTAGCAGCATTTAACAGTAAATTGGAGGCTAATGCCTCCTACAAAGGCAGCATTTAACATCCAGCTGCCTGCAATTACTGTAAGTTCGAATCTCACCAGGCTCAAGGTTGACTCAGCCTTCCATCCTTTCTAAGGTAGGTTAAATGAGGACCCAGTTTGTGGGGGCAATAAGCTGACTGTATAAAATATACAAAAGTATGAAGGCTATTGCTTAACGCACTGTAAGCCACCCTGAGTCTCCGGAGAAGGGCGGCATATAAATAAAAATTTAAAAAAAAATCCATAAGTGCTCTGCAGTTACCAGCTTGCACATTCCTATGTTCAGGGAAATGCAGGCATTAGCCAAGGAACTTATTTGCCTAAAACCTATTTTGTCATGAGTTACTATTCTTCCTGCGGTCCTTGTAAGTAGCAACATATTGTCCCTGTAATGACTGAAAACTTCCAAAACTCTCTAGTTTTCCTTGGAATTATCTCTTCCAACCTACCAGATATGTAAAACTATTAAGCTTTGCAAAGATTTTCGGATAATGTAGCTACGAATACCTCTTAACTGTGATTGTATAGAGAGCCTAAGAAAAAAACAGCAGTTATAGATAAGAGAAATCTCTGAGAAAGCAATGTCAAGGGATGAAATGCCAAAAATTTGTGGAGCTTTATGTCAATCCTGAGTCCTGTATATCCAGTTTCTTTCTTCCTCTCTTCTAGTTGATGAACCATCCCTGAAACTGAAGCACCTGGAAACCGAGTTCACTCCCGTATTGGTTTCTCAGTCCAACATAAACATCAATGTCAGCAAGCAGGTATTGCATACTTTCTCTTCCCAGAAATATGGGGTCAGGGTTTATGTTATAGTTGCTTTTTCCCCCATAATGTTTTTGTTCGTGCAAGATAAAAACTGCTGTGTTTTGCAACCATGTTTGGTAATTGGAAAGTCTGCAAGATTGTTAGTGCCAAGCTCATGAAGGGCATGCTGGCACAGAAGGGAGCAATTAATTTTTAATTAGATAGGCATTCCAATCTCTTTTGCTTCTGGAATGCAGGGAACGATAAAAGCTTGATTTCACTATATTTTCCATGTGTTTAGGAAGATGTAATATTCTTTTATCTATATCTGCATCTCTTCAAAAGGACATTCTGTAATAAGCAGTAGGTGGAAAGAACAAGCTTAAGCTATATTGACATGCAGAAAATTGGAGAAGCACATCAAAAAAAGTCTTTTGGGACCACCACAGCAGAGTCAGAGGCAGTTTTTCTTTCATGTCAGAAGTATAGTTCATTTCTAAAAGATTTCAATAGAAAAGATTAAAATTCTACTTCTCGGTATATTCCTAAAACACAATACTCTAATATACAGTAATTAAGGTAAAGAATCTGAGCTTATCTCAGCAATCATCCTGTCTATAAGTATAATAATGAAAACTCTTGAGGGTGAGGCCAGGCAACTGCATGATACACTTTCTCTGGATGCATTTCAAGGCATCCTGCGCTTAAGCACTGTGTCACAGTCAGCTAAAGTAGGATTAATGCCCTTGGCTAAAATAAACACTAGGCAGTTTTCAGGAGGGAGATCTGACCTGACATGTGCTTTTCTCCTTAGAAAAAAATAATTACTTAAGAAAAATACTGCTTCCTGTCATTTGAGACAAGTAAATATTTATTGTCAGATGAGATATGTTCACTTTGCTGAGTTAGCTCTATTAAATTATGGCACTCTCTAAAGGAAAAGGCCTCATAAGAAATTAAATATGTGCTATAGGACTGAATCAGGAATCCATATATCAACAAGTATTCATTGGTTTGATTATAAAGCAGGAGGATAAATTTTGAAAACTAAACAGAATAAATAAGTAATGGGAGCAAAACTTTCACTTTTCTCCTTTCTACCCAACTTTGCTTAAGTAGTGATGAAAACTAATTTGGAGGGAAAACCTTAAATCAGTGTTGTTGAGGAGGGTACAGATGGAGAATAATTAAAAATCTTAATTCTGTATTTTTTTTCGGGGCAAAGAAAATGTATGTAGAAATTAATTTCAGCCATATAATATAGAAAGAATTATATTTTACATATGAATGCTGAATGGAAAGCTTGGGAAATATCTTTCTGTGGTATACTTCGATATGCTGAAAGTTGATTTAATCAATCCTGCCTGACACACAGTTCTATAAAACAGTATTTGCCTCTTTTGAATTTTTCAAAATTTTTGCATATTGTTTGACTGGGTATCATCAGAAGTTCATGTGGGTTCTTCGGATTTAGTGCTTCATTTGAGTTATCTATTAGCAAGCTGCCAATATGAAAAAAAAATGGTTGCCTCTCACTAGTTCAGTCAGTTCAGCGAAAGTGATAACTGGGGCGAGTTAGGTAAACATTTTATAAAACAATCAGTGATATGGGCCAACCCTGTTCAACATAAATTTCACAATGCTGGCTGTCATCATCATAGTGAGATTTTTACCACACAGTTTTATAGCATGTCATTCCCTCCCTTTCCAAATAAAATTATGAAGACCTTCATTAAAAATCTTTGATATAAATTAGAAAAAGTTACAAAATGATTTCTAAAGCTACAGGGCTCTAACAGTCCACAAGCAAAATTATATTCTTGCAATGTTAAGATTTATTATAGTGAAACTTCCAAGGAGTACTTAATCCATCAAAATCACTCAAAAGTTATGGTGTAAAAATTATTCAGGAAATTACAAAAAAAAAAAAAATCAGAACAATCTGCAAATCTCTCTCAATGTAACTAAGGTACTAGATAAAAATCAGTTCCTGAGAAAGTTGCATGATAGAAGCCATTGCTCATTAAGAAGAAGAAAACTGATGCTCATCCCAAGTTTGTCAAAAACCCATCTGGATGACATTTTGCATTCCAGGAGGAACTTTCTATGGACAATGGAGCTTCTGATCCAATGTAGATGTTACTGTGCCTGGCACAATCCAAATACACATTTCACAATAAAGAATCTTATACCGGTACTTGGGCATGGAGGTGGCAGTGTCATCTTTTGGAAATGTTTTGCTGCTTTAGGAAGGAAACATAAATTATACTTTGAATTGGAATTCCACGGGAAAATATCAAGCTATTTTGAAACTGGCCATACATTAAGAACGTGTTTCCAAGCATACCAAAAATCTGTAAGAGAATGGATGCCAAACACATTTAACGGTGTGGATTAGCCAACTCAAAGTCTAGACCTAAATCCCATAGAGATATTGTAAAAGATTCCTAATGAGCAGTTAATACTATAAAATCCTCAAATGTTAGTAAGTAGAAGTTGTTGACCATGCAATAATGGGCCATAATTCCTGAGGTGAGGCAGTGATCAGTAATTTACAGAACAGATTTGGCTGAAGTTAATTACAGCTAAAGGCAGTTCAACCAATTGCTGAATATTAAGGGTTGTTCACAATGGCACATCGCAGGTTGAATGCCTTTGTAAACATAAATAAACATTCAATTCAGATGTTGTTTATTCACTCAGGCTATCTTTTTTACTAAGGCCTACAGCTACACAAATTGAGTAAATAAGTAAAATGAAGTTCTGATAACATAGATTGTGAAATATATGCAAAACTTCAGAAAATCCAAATACTTCCTTTGTAGAACTGCATAGCAGATAAGTCCATGTATAAATTAGCTCTCTTCTGAGTATGTTCCACCTGCATGTAAATTTCTGAGCCATAGCATTTGTTTGTTTTTGTGTGTGTGTGTATGTGTGTGTGTGTGTGTGTGTATGTGTATGCACGCGCGCACACATACATACAATTCAAAAGTGAAGAAATAATATTTGCTTTCCAGGGTTTCTGCATTTTTGTGCTAAATAAGAATAGAAAAAAATGTTCTTTATTTTATAGGAAGCTTTATCTTCATTAAAACTGAGATATTACCTATAAGATTAGATACCAAAATTCTTTAGTTACTGAAGAAAGAGACAGACATAGATATTTTAGTCTATTAATACACACAATGGATTGGTCTTCTCTCCTTAATATAGTTTCTGTTCTGGAATAGTTTTAGTGGTGATTATCCTATATTTCACATGGAAACTCATAATAAAGCAGAGACCTGGTCCAAAGCATATATACCCTGTTTCCCCCAAAATAAGACATCCCCTGATAATAAGCCCAATCGGGCTTTTGAGCGCATGGCAACAAGGCCAAACGCTTATTTCAGGGTTCAAAAAAATATAAGACAGGGTCTTATTTTCGGGGAAACACGGTAATACATTTATTATGTGCTGGTTGTGGAAGCTGTATTAATTCCTTGTATGTGCTGTTCTTGTTGACTGTTCACCTAATGAGGAGTGCTGTTTTTGAATGTAGTTTTGTTTATTTCTAGGAGGAAGTTGTGAAATTGACAGATAAATGCCTAAACAATGTAATTGAGAGCCCTGTGAACACTTCTATGCGGTTGCCTCCAGATATTAAAAGTAATATTTTGAAGGCCCAGGTGGAGGCAGGACACAAAGTAAGAATTTTGCTTCTGTAGAGATCTATTTTTAATATAAATAACTAACTTTAATTTTCTGTAATTCTTTGAGTCAGTATTGATACTTTATCCTTAGTTTCTAATTTGCTTAAGATAATTTAAGCATCTGTGCAGAGCCTGTTCGTAATCTTCTATCACCTACAGATGTGTTGATAGAAGCCCTCTCCCTTCATCTGTTCTATGTGAATAAGTGTCTTCTCAGTAGATGGGAGTGAGATGTGTTACACTGCTGGAGGCTTAGGCAAATCTGAGAATACTGCTGAAGAGAACGGTTGGGTGAGGTCATAGCAATGTTTATGCTGAATCCTCAGAAATAGAAGAGAGAAGAGAGGCATCTTATCATCCAGATCCAAGGAAGGAGGCCTGCGCTAGAGAGAAATTGCCACTTGTATATTCAGCCTTGCCTCTGAAACATTCCAAGGCTTACTGAAAAGAGCCTTAAGACAACTTGCCACAGCCAGCTCACCCCAGCTAACTCACCCTGCCCAGCTCAATGCCAGACAACTTGCCCAGGACAACTTGATGCAGGACAACTCAAAGTGAGACATTTCAACACGAGATAACTGTACTGTTATCCACCACTGTTTCTTTGACATTATTCTGATTTTTGTCATTCACATTTCATTTTGTCCCTCCTTTAGCGTCTTTTCTTTAATGATTCTATTCCACCATTTTTAAAAACATTTCTTTGATAATATTTCGCATTGAGTTATCCCACTGCGAGTTGTCCTGCAGTGAGGTGTCCCATTCCATACTGAAAAAAGCAAGAAATGTCTGGGCTCAGCCAATTTCTTGGGGTTAACTTATTGCTAGGTTGAGAATATCTGTAGAGTAAAAGAAGAGGGTTGCTGTTTTTTATCTCGGCATCTACCACCTAACCAGGGGAGAATTCCAAATCCCGTCGCTACTGATTCGCTCATGCGCACGCACGCTCGTGCCATTTCTGCACATGTACAGAAGCGGGTGGGCGGAGCCTCCCGCCGCTACCGGTTCACCTGATCTAGTGCGAACCGGTAGCAACCCACCACTGCACCTAACTCCTTTATAGTGGAAGCATGATAATCAATCTTCTATCATCTGGAATATTTCTCCATCCAGACACAATGAAAGCAGAAAACCTGAATGCATGTCATACCCTGCAGTGATATAATGCAGTTTTAGGAGTCCAAAAGAAGTGGCAGAGAAGGGCACTTGTGAAATGTTAGGCTGCTTTGCCTTTGACCTGTCAGAAAAAAAAATAGGTTTTAGATTATATCAATAAAATTCATTTTTCTGAGTTATAATTGTGTTTCTTTCAGGTGGTGAGGGAGGGAAGCATATCTGGCAACAAGAACACCAATATTCAAGATACAGCTGGAAGGTATTAATATGGAGCTTGAAATGTGCTGAAGATTTCTGTTCTGTGGTGCGAGCAGGTTCCTGTACCCACTTAATAATGGAAGAAGCCACTTACAACAAAGTTCTGTAAAACTGATGTTAGTGGTTTTAAAATGCCTACTGGATAACATATTTTTGGGAATATTATTATTCCCAAATATTATTATTATTATTACTACTACTACTACTACTACTATTATTGTTGTTGTTGTTGTTGTTATTTATTATTATTATTATTATTATTATTATTATTATTATTATTATTATTGCATTGTTGTGGTTTAGTTTTGTGTCTGCTTAGTCCTTAAAAATGAGGCCTTACGTCTTATTTGACTGAAATTCTAGAAAACTGAATTTCCCTATCCAGCCTGGAGAAAAAAACTTTGGGACCACATTACTCTGTTGTTTAAGAAGGTACCATTGATGATAAATTCCCAGGCCTTGCATCCCCTTCTTGGGCATCTTTCTGTCAGAAGGTTTTTGGGGGGGGAGTCTTAGAATGTAGAGAGATGACATACAGGTAGTCCTTGGGTTACATTCATTCATTCAGTGACTGTTCAAAGTTACAGTGGTGCTGAAACAATGGGCCTATGACTGGTCCTTAAATTCAGGCCAATCCACATTTATGATCAGCACTCCGCTGCCTCCATCTATGCTCCTTGCACCTGCTTGGGCACTGATCCCTCCGGCCTAAGTTCCCTAATACCTGTCCATAGTACCCATCTTAGCTGTCACCCAGCAGCCTGCTTGGGACTTCCGCTACTTCCTGTTTAACAATCCATGTAGTCCTGGGGTTACAACAGGAACAGCCAGGATTACATTGCCAAGCATTAGAAATTCCAGTCCCAATTGCCCTTGTAACCCAAGAACTACCCATATAAATCCCTACATCCTTTTGTATTTTAATAAAGATGTGGTTAAAGTTGGTTGTGTTGTGTGTGGGTGAGAGAGAGAGAACTAAAAAATATAAATATAAATCTCTCCAGTCATAATACTGCACTCCTAAGCACTGCTTATAGAGCTGTGTTGCCTTACACACCTTCTTGTATTGATGGTCTGACAGAAACAAAACATGAGGTAAATGTGCTTATCCAGTTGCGGTTTTCCTAGGCTTCCTAGGAAAAAAACATTTCTTTTTCTTGCCTCAATACTGATATCCATGATGACAAAATATTTCCAGGAAATGGTTTGCATTAAGAGAGTTCCAAGCTGCTTTGTTTTGTTGTTTTAATGCTGAAAGAATGTTCTTGGCAACAATGGAAAAGAACTCAATTGTTACATTTTTGGCTCTGCGTTATTTAGAAGCGTTCTTCCATCAGGAAAAGAGAAAAACAGCCCCCTGAGAACCCTCAGTCCTGTGTGCCAGGAACCACTAGAGGGACTAAAAGTGATCCCAGTCACCAACGCCTTCATTCTGTAAGTCCTCTTGTGGCTGGGTGGGCATCCCCACCGGAAAATGGTAATGCATGTAAATCTGGGATGAAATAATCGAAGAACAGTATATGGAGCACTTGAAGGGCTCACTCAGTTGATTCTGGTAATTTCCAGTCAGGTTAGGATTCTGCTTTTCTGTGGGAAACCAAACAGCCAGAAATTTGGCTTAGTTCTGTTCTCAACATGGGTAGAGGATATGTTCTCCTCTAATGAATATTGCTTCTTGTTGAATTGTCAAAAGAAAGACCCCTTCCTGAATCTTAGTTTTCCAATTACTGAAATGATTAAGTGGATTTTCATAGCTGGCAGGAGAAGGATCAAGATATGCTCTAACATAGGAATGAAATGATGCAATTCCAGAATGATTTTAAAATATTTATTGGTTAAGCAATTTATATGAATCTGCTCTTTATTTTTGATATAGTAGACTAGCAGTTAGACTGTTGGACTTCCTTGTGGCAGAAGCGCTTTTCTGTCACTCTCTGCTAGAGAGTTGGCTATTTTTTGTATATTGTTTATTCCTTCTACTTGGTCACTGAAAGCACGGAGATCAGCAGAATCACAGATTCTGGCAAGGGTGCACCAATTGAACCCTAAATTAAGCAAGTTCCCCCACCACCATACTGTGCCTCAGGGCACAATATGGCTTAACAGGAAGGCAAATTATTTGGGGAGAAGCTCTTGAGGTCAAGAGGTACTGGCACTGATTTCAGAGGCTGCTTTTGCCTCCAGGCAGGAATTGCAAGTGACAGCAGTTCCTTCACACATGCTCTGTATCATGGGTGGTGTGTTTACATCTTCCAGGAATGAATTCAATGAGAATATTACTGCCCCTGATTCCAAAGATTGTGCGAATCCTACTGATCTGGCTCTTAGAGAAGAGGATGTTCTTGTAAAGGTATGTTGCTTCTTTGTGGGGAGCAGCGTGGGTCTTTAGAAGCGCAAGATGAGAAGTCCCAGGCAAATTGCTTGTGTTAAACAGAGCAGTAATTTAAAACTTGGTTCCTGGGATAGGTTCATGGGACAGATTAATATTTGGAGTATAATATTAAAAATGAGTTGTGCAATTTTTATAAGTGTGTCCCTGTCCCCCAATTTTGCATGTAAACCAGGGGTGAAATGTTCCCCGATCGGAACGGATCGCCCAGTCCGGTAGCAATCTTGGCCAGTGATCTGGTAGCAATGGTGGAGCAAAGCTCCGCCCACCTGCCCGGGTGTCATTACTTTCTGCACATGCGCTTCCGAACCGGTAAGGAAGGTAAGTAGATTTCACCCCTGATGTAGACACAGTAGGGATTATGAAAATGGCAAATGGGATCTTTTTCATGCAAGGATTTTCACTATCGAGGAGGAAAAAGGGTAGGGAAGGGAATAAAAGTCCTCCATGTCCCCAATCTGCTTTTTCCAATATATAGATTATCCCCAAATATAAATGCATGATCTCACCTTCATTAAATCATAATTTGGTGTTATGTATAGATCCTTTAGATTGTGGGAAGAATGGCTGGAACTGGCATTAAAAATCTGATGATATATTAATTAAAATTGTGAACAATCCGCTTTGAATGGTGAGAAGCACAATAGGAGGCGGAAGCTATTCATATGAATTTATATTGCATGCAAATCCTGTTTTTAAAGGCATTTTTCAAAGATTAAAGTGCCAGATACTTTGTAAAATTGTGGGGGGAAACATAGAAAACTTTTACATCTAATTTAAGTCCACTGATGTATATGTATGCTATTTTACAAGACTCAAGAGCCAGTTTGGTGTAGCGATTAAGGAGTGGAGAGTGGGGCACCATGAGTTCTAACCCTCCCTTAAGCCCAAATCCCAGGGTCAAGTCACTCCTTCTCAGCCCAACCCACCTCACAGGGTCCCTATTGTCATAGGGACAATAGAAAGAGGAAGCCACTCATTTATTGCCTTAAACGGTACAGATTAAAAGTGGGTTATAAATCTAATAAATAAATTACTGAATGCATTCATATTGTGACAGAAATTTAAACCTGTGTATGTCAGAGCCTAAAATGTGTATGCCAAAGGGAAACAGTGCTGTTGGACAGCACTCATAAACATCAGTCATAACCTTGTGGCTTTTTCAGAAGTGAACGAAACCTTATAAAACACTTTGGAACTTTCTCTGTGATTGAGCGTCACTTAACTATTCCATTTTGCAGAGTTCCTCCGAGAGCATGGAGATTTTGTTGACATCACAGACAAAGAATTTAATTGACTTCACAGAAGCCACGCCTCAGGTAAGAGTAAAAATTAAAATGTAGCTGTTTCATTGTATAATTTGAAAATATAATTAGTACTTCCGTTGTCTCTACCTAACTCTTTTTTACTTTCAGTAAAGCTTGTTTGAGCCGGTGTCTCATGATCAGTTTAGTTGATATGACACTCGGCTAATAATATTGTACTACAATATTACGAGTTTTTTTATGTTTCTTTTACTTTTAGGTGTCTTCACCAATAATTATGCCCAGGTGGTTAGTGCCAGTAAGTTATTGAATAATCCTTATTCAATTAATTAACAATTAATTTTCATATTCTTTTGTACATCCGTGTCTGTTGTTAGAAGTGGTACAAATTAGTATTAATTTAGATAGTTTTCTAAAAGTCTGCCATTTCTATTGCATGGTGGATAATAAACATTTTCAGCTTTTATCAAAAGAAACCATCTGCCACCTGGAAGTGGCCCTTAATTCTTCTGAAAAAAAGGCAGAAGTTCCCCCTCCATTCTCCAGTCAAAGTTCCTTCCTTGTGGTTATGATTGAAAATCATTCCCCTTACTAATCCGGAACTATTTGGAGGATCTGTATATTCTGACCTGTCTCCAGACTACCTTATCCCTTGAAGAGTGATTGAAAGTGACCAATTCAAGGGCTATATCAGGTTTTCCAATTTGGGAGGTTTTTAATGGGTGTGGTAAGTCCTTTTGAGGTTCATGAACTCATTTTGCTTCTTCCCTAACCATCTCTCAAAACTGAAAATGATGCTAAAACATTTGATGCTGCTCATTTTGGGCGGCCATATTTCACCCCCAGAAAACCCCCTTCTGGTATGTCCTGCCTGTTAATGGTTTTTGTAAATTTTATCTTGACCACCATTATCCCAATCCAAATTGGTCATTGTCCCAACCCTTATATCTCACGAATTGGAAGGAGAAGCTGTGAAGGAGAAAGGGTAGCCTGAAGGAAAAAATTCAAGGGCAAGGGATGAATTGAACATTTATTTCACGTATTAATCCTTCTCTGCTGTGACATTTGCATTTGATAGACATGTACATTTGTGACACGTATCAAAACAACTGTACTTAAATCACCGGACTTTCCTTTGGTTTTCTTTATAGAGTGGACTGACTTCTAATGGGCCTCTGGGAAACGATGTTGCTTTATCTCTTAAAACAACTAAAATAAACACTGAAGCCCCATTGGCTACTGATACATCACCTCCATTGCACCCCTGTGAAATCACACCCAGGTAAGGATTTTCTGTTCATGAAATTAAAACAGCCCTCCCTTCCCCTGCCTGTTATCTTCCACATGTTCCAGCCAGCTAGTCATCATGGGAAGTCTGCAACATTAAGAGGACACCACTTTGAGGAACAATGGAATGCTGAAGGAATTGTACAAATTTTAGATTATTGTGTAACTTCTGTGCATGTCTTATACAACTTCTACAAAGCAATACTTACTAGATTCTTATTAATCCAGTTCTTCTGTTAGGTGTTGTGAACACTATAGTATGTTGCAATTCCCAAGCAGTCTGTTAAGTCTACCAAGTTTCACTAGTAATTTTCTGGTCCTCTTTGTGACTCAACTTTAGCAATGTAAGAAAGTAAGGCTATTATATCTGACGTTCCATTTACAGTGAATAATTTCATTAAGATGCTTATAAAGGTGGGTATATGATACAAAGATCTTTCTGTTCATAAATACCTTTTAAACTATATTTACTGTGTATCAGATACTTCAAATTAGTGTTTCTGAAAGATAATGTGGATATTCGATGACCTTGTGTAGCTGCAGGGCTGAGCCTGCAGGTTGGAGATACCCAACCCTTACTCACAGACCACACCCCCAGCATTAGCCTCCTGCCTTGGTTGCCTCCTACACAAAGGTTGGAGGAGAACTGTTGTTCTCTTTTCCACCCCATCAATGCTGGAATGTAGCTTTCTTTATTGTTTCCCTCCTGCTAGAGAACTCATTAAATTTTCCAAAAAAAATTTTCCACCTGGAGAAAAGAGGGGTTGTGAATATCTCCTTTGGTTACATGCTGAGGTTAGCATCCCTCAGGGAGATCCTGCTTAAAACCTATAGCTCCCTTCCAGACAAGGAATATATATCTACATTGGGAATTCTATCTGATATCACAACATACTTGGAATTGTTTGCTTTCCACTTAACTATTAAATTAACATCAGTCAGATAGGCTTTCTGTACATTATCCACCTAAGTTTATGTTTATTATTTTTTTTCTTCACAGTCCTATTACTGAAGATACTACACGGCAGAAATGTTTACTCACCACTGAACTCTGAGCTTCAACAAATCTCATCTCCTAGTGTATTTAGTGAGCAAAGGACTTACCTGACATTAAGCCATGTTTATGCCATGGTTCACAAAGAATGGTTTCTTTACTGTAAATCCTTCAACTGGAACTAAGAGTATGATTTTAGGACACAGAGCTGCTGAGAAACCTGAGTATCTCTTGCAAAAATATATGGGAACAAATTCTGAGATGTCATGAAATCCATAGGGTTTTTATCCACTATAATGCTTTTGCTAGAGAATTCCTTCCTGGTTTTATAGGTGCAAATGAAAATGCTCACAGGGATAAGCTGGTTTTTTTCCCCCCTGGCTTAAACCCAATTATGGGGAAGCTGGTGGCGACAGTAAAAGAAAATAGCAGTGACATTTTTACAGTGTTTTTTTGTGGCCATCTCTTTTTATCTTCTTTTGTATTGTTATCTAGCAAACGTTCTTGATTTTAATCTTGTTTCTAGACTCCACACTTCTGCTAACTATCTAAGGAAGTGAAAATGCAGCACCTTGATTGCAATTTATTCTGCTGGCAGATGCTCTCATAAAAGAAACAATGTTTTATTAAACATATCAAGGCTACTACATGTGTGGATGGACGACTTTCACATCTTGTTCCATTAAGTCAGTAAAATATTGCTAGGTAGACAGTGCGTCTAGTATGGGGTTCTTGGTGCTCTCTGAGCTTGGTTGTTTTCTTGTAGAAAACATACTTGTTCTCTTTCCCTGTCAGTGTTAGTGGGAATGGTCTTTGTGGTTTCTTGATTTGGCTGTTGTTTACTATTAGCTTGTTTGACTGAGTTGGTACTGAGTTTACTTCTTGATTGTTGGTCTAGTGTTCATCTCTGTTCTTCTGTGTATTGATTACTGGTGAGGAACTGTTTTAATCTTTGTTTCTTTTTTGGTTGTTTGTCTCTTTAGACAGGGTAAAACAGTAATATATATAAAAAACCAAGCCCACTCCCTTTAGCACTGATATTTCGTTACCAAACTAGGTAACATTGTCTGCAAGAAAACAATATAATTCAGAGAAGAACCGAGAACCCTACTGTTCAGCCATGGGCTACAGATACTCTCTTGTATCAGTGAACCTAGTTTCTGCTAGATTAGCTTGAAGGGCTAGTCTTCTTTGGGCTTTCCACTAGCTATTTTTTGGAAAATTCTAAGGTTTGAGCAGAAAAAATCTGAGCCTTTTAAAATCGCTTCAAATGCATCGCTTCAAATGCATACAGTTAGATTACTGTCCTTTTTGTGTGCTCCATTCTGTACTTTTCTTCAAATCTACTTGTAGTTGGAATATGTATTTTGTTTGTGACTGGAAAATTAAAAAGCAAAATATACCAACATTATGCCAGCTTTCCTATATTAGATGAGTAGCTATTTATATATCGGATTCCTTCCTTTGTGCACTAAACTGCTGATTGAACTAGTTTGAACTAAACCTATATTCTGTTACAAACTCAGGGGGGAAAATTAAGCTAATCCTGAGTTTAATTTATGCTTAGAATTTTGGAAAACAAAAAAAATGTCCTTGGGCTTGTGCAGTTAAGATTTATTCCTATGGGTCAGGTATCCAACTCCTGCATTTTCTGTCCCTTTTCAAAATAAGCAAGGAAATCGTACAATGCCTTAATTCTGATTCTTCCAAAACGGCTCTGCTTTGCTGTGCGTTATTGAAATACCAAGTTCTAAGTCATTTAAAAACATGACTTATTACTTCTCCATCTGTGTGTCTGATGGAAGATCTATAAGCATTTAGGCAAGAAAGCGAGGAAACCTGAGTGCCACGAATTTCTGGATGAACTCGAGGAAAAGCAAAAGGGCCCCCGTCAAAAGTTTCTTTCATAGTGGAAGTGATGTTAAAAATGCAAATGTTCCTCACTCCACTGTACATGCTCTTCCTTTCATAGCTAGTTGCTGCTTGTGAAATAACACAAGCTGCTTTGCTTTGATCTGCAATACTTGTTTTAAGCAATTGCTTCATAAAATAGTATAATGGGAACCAGAGTGGGGGAGAGGGAGAGGTTATTGAGGCAAATAACTTAGCGTCAATAACCATAGGACATATCCTGATTACGAGACCTCAGGAGGCATGACTTTTGAAATAGCTTAGGTAGCATTTAATTGGTTATTGATTTTTCAGCATTTCCCTGAGCCAAGGTAAACCCACTGCTTTTAGGAACCTTGCCTGTATTTTTACAAGGGATGAAAATATTTAGGGTGACGCTGTCTTAATTCTTGAAGTAAGAATGAGGAGAGGTTGGAGAACACGGTACTGTTTGCCTATTATCCAGAAAGATAGCTTTGCTAAATTGTATTGTCTGGATAATCCTAACCACAAGAATCTTGTGTGCTGACCTTTTTTTTTTTAATAAAAAATCCAATGGCTGTTGTCATTTTATTTTACTAACCTGATGTACAGCCGCGACAAAAGAAATTAAGATAGCTAGTTCTCAATTTTGCTTTTTTAAATATATATATATATATATATATATATATTAGGAATTGCTCTTAAATTACAGTATCACTGCCTCGTTTGGCAATAGATTTACTGACTTGATCCTTACTCAATTTAACTGACAGAATTTTCCAAAACACATAACCTATTTTCATTTTTTTTTTTTTTTAAAAAAGGAAACTGTAATGTGGTATGGAAAATGGACATAAAATTACAGCTATCACAACATAAAGAATTGAAAGCCTTTTGTCAAGCCTCCACTGCAGGCTTCAGGTCTCTAATGGGGCACCTGGAAACTGCCTTAGTGTCTCTTGTGATTGATTAAAATGGACCAAAACAGCAGATTCTTTTGCTTTGACTAATGAATGCAAAATTGCAATTTGTGTTTATTAGTGGCCATTGTTCACTGTCAAGCTGTCCAAAGAGGCTTAAATTAGCTTGCATTTTTAACGGGCAATCTTGTTTGACTGCTGAAGCTTTTCCTCCGGTAAGATAATTGTGAAGTTTTTCCTACAAATGCAATTTGCCTGCATGCATAAAGCCGAAAGTCATTCCAGATTTGTCTCTTTTTCTTTACATGTCACACGTTACAGTACTTGTGTCTCTGGGCAAAGATGCCCCACATGGCACCAAACCCTTGTTGCTCCATAACTATAGTGTCTGTGATTATTGAGGCAGAACAATTTGGACCTCTTATTAACGCTAAGCATTAACATTCCTCTTGGAGCAAAATGTTCACCTATTCTCTGTGAAACAGAATGCATGTGGAGTAACTACAGAGCATTTTGCCATAACATTCCTAATGTGATTGTTTTGATTACAGATTCCTTTGTTCTCACGTTTTCCCTAATTGGACAAACTTACTATGAAGTATGTAAGAATTTCTATTTTGATTATTTTTTTTTAAAAGAAAAATCTCGGACTAACTACTGTATTTGTATCTTTTTAAACGATGTAGTTGCTCAAAGTATAACTTATTTTTTTAAGTATTGTGTGCGTGTGTATGTGTGTAATAAGTAATGCCAGATGTACAAATTATGCTAGAATGATTGCGCTAAACACTGTATAAGGGAACAACAACTGTGATTTGTAGGCCACTTGGAATCAATCATAAAAGTTGTAGTTTATTTCTAAATACAACGCAATTGTACAAAATGTCTGCTTAAGTGTTTTTTCTTCTAGCAGAACAATGCTCTAGCTGCTGATCCATGTATTTCAGAACGCTGACAAAATCGCCCGTTTCCTTAAGGATATCCTGGTTTGGAGTGATATCCTGCTTTTCGCAGCAGAAGTGACCCTACATTTCTACTTCCTGGTGATAACATATAAGCAAATGTTAACAAAAATAGCTGCAATAAGGAGGGGAAAGGAGGGCCGCATGTTTGACTTTTCATCTCTAAGGAGAACAATCAGCATACAAATGAAGAATCAACAACTCCTCTTGTTTCCCAGCTGCAATGCCCCAGGAAATGTGTCTTGCAACATATCAAGTGTTCAGTCATCTCCAGCCAAGCTGCAAATCATTCAGCAAGTTTATGTTTTTGGCTTTTTTCCCCCCTCAATATGCCGCCATTTTAAAAAATCAGAAATACATATTATTATTATTATTATTAACAAAGTAATTAAAAGCACAGTGAATAACATATTTACAAAATTAAACTAATATAGTTTAGCCCGGGTATATTCACACAGTATAAAAATATAATTAATAAATATAACTTTTATAGCATATAAAACATATAAATTTTCTTAACAAGAAAAAAGCATTCTCAAAAAGGCATCATACAGGCTTTTCCTGATGCTGTATATCCTTCATGATTTTTTCCCCTCTCAAAAATTAAGAAAGGATAACTTTCAAGGGATCATTTTCTCACCGTGGAACGTATTTCGTATAGATTGCAGTTGGGAGTAACTATGACTCTCTTAAAAGGGACGTAGCTACAGGCTTGGCACCTCCTAGTAGTGACCGCTGGATATGGCACTTTAAGTGCCAGAACTAAGATCCAAGCCACCCCTCCACAGGTCTAACTGCTTTGTGGAGGGCCTGTTACTAGATACTAGCCTTAATATAGTATCAGTCCCAATCCCCCCGGAATTATGAACACCAGTAACACAGACAAGAACGCCAATAGTCAACACAGAACGGACAACCATAACTTCCCGTGCTTCTGTGGTTCCCAATTTAAAAGTAAAAGGGGCCTCGGCCAACACCAATTACACCGCCACCTGGCAAAGGTGAACGCTGAGCGCGTAGCAGTCCTTCCCACCAAACGCCTGGCATTGACCCAGGAAGAGGATGAAGCGCTAAAAAGGCATGCAGACAGACACTGGGAGATGGGAATGATGAAAATATATTCACCCGTCTTGCACCCTATTTCCTGGGTCGATCGCATGAAGCAATTAAAAAGCATCTTCAATTGACCAATTGGGTTGCACCAACTGGCCCCCCAGAGAGAACAGAGCACCCTTGTATACCAGACCACCCAGAGAGATCAGACTCCACACCATATCAGCCCGGTGGCATCCCCCACAAATGGACCGGGCTCCGTTACTGCTACCTCATGGAGACACACCCTCTTGGTAGCTGTGGCTGACCATCTCAAGAAGATCAAGATGGGGGCCAAGGAGCTGGCCCAGATCACCCGAGACATTCATAATGGAGAGATCAGCAGGAAACAGTGCAGGACCCAACTGAACCAGCACGCCAAAAGCTGGTTCCCAGATATGTGGAAGCCGTTGGCGACCAAGCCTGCTGGAGCGAACTGCCAATGGAGCAATAAGTCCATCCACAGAGCGAACTATGCCCAGATTCAAAAAAACTACAAGCTCCGGCGTCACGAAGCTGCCTCCACTGTCTTGTCCGGATGCTGGAGAAATGCGTACAAAGGACCGGTGCCAGTGCCGCCGGAGATGGAAGAATACTGGTGGCGGCAGTATTCACCACATCAAGTGCAATCGGTGATAGTGTACCTGCAGAGCCACCTGTGGTTCCTCATGGCAGCCATAACCCCATCAGAAGTCACAGCCGCCCTCAATGGTACGAAAGCCAGTGCGCCAAGACTGGACAGAATACCAGCACAGGAGCAACTGAGCTGGGACCAGCAGTAGCTGGCAGCTTACTACAACCTGCCGTTAGCCGCTGGTGGCCTGCCGAAACACCTCTCCTGCTCCAGAGTGGCCTTTATACCGAAGCAGAGAATCCATCGTTTCCTGGGGACTACAGGCCTATATCGATTGCCTCAACCATCCTCCGGGCGCTACACAAGATCCTTGCCTGGCGCCTCCGAGATACGCTCCAGCTCTCTCCCCTCCAGCATGCGTTCCTCCAACGAGATGACTGCAGCTGAATGAGTAATAGCAAAATCACTTCTGACATTACTGTGATGGTGCAAAATAAAAATAAGGAGCAAATGCTTAAATGATTTTGCCGATTTCCAAAATGTTGAATCAGTGAATTCGTCCCAGAAAATACATAACCATGTCTGTGAAATGACAGAGAGGATCAGCCCAATGTGGATTTTTTATGTTAAACTAATGGCATTAAATCAGTAAAATACTAGGCCAGCTGAAAACCATTTTCCCTTTTCTATTCTGCACAAATGGCCTCTCCCTGGCCTGAAAAGCTGACCACCCATGTTCCACTCTCAGTGCCAAACTTCTCTATATAGTTGGCTGTTTGCCAAAATCCTCCTCCTGTGATTTTGGAAACAAAACATGCCTAGGCATTCTTGGCAGTGTTAGCTTCACAAGAAAAAAACAACCAAGTATCACTGCAGGACATCAAATTATTTATATGTGACATGCGTAAGGCCAAGTTGTGCTTGCGGTTGCATACCTGGTAGGGGACATGATAAGATGATGGCGTACCAAAGAGAGACCTTAGTCTGATGTCATCCATCACAAATGCATGGAATACTGCAAATTGATATGGCTAGAGTGGATGAATGTATTTTGATCATATTTGGAGATCTATCTCTAGGCCACTTTCAAGTTATGGAAGGAGAGTGCTGTAATGCAGAAGTAATTGCCTGCATGCCGCTACTCTCTGGGTTGTAGGGTCAGAAAAAGCCACAACAAAAACAACTGGAGAACCTTATTTCGATGTGAATTAAGATTCTCTGAACTGTGCTGGAACAGACACAATTGCTCTTATAGCTCTATAAAGTTATATGGCTCTGACACTTTAATTTGTATTGGAGAAGCTAATATAGGAGCCTGATGAATTTCATATTTAGGGGAAATGCTGTTTTAAACAGTACAGTACAACAGCTAAGCATATGCTAAGAAACACCCTCCTCCCTGTTCAAATAACATTTCAACTGCAAACTCAAGATCATAAAGAGAGGAAGCACCTGTGTTAACCTGTTAGATAGCCAAACAATTGTTAATCTAACATATATCAGAATCCACAAGATTAGTTTACAGTGCAAATGCAGAATATTGGGTTTGCTGAATAAATGATGGTTAAGTTTTAAGTTTTCCTTGCATAAGCATGTAAGCCTGCCATGCCAACACAGCTGCTGAACTGAGCTTAGTCATGGGAATGATTTTACTGCATCCTTTATACAGGCAATTTGCAAAGGGCTTTGAAATGGCACATGCACACAAAGAAATGAATGCAACCAACAGTTGCTGTTGCTGCTTCCTAATCGTACTGCCTCATCTACATCTGCAGACCCAAGTTGTCCACAGAGCAAAGAGGTGGGAAAAAATCTCACACTAAATGTTTTACGGATTCCCATGTATTTCGGGGTCATACGAAGTGTGAATTTAGGTTTCATGATACAATTGCAATTCTTCCTAGATGCTGACTTCAATGAGCTTAGGCATGTCTTCTACCTCTTGAGAGCGGTCTGGTATTTAGGTTCCGTTGAGTTCAATTTGCCAAAATGAGATTGCAGACGAACTGGACAGAGGTTTACCGCCAACAAGTAGCATCACAACAGAGGATTCACAAATGTCTCCACGTTCATTTTTCAGAGTGTCCAAGCTTGACCCTCCATCTGTTAGATCCATGGTGGCAAATTCCTGTTCCTTGGCAATGTTGAGATATGAGGTTCTTTCTTCACACAGCAACTCTGCTGCCGGATCTGAATTCAATTCTGCACTGGATGTGGTTTGATAGGAAGTGAATCCTAGAGAATCCCTTGAAGACTGGCAAAACGTTTTCATTTCTATGTCAGAGCCACCCTCGTTGTTGAATATCTGGTACGTGGGCTCCCCATGCAGCTGCTCAAAGAAACAGGTGTGCTGTTTAGAAAAAGTCAGTAGCTTTGAACAACGCTTTTCTTTAGACCTCAAGCAACCAAGCGATCTCGGTGGGCAATCAGCAGCCCCTTGGGAACCAAATCCAGTTGGCAGCATCTGATGATATGCTTTGGAAGAAAGCGCCACTGGGCTAGGCGATTTTATCCACATTTGAGATGGAAAATGATATTGCCACAAAGTACTATTTGTCTTATTGCTAGAAAGGCCTCCGCCAAGGACTAGCATGGAATCTTCCAAGATTAAAGCCGAATGTCCCACCACTCTTGGAGGTCCCTGGCTGGAGGCAAACACAGCAGAGATAAATCAGCACAAGGGTGACACTTACGTTCATCCAAATGGGCTCAACTTCCCAATGCTTCTCTCCAGTCAGGGTAATGCATGGAGAAATCATATACTTTCCACCCCAAACAGTTCCCATAAATTCGGGTATCGTTAAAAGGCATGGGAATATTGTCCACGCTCCTTAAATTGTCTCCTCTGTGCAAACACTATCCATTCATAAGTGGGCAATGGCTGAAATAAAAGGGGTGAACCATGTAATCAAAAATGTTTGCTTCTAGAAAAATAAGACCCTTCCTGCCAACAGTACCCATATTAGAAACTTCAACTCTGTATCAAGGTTTTTCTTGCCTGTGCCTTCCCATGCCACTCAAGTCCTCCTTAGACAACCTTCTCCCCGTTTTCAATTGATGTGCAAACATCTTTAAATCCCAGCTAACGTAAGTGGAACATTGTGATGCTAGTCTTCACGGGCTAATGTGTAAAAAGATTGTGCAACTCTAGGAACAACTGGCAGGGGAGAAACTGTTGTATCTTCACCCTCTTAAACTCCTTTTGCAACTCCTAGTGAAGTTACATTCAAACAGTTACCTTCTCCTGATACTGGACCAGTTGGTGGCTATAAAATCCCACATCCAGAAGTCCTTCTGTTCACTCAGTCCCATTAATCCTCCAAACAAGTACATGCCGTTGCCATAAACCACAGCAGAATGACCATGTCGGGGACCTGGGCTACTCCCACTGGATGCAGCTGATAGAGAGGCCCATTGTTTTGTATCTGAAGGAAGATGGTTATTAGAGTTCATTACCTCTTAAATAGATACAATACATTTTGGATGTTTCAAAGGGGTTTTCCTTTTATCTTGCATTATTTACTCCTTAGGTGACTGCTGAGAAAATATAACTTACCAAAATGAAAGGTCCAAAATTCTTGGGAAGCACCTTTAATGTCAATGTATCCCCCATATATGTACATATTGCCCCTGTAGACCACAGCACTGTGGCCCTTCCGATTAACAGGAACTTGAACCTAGAGATGGAGAGTGAAGACAAAATGAACCAACCATCCTTAATTATTGTTGCCATCACACCAATAGAAAGCAGGCAGATATCGTAAGGCCGTGATGGCGAACCTATGGCATGCGTGCCGGAAGTGGCATGGAGAGCCATCTCTGGGCACGCCAGCCATTGCCTATTGCTCTTCTGGGTTCCGCTGTGCCAGCCAGCTGGTCTTCACATGTGCGGGAGCGCCAGAAACCATAAGAGCAGTAGCCCGGTGCGTATGCGCATGCAGGGAAGATGATCTTCCAGTTTCTGGCACGCACATGCGTACCGGCCAGCTGGTCTTTGCATACGCATGCTCATCAGAAACTGGAATACCAGGTGGCCGGTGCGCATGTGCGCGCTGGAAACTAGATCATCTTCCCTGTGCATGCATGCACAACGAGCAGCTGCTCTTCCGGTTTCTGGTGTGCGTGTGCCCCTGTTTTAGCACTCAGTGCCAAAAAGTTTCGCCAACACTGTCCTAAGGCATTCATACTGGTCTACTCATATGGAAGTCCTTTATGTCCTCCCCAACACATTTTACCAACATCCTTCAAAAACAGTGTTCCTTTCCGGTTTCTTTACATTTATCCCTATAGATCGGGGTCTCCAACCTTGGCAACTTTAAGCCTGGCGGACTTCCTTCAAAAACAGTGTTCCTTTCCAGTTTCTTTACATTTATCCCTATAGATCAGGGGTCTCCAACCTTGGCAACTTTAAGCCTGGCGGACTTCAACTCCCAGAATTCTGGGAGTTGAAGTCCTCCAGGCTTAAAGTTGCCAAGGTTGGAGAGTCCTGCTATAGATGGAATTGCACTACTCCCACTAAAACAATTGAACATCTCCATAAATTAAGAGAATGCACATGCATATGTATGTAGATATAAAGACATAGATGGATGGAAAATAGACAGATTCCATAAATATATTATTATATATTAAACTATATTTTGTGGAGGCTGGAGAAGAAATGACTTCAAAGTTTCCTACATCATACAGATGATGTTCTCCTACTGCTAAACAGGAAGGAAAATGAGAAGTCAAAACTGTCAAAATATAACTTTTGGCTAGGTCTGTGGAGTCATGATTGTAAGGAAAGTAGAGGGATCTATGCATGGATGTTCCACATTTGTTTTGCCCAGAGCCACACACAAGACCATGCCCCTTTAGAGACTAGGAATTGAATGGGGCTCTCTTGGTTGGTCTGAGTTGAGAATTGTGATAGTGCAGATGCCTTCCGCTTCCTGAGTTTCTGCACATTTAATACAGGTAGGCTGGTAGTGCCTTTTCCAGCTAACAAAATGTAGAATAGAATAGAACAGAACGGAACAGAATTTTTTATTGGCCAAGTGTGATTGGACACACAAGGAATTTATCTTGGTGCATATGCTCTCAAGTGTACATAAAAGAAAAGATGCATTCGTCAAGAATCATAAGGTACAACACTTAATGATAGTCATAGGGTACAAATAAGCAATCAGGAAACAATATCAATATAAATCGTAAGGATATAAGCAAACCAAGTTACAGTCTTACAGTCATAAGTGGAAGGAGATGGGTGATGGAACGATGAGATGATGAACAGTAGTGCAGACTTAGTAAATAGTTTGACAGTGCATACATTGCATACATAAAATTAATTGCAGCCAAAGAAACATTCTTATTTCAACATTCAGAATTAAAGAGATTCATTTCCAAACGTGACGTGTCAATTATGTGAATGACCCAGAAAACCAAAAGCATCATCATCTTAAACTTACCCTGCTACCTCATGGCTGTGGCTCATCTAGTCTGGAGCAGTTTTTGAAGTATGTAACTAAGCAAGCTATTTGGTCAACAAAGCAACAGGTTTCATGGATGATTCATTATATTTAGTTGTGTTATTCCTTACCTCACCCGTTACTGCTGGGAGCCGGCAGGCTATCCACTTGGTTGCATCTGCAGGTGTATAAAATGTCAGTCATAGCATTAACCACAAGAAGGTGCTACTGATCTGCTTGCAGTGCTATGCAAGCACTAAAAGGAGAGATTGGCAGGAAAAGTTGCAGGTTGTATTTCTTTTACCAACAACACGCAATATAAATACAGCTCCAAATATAATTCTCAAGGCAGTGAATGGCAATGTTCTCTTCATTTTAGGAACTGTTTCTAAACAGCAAAGCAAATATCACAATCTAGAGTTGTTCATGTGTGTCAGATGACGATTCCCATGATTTTTGAGCAAGTTAATGTTGAATACTACAGGTCTGAAGCCATTGAAGGGTATCACTCTAGAACAGGGGTGTCAAACTGGCGGCCTGTGGGCCGGATGCGTCATGCACAGGCGACGCCCACCTCAGCTCCGCGAATGGAAAAAAAGTCACAAAACGTCACGTGATGGCAATGTTGCTGTGATGCGGCGAGTTTGATACCCATGATCTACAACAGGAGTGTCAAACTCTATTTCATTGCGGGCTGCATCAGGATTGTGTTTGACCTCAGGAGCTGGGAGTGGCCAGGGTGCTGTGCCAGAGAAAACAGGTTCCTGTGGCCCATTTTTGGCAGTTATGGCCTCCTGCAGCCTTCTGGCAGTGAAAAGAGTTTTTGCCGTTTTCTGTGCTAGAAGGCTGCACAGCCCTCCTGAGCTCCGTTTTTACAGACAGAGGCACCGCAGGCCAGTCCTTCACTGTTTCCAGGGCAGCCCCGCAGGCCAGATTTAAGCACCCCGTGAGCCGGATCCAGCCTGGGGGCCTTGAGTTTGACACTCCTGATCTAGAAGGTTAGCTCAACTAAGGTCAATTTAGAAGAAGCAATTGTCTGGCTCAGCTTTTGCGGATGGGGGGGGGGGAGTTACAGTATCTTCTTAGTTCTCCATCCAAGCATGCAAGAAGAGGAGGAGACTATTTATTGGTTTGATATGTTAATCTGTTTTTTATCTACAACCCTTTCCAGAATAGGTTGTACATGAATAAAGATACACTGATACAAACTAGTACATATTTATGAAATACATGCATAAATATATCGGAAGGATAAAACCTGTCTCATTCCACACCTGTGTCATACATCCATAGAGGATTTCTCTTCTGTGTGAAAGCTGAATCCACCATTCCACCAAAGATATACAGGATATCCTGCAAATACAATAATCATTTTCCAGTGAATCACATTTGCATTTTCTATAGTTCATTGCCATTCAGGGTGACATTCAAACCAAAGTCTGAAAGCTTCGTTTCTTGGTTAAGCTTAGTACAAGTATCTTCAAGCCACACTATCAGTTACAATATCTGGAAGCATTACAAATTACCACTTCTTTATATGCCAGTTTCACATGGTTCTATGTTCTTCTCAAACCCATTTCATCAAAAAGAGCCTGGTGGCACAGTAGACTAAAGCATGCGATTAACATTCAGCTGCCTGCAAGTTCTAATCTCACCAGGTTCAAGGTTGACTCAGCCTTCCATCCTTTCTAAGGTAGGTCAAATGAGGACCCAGATTGTGGGGGCAATAAGCTGACTTTGTATAAATATACAAAAGTATGAAGGCTATTGCTTAACGCACTGTAAGCCGCCCTGAGTCTCCGGAGAAGGGCGGCATATAAATCAAATCAAATTTTTTTAAAAAATATTCAACCATGCTTCAGTATGACCTTAGAACCCATCAACACAGAAGGCAAAGAACGGATGCAAGTCCGTAAAGTTACTTTAATCCAGTTTCCAGTTCACAATATTCACACTATCCAGTGACAGTTCATTTTTCAGCACAGATTAAAACCTAAACTGTTTCTCAAAATGTTTTTATTTCAAAAGCCAGGTATTGGTGGTATTATGTTAATAGTGTTGTGCAAAATGCTACTCATGATTGAGTTGATTTAAGTGTTTCCCTCATTAAAACTACAATTGAAAAGCAGCACAGATGGGCATCAATAGTCCCAACAGATTATAACACAGGTCATACAGATTATTGTAATTGAACAAGGTCCCTCCTTCCATCTAGACCTTCCAGGTATTTTAGATTATACCATTTGGGTCTACGAGCCAATCAAAGTGGACCTCCAGTGGATTGTAACTGCTGGAAGCATTTGGTTGGCAAACATTATGGTACTGACCTGGCAGATGATACAATGTAAGACCCCCCAGAAAAAGAGGCTTTAAATAAAAAAAAAAGTGCTCCCTGAAAAGTCTTTTTGACAGCTTCTGCATAAGAGCTACTGTTTCAGAAGGTTTTTTAAAAATTGGCCTTACAAAAATGTATTTCATTATTCCTCTAAGCAAGGGGTCCAACCTCAGCAACATTCATCATTCCCTCTAAGCCAGCTGTACCACAGCTGTAGTGATAGTAAAAGGTTATGGCTAATTGAGACCATGTAAACAAGAGAAAAGTGACAGGCAACAGAGTTTAGGTGTGCTTATTCTCTCCCTTTCTAAGCGCACATATTTGAAGAAATCCACTCTGGAAATGAAGAGGGTCCTAGCCTCTTCTTTTGGCAACTCTCTTATAATAGTTTAGCTCACTTGCAGGAAATCCTGCTACAGGAAGAGATCAGCTTCAGCTGCTAAAACAACAATAAAAACCCCCAGACATTCCTAACTTGAAGCAGAGAGATACAGAATAAGCCCATTATCAGATTGAGCCACACTAGAACCATTCATTTGACTAGGACTAAGGCGAACCCAAGAGTCACATTCGGTTATAAAACTCCCTGAGTGAATCCAGATCAATCATTCTGTCAGCCTAACTCATAGGATTAGAGGATCTCCTTGAGTTCCCTCAAGAATGGCAGAATATAAATCCATGCAATATAGCCATAAGAACAAATAAGCCAATGAAATGTCAGTAAAAAGGGAAAACAATCTACAGGTAGCCCTCGACTTGCCATCGGATGTTTAACAACCATTCAAATTTATGACAGTCTCTGAAAGGGTGTTTTATAACCCAAAAAGCACTTCCAGCTGTGCCTATCGTAAAACATGGTGTCATCCCTGTCATATAACTGCATTTCAGCTCACATTTAGTTTGATTGGAAGCCATCCAAGTTGATCATAAGATAGCAATAGCACCTAGACTTATATATAGCTTTACAGTACTTTATAACTCTCTCTAAGCGGTTTATAGAGTCAGCATATTGCTCCCAACAACAATCTGGGTCCTCATTTACCCACCTCGGAAGATGGAAGGCTGAGTCAACCTTGAGCCAGTGAGAAACGAACTGCTGAACTGCTGGCAGCTGGCAGTCAGCAGAAGTAGCCTGCAGTACTGCATTCTAACCACTGCACCACCAAGATTGGTGACATGACATGGTCATGTGACCATGGGATACTGTAACTGGTCGTAAATATATTTATTAATGTAAAACTTATAAAGTTTTACATTAATAAATAAATTTATGACCAGTTACAGTATCCCATGGTCACATGACCCATGATTTACAATGGTTTTTTTGCCAGTTTCCAATGTTATTTTCTAGTTTCGGGGGGGGGGGGGGGAACCCCATCCATTTAGTAGAATGGATTTGCTTTAAGGACAACATGATTCATCTATTGACCATATGATTCAGACTTACAATCACATGATTTGCTTAACGACCATGGTAGAAATGGCCCGAAAATCCGCTCTAGTCACATGGGTACCTCGACTTACAACTGCAATCATCTACCAACGAAATTCCGATCCCAATTGTGATCGTAAATTGGGGTAAAGTGATTTACAGCTAATTAGCTAATATAGCTTGCCTGATAATCCACCATTGTGTGCTCTTCCAATTCTTCTGGGCCATCGTTTGAATTTTCCAGTTCCTCCCATTCATTACTCACTGCAGTAGAAAGAAAGCATGTGATAACATCAATGCAGCTTTTTGATTAGCATTTGCACTTGTTCTCTTCGGAAATTACAACTTTACCAGCAGAATCTGCAAATCAAATCACATCCTAGATGAATGAGTTAGGATTAGGGTTGGGGTTGCAGCACCCTGAAAAACAGGTCCAATTTTTTTACCTTACCCTAACACTTAGTTAAACATGCATTTCAAATACCTCCTGACATCTTTTTTTTTTTGTCTTTGTCCCACCACTAGATATCTGCAGAGAAAATAGAGGGATAACATCAGAACACAAGAAGTGTTTGACATTAGAGAGGGAGGAGAAGAATTGGCTCAGAGTTACTCCTTTTGGCTGCAGACTTGTGCATTTTAAAAACGTCACTTGAGCCCTATGTTCTTGGCACAGTCAAGTATCCTGTGAAGTCCCGGAGTTTTCATGTTGTAACCAAGTGTTCTTAAAATCCAATTTGGACCATTTCCATTCCCACTATGAAACGAACGTCCCTCTATTCCAGATATAAAGCTATTATTCTATTACAGGTAGTCCTGAACATATGACTACAATCGAGCCCAAAAATTGCACTGCTAAGCAAGACAATTTGCACTGCTAAGCAAGAGTTGTTTAGTGAATCTGGCTTGTGAAAAAAAGATCGTAAATCACTGGGCTTTTTGGTGCTGTTGTAACTTCAAACAGTCACCAAATGAATTGTTGTAAGTCCAGGTCTACCATTTTAGATACTACACAAGTAGCTGAAAAAGTAATGTAAGTGCAGTCTTGCTGGATTATATCATTGAGACCAATCTGTTTCCAATAGGAATTAGCTGGTCACCTCTTCATGGCTGTGAAGGCAATAAAAACAGTATATAAAAACGGGTTTGATAACCGATTCATAGTGGCTATATAACACTTCATTAAATATCTAATTAGATTATTAAAATAGTCCAGATTATCTTGCTTGAAATGAAAAAGCCATTAGAGAAAAAGCCATTACCTCTGCCTGGTGGCCATTTCAAAAACAACAATACATTGCAACAGGATTGTATGATTGTAGCTTTAGGCATTTCTTTTCATGGCATAAAAAAAAAACAGAAAGAGCATACTTTACCTATTTTGAATCTCCAGAAATCACTCAAGCTAGTATTTCTCCGGCCACCATAAACATAAAGGAATCCCCTACAGATGCAGCAAGCATGTTTGTATCGATCGCAGGGAGAAATTTTGCTCTGTTTCACTGGGTTCCATGAAAATGTCGTTTTCCTTTTCATCCCTGTGTTAGCTGGAAAACACATCCATGTGGAGATGACATCCTCCAAACAGTAGCTCCAAGCTAAAAAGGAAACAAGAGTTAAGAATGGAGACAAGAAGGCTACCGCAACCATTTCTTTAATTTGCTTATTAACTGAATGGGCCTAGGTTCACCAAAAGTGCCTCTGGATGGATAAAAATGACATATATGAAAAATGTAGACAACCACATTAAGAATTAAATAGTATATAGTACTATCTGGTTTGGCAAAAGTGGTATCAATGGTTGGAGGCAAAGAAACCAAACAAAAAGAGGATCCTAAAAGAGTGAAACAAAATTCCGTACCAAATGAGATATAACAACGAATAACTAAATTTTAACAAAAATAATATCGTTATATAAGGCGAGAGGAAGGAGTATATATTGAGGAATATAGGTCATCGATGTCGTAAGAAATCAGACATTACGTTTAAATGTTATTAATGTTATTAATGTTGTGTATTGTTTTATTTGTACTTGTATGTGTATTCTGTGTGTTTTTAAATTAATAAATGTTAAAAAAAAAGAAAAAAGAATTAAATAGTATAAAAAAAACCCAAATATACTGTAGAGGACGGCTGTCAAACTCACCACATCACGTGATGTTTTCCCCCTTCACGGAGCTGGGTTGGGCATGGCCTGCGCATGACGCACCCAGCCCATGGGTCACCCTACTATAGAGGATAAAAATGAATGCCACAATAGAACAATCTGGACATATCTCCAGTTTCCTTTACATGATGGAAACATTACTCAGAGTAAATGTGTTGTCTATGATGTATCGAGCGTCAAGCAACACTCAACATCCTAACGTTACAACAACCAAGAACCGGCACTACGGGAGGAGGGGACATGAGCACGGGTGACGGTGGAGGTTGTAGTACGGTAGCTTCGCAATTAGGCGTTATATTCACTGGTGGTGGGATATAGTGCAGGCACGGGTGGGACATTGCACAGCCTACACACACCGGCCACAAGCGGCGCAGCCCTAATGATGTCATCACTCTATGACTGCATCGGCAGCAGATTCAAATGCCCGCAGCTGCACAAGGCAGGGCAAACGCTAATTAGCAATCAGCTGAGACTGGAACTATAAAGCAACAACCGGATTCTCAGCGCCGACTTTATTCATGATTGTACCAGTGCCGACTGGCAGCTTCTGTGTAGCGAGAAATTAAAGCAAGATATTGACCGAGTTCTGGCGTCCTGTCTTTCCTGCACCAGCAGTCTAGCGGAGCCGAGATGATGTTAAATATATCATATGAGCCGAGAAAAATTGGCCCTGTTCATACAGTACAGCATGCTTTATTATATCTAGTGTTGCAGTGGACTGGAAACAGTTAATCCCAGATACAGGAAATTAACAACTCTGATTAATAGCCTTGGGAAATACCCTGGTTTCAATAAAAAAAAGTCAGCAAGTACCCTGCAATCAAATGGAATCTACATCTACACACACACACACACACACACACACACACACACACACACACACCAGTGGTGGGTGGGTCCCAGTTTGCCCCGGTTCGGGCAAACCAGTAGTGGCAGCGGTGGGAGGCTCCGCCCACATGCCATCAAAAATGCTCTGCGCATGGGCAGAAGCACAGCGTGCTCGCGAAATGAGTGTGCGCAACCGCACGCTACCGATAGCGAACCAGTAGCACCAGGATTTGAAACCCACTACTGATACACACACACATACATATATATATATGCAATAACCAGTAATCAGTATTCTTCCTATCAATAGGAGAACACATTAATTTTTACAGCAACGTTACTTTGTGATGCAAAACCCCAACCTGAAAATTCACCCAAAAGCAATTGTTGTCCCCTGTTAACACAATTGGGATGGTGGTCATTTCAGTGCAAGATGGGCCAAGTTCAATAAAACACAATTGTGGCCATGTGTAAAGAATGAAAGGGCAAAAGCATATCCCACTGCAAGTAGTCCTCGACTTACGATCCCAATTGAGCCCAAAATTTCTGTTGCTGAGTAAGACATTTGTTAAGTGAGTTTTGCCCCATTTTACAGCCATTCTTGCCACGGTTGTTAAGATAAATCACTGCAGTTGTTAAGTCAGTGACACAGCTGTGACCTGACTTCCCCATTGATTTTGTTTGTCAGAAGGGATTATACCAAACTGCTGGTATAATTTTTCTCATGAAAGAAAAAATGGCATTCTATTGGTGCCAACAATAACATATTGTACTAAGTCACCCTGTAAAACCAGTTCTTGGTCTCTATAAATACATTGGCAAAGCAACAATGGCTCAAACTTATCTCAACATGTTTTTTTTGTATGTGTGCTATTATAATTATACATGTTCCTCCACTCTCTTTTGAGCACTGTTGATGGTTGTGTGCTTTAGCATATGGTTAAATTGACTGCCATTTTTAATATTATCATACATATTGTTTTATCTTAGTGACATTGAATTTTTCACCGTATTATTGTTCTAATTATAGAAAAGTTGTGTGAAATGTTTAAAGAAAATGCAAGTAGTCCTAGACTTACAACCACAATGGAGCCCAAAATTTCTGTTGCTAAGCAAGGCAGTTGTTAAGTGAGGTTCACCACATTTTTTTGAGGTTTTTTTGCCACAGTTGTTAAGCGAATCATGTAGTCATTAAGCAAATCTGGCTTCCCCCTTTGACTTTGCTTGTCAAAATCCAATTGGGAAAGTTACAAATAGGGATGATCACATGACCCCGGAACAGTATAACTGTCATAAATACAAGCCAATTGCTGAGTGCCTAAATTTTGAGCACATGACCATGGGGATGCTGCAAAGCAGTGGTGGGTTGCCCCTGGTTTGCATCGGTTCTATAGAACCGGTAGTAAAACCGGCGGGAGGCCCCGCCCACGGACCCCGACGTCACCAAAACGCTTCTGCACATGCGCAGAAGAGTATGCACATGCACGGCCCCGCTGCAAACTGGTAGTAAAGGTAAGTAGAACCCACCCCTGCTGCAAAGGTTGTACTAAGTGTGAACAATGGTCATAAGTCACTTATTTCAGTGCCATTGTAACTTTGAATAGTCACTAAACAAATGGTTGTAGGTCGAGGACTACCTCAACGCTCCCATGTAACACCTCTCCTGCGTGAGCTGCATTGGCTCCTGTTGGTCTTCCGGTGCGCTTCAAGGTATTGGTTCTCACCTTTAAAGCGCTCCATGGCTTAGGGCCAGGGTATCTACGAGACCGCCTGCTGCTACCGATAACCTCCCACCAGCCAATATGCTCTCAGAGAGGGCCTCCTCAGGGTGCCGTCGGTCAAGCAATGTCGACTGGCGGCCTCCAGGGGGAGAGCCTTCTCTGTGGGGGCACCCGCCCTGTGGAATGAGCTACCTCCTGGAATACGACTGATCCCGGACCTCCGGACCTTCCGTAAGGCCCTGAAGACATATCTATTTCATCAAGCCGGCCTAGCCTAAATAGTTTTTTAATGGGATTTTAATTTTATAAGATTTGGGGTTTTAAATTGGGAGGCCGATTGATTTAATTTATTTTTAATTATCTTAACTTTTGTACTGTATGTATTTTTAATTCTGGCTGTTCACCGCCCTGAATCCCTTCTGGGAGAAGGGCGGTATACAAATTAAATTAAAACTAAAAACTAAACTAAACTACCTGTATTAGCAATTGTGATAGCTTACCTGAAGGAGTATCTGAAGACTAATTAATTCATGCTTCTTTTCTTAGAAATGTATCAATTCACTTATATTGGTATCTTTCCCAAGGAAAGATAGAAGAAGATAGATAAAAGATAGAATTCTTTATTGGCCAAGTGTGATTGGACACAGAAGGAATTTGTCTTGGTGCATACGCTCTCAGAGTATATAAAAGAAAAGACACGTTCGTCAAGAATCATAAGGTATAACACTTAACAATAGTGATAGGGAAACAGTCAATATAAATCTTAAGGATAGCAGCAACAAGGTTACAGTCATACAGTCATAAGTGGGAGGAGATGGGTGATAGGAGCGATGAGAAGATTAATAGTAATGCAGATTTAGTAACTAGTTTGACAGTGTTGAGAGAATTATTTGTTTAGCAGAGTGATGGCATTCGGGAAGCTCTTCAGCTAGAAGAGAATTATAAGCTTCTTTTGAAAAAAAAATATCTACAGTTCTTAAAAATAAAGCTGGTGTTACGTGTCATTTTATAGCACTGTTATGTTACATTACACTTTACAATCCACTTAGCTAACATGACATCTCTTTTCAAAACAAAACTTTTTTGGGACACATTTAAGTGCAATTAATTGCTTTTCACCAATGAGCTGTCTGAGAAATAACTACTTCAAGCTTTTAACTAATGGACAAAAAAAAATACTGTGATGCCACCCCCATTGGGGCTCCAAGCTAACTGGCAGAGCCAGGTTTTTAGGCTCTTCATAAAGGTCAGGGTTCATTGCATTGTTCCAAATCTGGGATTTCTAGCAAGCTAGCAAAGGCTTCTCTCATCAGGACTAGGTAAAGAAAAGACCTGCTCTGAACTGAATTCTTACAGCCGTCCCTGAGGAGCTCTGCTGATGTAGTGATATGTGGGAATGACCCTGAGGGTTGTTGGGAAGGGAGAAGCAGCTGCCTACGGATAAGAGAGGGCAGAGTCATAAGCGCATAACAGGCAGAGAAAGAAACTCAGAAAGACTTATCAGGTTGTAGAAGAGACAGTGGGAGATTTGTATTTTCAGACTTGCAAGAGTCCATTAATGTGGCCTTATAATTACCTCATCTAGACAGGTTTCCTATTCAGTCCACCTAGGAAAACTGACTACTGCACTTCCATAATTTTTCATGTTCTCTTTGCAAGCAGCTCTCCTCTCCTAAGCAAGGGGCTCCACTTACAATTACCATCTCACTATTTTTATGCAAGCCAGGTCAATTTACTCATATCCTTACAAATTATAGCAGGGGGGGGGGGGGGGGGAAAATAAGTATACATAGAATTCCATTTTCTAATTTTTACTGCACTCATCTTCTGAATGGTAGGCAACCAAAGGACTGAAAAATTCTGTTAAAATTAAATCAAGGTAATCCTATAGAAAGGGACGTGGTGGCTCAGTGGCTAAGACGCTGAGCTTGTCAATCTAAAGGTCGGCAGTTCAGCGGTTCGAATCCTTAGTGCCGCGTAAGGAGGTGAGCTCCCGTTACTTATCCCAGCTTCTGCCAGCCTAGCAGTTCGAAAGCACGTAAAAAATGCAAGTAGAAAAATAGAGACCACCTTTGGTGGGAAGGTAACAGTGTTCCGTGTGCCTTTGGCGTTTAGTCATGCCGGCCACATGACCACGGAGACGTCTTCGGACACGTTGGCTCGCTGGCTTTGAAATGGAGATGAGCACCGCCGCCTAGAGTCGGCAAAAAACTAGCACATATGTGTGAGGGGAACCTTTCCCTTTCCCTAATCCTATAGAAATCCTTTTTGTCACTTCCTGGTCCAATCTTCAGCCCTGGGATTTCCTGATGTTCTACCTCTGAGCTACTAATCAAGTCCAAGACTGCTCAGCTGTTCCAATATCAGCAAAAGTCATCTGGCTCCTGCCACATACAGTGACGAGTTTAGAAAAAGGACTCTACTTCTATAAAGGTAAGATTTATTAAGGTCCTTCATCCTAAATAATTAGAACGCTCTGAGAAATGTTCTGATTTGTTTTGATCTCTGGGAGGAGGACAGAGATTTACCCCTGAATAACTCCCCCTAAAAACAGGATCACTGCTCAGCTTCTACTGACGACAGTATCTGGATTTATTTCTGCAAAAGGGCAGAATTGGCATAGCCCCATGGCAGCAGAGTGGGGAGAATCACTGGAGCATCTGTCATTCTTTTGTTCAAACATGTGTACCCCCAAAAGCACTTTAGAGGAAGTTATATCCAACTCCCACATACATAAGCACACATCCATACTAGGACAAGCTGTGTCTCTTTGGCCCCCAAAAGAATATACTGTATTGAGGTCATTAAGGCCAAAAGCTTTATAGACAAACCCAGGCAGTAAAGATTAGAATAGCTCATGCAAACTACTTAATCCATCAACCACTTTTAGAGCTACAATGTGTGATCCAATAACAAGTAAAACTGACCAGAGAAAAAAGACCGGGGTATTCCCCAAATAAGCTTCAAAAACTGTTTTCTCAGGAGCTACTGTATTTTTCAGACTATAAGATGCACCTGTAAGTCGCACCTAAATTTAGAAGAGGAAATCAACAAAAAAGTTTTTGGCCTCCGCGCATCCCATTTTCGGGCCTTTTCCAGCCTTTTTTGGCCCATTTTCAAGGCTTTTTTCTGCCCGTTTTCTACACTTTTTTCTGCCCATTTTAAGGCTTTTTACAGCTCATTTTTGAGGCTTTTTTCAGGTCGTTTTTTCCAAAAAAATGGCCAAAAAAAGCCTTGAAAACAGGCCCCAAAAGCCTCAAAACGGGCTGAAAAAAGTCTCAAAACGGGCTGAAAAAAGCCTCAAAAATGGGCTAAAAAGGCAGAAAAAAAGCCCAAAAATGTCCCCCCAAAAGGCCTGAAAAAGGCCGAAAAAAGGCCTGAAAATGGGGCGTGCGGAGGCAAAAAAACTGGCCGGCAGGTGGGCAGGGCTTTGGCAATATTCGGTCTATAAGATGCACAGATATTTTCACCCCATTTTGGGAGACAAAAAAGTGTGTCTTAATAGTCCAAAAAATACGGTATATTATTTGTTGCTTCTAATGCAGAAAGATGCAATGGTGTAAGAAATCACTAAGTATGAGTCATCCTTTTCTGTTCCTCTTTCTCTCCAGGTTTTTTCTTTTTAAATTTTAAAAAAAATATCAATTATTGTACATGCTTAATATAAAGTTAACTGGAACCACCAAACATTTGCAAATTCCCTCTTCTTATTTTGTATCAGCAATACACATGGAGATGAAAATAAATTTATTCAAAAGATAGGAGGTGTTTGAAGCTAAAATACAGATGGTTGCAGAAAAAAAATGGAAAATATCTAAGACGAACAATTCTAAAAAAGGAAAGTGAAAAGGTTGGGGCTTTCTTTGAACATCAAGGAAACAAAGATCATGTCTACTGGAAAACTAGAGGAATTTAAGACAAATAATGAGATGGTTGATAAGTTTGATTTTCTAGGCTGCAATATTGGTAAAGATAATAGTACAAAAGAGAAAGAATGATGAACAAAAAGGAGTGCATATAAACTCATGAACTACTGTGACATTTCAGACAAAATTTAGAATGGGCTTATATCAACCGATGAGCAAATTTAGGAAAAAGATTTGCCTGGATGCTGGAAGAAACTGCTTCACACTTATTGAACAACCCAAAGGACCAACCATTGAGTATTAGAGGAAATCAATCTCAGATGTTCATTAGAAGCAAGGATATCAATACAAAAGCCATGTTAGACACATCATGAGGGCTCGTAGAAAGGATAATGCTGGACAAGAATGGATTGAAGGAGAAACCAACAGCACACGAGGGGGCTAGGCAGAGCATAGGAAGCTATACAAATGCACCTTCAAGAACTCTAATAGCAATAGCACTTAGACTTATATACGGCTTCACAGTGCTTTACAGCCCTCTCTAAGCAGTTTACAGAGTCAGCATCTCCCAACAATCTGGGTCCTCATTTTACCAATCTCAGAGGGATGGAAGGCTGAGTCAACCTTGAGCCTGGTGAGATTCGAACTGCCAAATTGCAGTCAGAAGTAGCCTGCAGTACTGCATTCTAACCACTTCACCACCATGGCTCTAATGCAGTCATTCTGACATACAACTGGAGTGTAATATATGTTTTTTTGACTATTCAGTAAGAGGCAGAACAACCTGGAGAACTTTTATCCATAGATAGTCACCAGGAGTCAACTACAGCTCTAAAGAACTTAACAACGACAAATACATGTTTAGTCACGCTGATGAAGGGATTCATTTAGGTATTTATCAAATTCATTGGCCACCCATCTTACTACAGGGTAATTCCATGGTATCTTGGGCAAGCATTATTTCTCAAGCTAAATTTCCCCCCGGAATTTGATAACTCAATAGTAAATTATATAGATAGTAAAGTTCTACCAAAAGAAAAGTTCTACAGAATGTCAATAGTCTTCAATCCCAAAAAACTGAGAAGGAGGCGGTTCAGCATGAATTAAAGCCAGTTTGCAACTTTCTTATTACTTCATTTTCCTTTTTGTACTTCTGACTGACATGGTATCAGATTTCCACTTCAGTAAGATAACAGTACGTATTTCCCAACAGAAAGTAAATTCAGTGTGAGAACTCCTTTTAAAATAAACAGCTTTTTGTCTTTTGCCCTTTCCTGAACAGCAAGACATTCTTAGAAGGTGCTTCTAGGCTTCCTCGGAATATTCCAAAATACCTTATACTTTGAACCCAATAAAAAAATCTGAGGGCTCCAAAGGTCTCTGTGGATTTCAGCTCTGGAGCTTGTTTTTCATACCAGGGCTCAGCTGTTGAACATGAGAAGCAACAAGGGAAGGAAAGGTCATCCACTCGCTAATAAATGTCTATAAGCAGCTGCCACATACATCTAGGTTTTGAGTATGGGGTAGATATTCCCCACAGAAGTTGAAACTTAAGAGGCACTCAGTGGTGGGATTCAAGCAATTTAACAACTGGTTCTCTGCCCTAATGATTTCTTCCAATAGCCAGTTCACCAAACTGCTCAGAAAGTTAACAACCAGTTCTCCCGAAGTGGTGCGAACTGGCTGAATCCCACCACTGGAGACACCCCAATACAAATTTGCATTCGCTTAAGAGAGCACTGCTTAAATATCTCGCAGTGCTAGAAAAGTGCAAAGGCATGCTGCAAAGTGCAAGTAAAAGGGCAGATATTGGAAGAAATCAGTGGTTTTCTCCCCCATCATCCTTTAAACTCAGCAGTATGGGAGCAAGCAGGAAAAGGAGGTGATCTTTCACAACTCAACCAACACAATGGAAGGGGCGGAACAGTCCGTTATGAAAGAAAAAAAATGATATTACACGATTTCCTTTTTGAAAATTCCTCTGAAGTTGAAGGAAATGAAGCCTTAACTACACAAATGCAGTAGCTCTCAACAGGTCCTCTGAAGACCCCTGGACTGGAGGTCCCCTGGATCTTTTCAGGGGATCTGCAAAATCAAATAACTATTTTAAAACGCTTCCATTTTTAATTTCTAATGCACCAACATCAATAAATGTATCCCACATAAACCAATGTCCTCAATCATGTTTGAGGACCCAAATTGTTGGGGGCAATATGCTATTTAGTATATCTTTGGTGTGAGCCGCCCAGAGTCCTCGGAGAGTGGGCGGCATAGAAATATGAATAATAAAATAAATAAAATAAATAATAAAAAGGGGTCTTTGGATCAAAATGTTTTGACAGCGGCTTGACTAATGCAACCTTTCAACACCCCACCCCCCAAAGCTAATTATTGCAAGAGATCACACAACGTCCATCACCTTCCTGGTTGGGAATGATGGGAGAAGCACTGTAGGTTGGAGAAGCTACCAAGTCGATGGGATGCACCCTCCACCACCACCCCTCACCCCCAAGATCTGATGGCTCGCGGAGGTTTCCTTACTTCTGCATGAAAATTCAGAGGGAAACCAATTCAAAAAAGGCAGAAAAGTCGAGCGGCACAAGCGCTCCGGGAAACAGAACGTGTGAATAAGCTCCCCCATCTATCACGTTAAAAAAAGGGGGGGGGGGGGGGAGGAGAAACCAGAGACGAACATTTAGTCATCGACGCACGGAAAGAATCCAGTTTTAAAGTTAAAGCGGGGGGAGGAAACCCTGATTTTTCACCATTTACACAACCCCCATCACCACCCCCGTCACAACACATACCGTTGCAATCAGCTACCGCCTTGCATGCCCTTGGCAATCCGCTCGCCTCTCAAGCCAACCCTTTGCCGTTTCCTTGCGGGTTTTCCTCCCACCCCCTCCGCCTTCTCGCAAAAAAACAGCCTCCCGCCCCTCCACCTCCTCCGCTATCGCCGCCTCCTTCAGCCTCAGCCGCTGAGGAGGCGCCCGGATCGAACCGCTCGCCCCCGACTCCAAGGCCCCGCGCGGGACAGACACGCCGCCCACGTGGGCAGCGACTGGCTGAAGGCGCGGGAACGCGCGACTTTGCCTTTTTTTTTTATCACCCCCTCCACGCTTCGAGTGGGAGGGAGCCGTTCTATGCAAAGGTCGTAAGAACCTTAGAAACGCAGGTCCAAGAATTAAGGGATTCCGACCGTGGGCAAGCACATCGTGCAAAATACGTTCCCTAGCCGGACTTCACGCGTCACGGAGACACATCCCTCCCCCCACTCAGTATGCTTTGGTTTTTTGACGATACCTTTTTGTGGGAACGCAGCTCTCGTGGTTTCTGCCGTCAATCTTTCGTCGTTAAGCAACCCTCCCTTTGCTTGTCATTGGGGATTTCATTCCAGGAAGGTTTTCTCAGCCACTCCGATCCTTAGTCATTGTTGATCTTGCGTCTTAAGATATCTGAGGAGTTAAGACATTCTCGGAATTCAAGGAAGTCTTCCTTTTCCAAGTGAAAACGCTCGCGTATTCCTGACACGCATAAACTTGGAAGAAAGCCTCCACGGAGCTCGGGGCCAATAGCGGAGCCTTTCCCAGTTGCCTTAGCTGAAATGCTGCCCACCCACAGCCTCCAGCTGGCATAAAACCCAGAGAACTGGGAGGTTGTGATGGGTGTTTCTCTTATTAAATTTAGGGTTTTGTTTTGTTTTGTTTGGCACGGAAACCCGCTTCCAAAGATACGTACCTAGCAGTGCATTTTACGATTAAGTTCTCCTTTAAAAGATAAAGCCACGTAAGAGCAGTGACAAAACCTCACCCCTAGGAGAACTGCCAAGAAAGAGAATTTGAGAACTCTTGCACTTCTCAAGATGTACGCTTTGTATATGCATAAGTTTGGTCTTTTTTGTTTAAAGCAGGATCCCTCAGTCTTTTGCAGCCCACAGGCACGCATTTTATTTCTTTAAAACTACGGAATGTGCAACTACAAAGCAGCTTCTCTGAAGCTGTGATTAATTCCAACTGATTTTGAAAATCTGCTTATTTACTCAATCCACAATATAACATTAAGCCATGATAAGGCTTGTTCGGTTTGGGCTTAATGTGTTGTGATTTGTGAACTCTAATTTGTGGTATTACTGAAGGCATTGTAGCTTATTCAACAAACCATGTTTTGGTATCATGCTGATGATATCTAGCTTTGTATGTCCACCCTTGGCAAATTAAGAAATGCTAAATATTGATGTCCTGTTCTGTGGCTGGAGGATATTCTCTTTATAGAGAACAACAGGCTTCATCTCAACCCTAGCAAGACCAAGTGCCTTTGAGTTTGGGGACTGTTGGTTACAGGGATTTAGCATATTAGGTTCTGGATGTCGTGGCACTGCCCCAGACAGACCAAATGTGCAATCTGAGGCTTCTCCTGATTCATGGTTCCTGCTCAGAGCAGCCGTGGCCAGGAGGTCCTTTGTGCAATTCCATGTTGTGCACAGGTTGTGCCTGTACTTGACCCAGGAGGCTCTGCCTACAGTCACTCATGTCCTGGTCATCTCTCAAATAAATTACTGTAATGCTATATGGGGCTGCACTGCAACTGGTACAAAACATAACCATGCAGGTGGTTATGTGTGCTTTCCGATCAGTGCACGTTAAACCTCTGTTTCCACAAGATGCATTAGTTGCCCGTATGCTTGTGGGTTCAATTCAAGGAGCTAGTTATGACCTATAAAGACTTATATGGCATGGGATGGATTATTTGACAAACCACTTCTTCCTGGTTACATCTACCCATCCTATCACAACCAGCAGGAGAGGCAGGATATATAGGTGTTTTCTACAGAACTGGCTGTACCCAGGAAGAGATATTTTTCTACCCTGCACCTGCCTGGAGCTCATCACCCCAGATCTTAGATTGGCCTTGATATTCCCAGCCTTTAGGAACACATTGAAGACATTATTCTGCTACCATGGTCCGGCAATAGTGGGAAACTCTTAGAATTAATATTATCATTGTGGTTGATGTTGTTTTAGTTAAATTTATTAGCTGCCCAACTCTGATGGCTGTGTTGAGATGATGCAAGAGGAATTCTACCACTGATGATTTTCTGGTTAATAAATTGATTATGAATAGGTTTTATATCTATATTGGTTTTTAAGTTTTCTTTATTGAATTGTTTTTACTTGTTGTGAGCCACTCAGATATGGTGGGCAGCTGTACAAATTGAATGAATGAATGAATGACTAAGGAAATAAGTAAAACAATGCTTAGCTGTGTTTCTTTCAGAAAAGAAAAAACATTCATAAAATTTGAGAAGCCCTGTGGTAACTAGTTTAAATGTTATTCATTAAAATAGCCTATTTTTTGCACAGCCCTAATTAACTTCATTCATGTGGATGGGAGGTGAATTGAACAAATGCATTTATTATTTTAGATAAATAATAAATGCAAAGTCTTAAGTCATATTAAGGTTTGGAGCAGTGGTGAAATCCAAATTTTTTTACTACTGGTTTTGTGGACGTGGCTTGGTCAGCGTGATGTAGCTTGGTGGGTGTGGCAGGGGAAGGATACTGCAAAATCTCCATTCCCTCCCCAGTCCTGAGGGAAGGATATTGCAAAATCTCCATTCCCACCACACTCTGGGGCCAGCCAGAGGTGGTATTTGCCGGTTTTCCAAACTACTCAAAATTTCAGCTGCCGGTTCTCCAGAACATGTCAGAACCTGCTGAATTTCACCCCTGGTTTGGGGGGATTTTCTAGTCTAGTCTACCTCAGAGGGATAACATTGTGCAAATCAGATTTTGTGGTTTGCAAGCCATGAATAATAGTTTAGCAAACCCAGCCAATGATAATGTATTAAATAAGTGCTGGTTGGGTAAATCAGGATTGGCTATAATAAGAAAACTGGTTTAATTTTAACTGATTATTGTATCAACCAGCAATAATACTCTAACCTGTTTATCTTTTTAACATGGTTACATTTTTTTAAAGAGCCAAAATTGCTCTCAGGTGAGCCCTGGTATTACCTAAAGATAATACACCTCTCAACAAAATCTATTTCCTATAGGCAAGAATCAGGTGGGGCATAATCAGCAATCATTCAATAATCTCTTTAGAAACTTTTTTCAGTTTGCTGTTGGGAAATTATTTTCTTCTTCCTGCAAGATGCATCAAAAATGAAAGTGCACAATCTCTTTAAAAAATTGAGAAAATGAATGAAAACCTGAAGGGCTGGGACAAAAAAAGAGAGAGAGAGAGAGAGAGAGAGAGAGAGAGAGAGAGAGGAATGAACAACTGAAAGCATGTAATGACAACAAACACTGATGACCGAATAGCTTCAAAGGAAAGTTTCCTCTTGTAAGGTTTCCATTATTTTTTCCAATAATCATCCAATGTTGCAGCCTGGTTAGAATTCTCAGCTGGGCAAAAATGTTTGCTCCCTTGATACCCTGGCAGGAATCTCACCTGGACACCAGTCCTGGGCAGTGGGGGTGGGGGCAAAATGACATTATCCCATTGCAAGTTGGAGACATGGGGAGATCAAACCAGTTCAGAGCAGAAGAAAATCTAGCATTTTATTTAGATAGTCCTATTATTACCAATTACCAAGCATTTATCTAATTATATTTGTGTGACATGCTTGTCCTGAGCTGCAAGGGGAAGTTTGATAATGTCGCATGAAAATCACAAGCCAGTCTGCACTGGAGTTAGTTAACCCTTCTAAAAATAAGCCAGTCTAGAAAGTTTGCCTCTCATTTAACTTTTTATATATGTGCTCAATGGCACAGCTCAGTGAAATGTGCAGAAAAAGAAGGCGTATGGCACTGACTCCAATCACAGTCTGTCTGGACAGATCATCCAAAGTTGTGTGCTTTGATGCACAAAGTTATTCAGGAGAGTGATTGACAGGGTCAATCAGGTTGTGCAAACAGAGCCAAGGACTGTTGGGAGGAAAAGAACTGGGGGGGAAAGGGTTTGAGTTTTTTTTATTGATTAGCCCATAGGCCATATCAAAGTGCAGAGTTCCAAACACAAATTGTTACTAAAATTCAATAAAAACAACTTAAAATGGAATTGGAATAAAATACAATTTAAAATGGAATTGGAATAAAAGACGATAATTTAATATATAGATAAATAAAATTATATTTCAGCATCACCCCTATAATCTACCCCAATCAGTCCCACATATGCCGATCTCAACCGAACCATTTTGCTCAAGTACTGTGCCGTATTAAATGTTGTTTTCAAATTCTGGCTGCACATAAATAAGTTGTTTTTAATACTGGGTTTTTATTTATTTTATTTTTATTTTATTAAATTTATATACCGCCCTTCTCCCCGGGGGGGACTCAGGGCGGTGAACAGCCATAAATAAAAAACATATGTACAAAATTTAAAAACCAAATAAAACCGAATTAAACATTGGCCCCAATAATTTAAAATCCCAATTTACAATATTAAAATATTAAAACCCCAAAGGGTTCCCAAAGGTTCATTTGTTTAGTATATGGGCGAAGGTATCTGTCTCTCACACTCTTATAGGCCACAGTCAAACAGGATGTGAGCCAGATCTTCGACCTCTGCCACTCTGCAAATGCAGAGCCATCCATATAATATAGAATGAAACAGAATGGGGTATAGAATGTAATCTCCCATATCTGACCATTGTGTCAAGCTGTTTGAATCTCGCATAAGTATCTCCATAAGATGTCTTGGCACTTGTGACTTTAAGTAGTTGTCTATTTGGAAAGTATGTTTATCGGCTGTTTTTGGCTGGCAGAGCGCTGCAGGAGGCCATGGAGAGTGAAAATGAGGCACGATGGGCCGCACACAGTCCGTTTTAGTCACCAGAGGCACTGCGGGCTGGTCCTTTGATATTTCCAGACCGGCCCCAGGGGCCAGATTTAAGCACTCCATGGGTCGGATACAGACATCCCTGGTCTAAAGCCTGCTTGTTCTTCTGCGAGGATATGTTTTTCCTCTACCAAGAATTCAATTCTATTCAAAAAGAGCCTAGTATCAATCAGTCAATCAGACCAATGACCGGATTGTTCTAGCCCAGTTACCAGCATTCTCTGTTTTAAGATTGTCTGATATTGCCTTTGTATCAACTTTAGCCCAAATTAACCTTTTATTTTGGGTCACCTCTAAGTTTTTAGTGAGCCATTTGTCGGCCATGTTATATGATCTTAAATCTGAGCAACCTCGTAATGTCACGCTCACAGGCTGATGGTTACTTTCATCACCTAAATGTACAGTAACCTCTGAAAAGAGGTCAACTTTATCTCTTGAAACACAGAAGAGATCTTGTACGCTACTTGAGTGGACTGAGTTGTAAGTGTAAGCTACATAACTTATATGTAGTTATTGCCCTTATCTCCCAAGATTTGAAGATTACCTTTAAAAATTAAAGAGACAAGGAGCAGACCAGCAGTATTACTTTCGTTGTTTCTAGAAAACTACTGAGGATGATTATCAAGAAATTCCTTTGGGAATCCTTTCTTTTGAGCAAACTCATGGAAAGATGGACCTAATTTAGCATTAAAATCTCCAAGCAATATAATTATGTCTTGAGGATACAGTATGGATATATCATCTAATATGACTTCTAAACATGTCCAATAGTCAGGGTTATAATACAGGGGTATGTTTGGAGGAATGTATACATTTACCAATATTAATTCAAACTCCTCATATCTAAATTTCATAGCTGTAAAATACGAAAAACTTATCTTCATTATATAGTTTCTCCCCCTGCCATTGCAATTCTTGCTTAATAAAAATACATAGTCCATCAGAGGATCACCCCTTATTCTTTGTTTTTTGGGCAGGGGAAGCCCATCCCTAAAAGCCCAGATGTTGTACTAATCTGTCCTCTTCAGTTAACTAGGTTTCCTGGATAGCTATGACATCAAATTTAGATAGGAAACTCACTAGTTCACTGTCAACCACTTCTTTCCAGCCAGCTATGTTCCAAGTCACAATTTGTATAGGACTCCCATAAGCAAGATATTCTGACTGGGTTGGTTGACTAGGGAATGAGGGTACCAAATGTCAACTTGTTTTTGGAGCTGCATCAATATTGACTATGCTTCCTGTGTAAACACAATTATTATAAAATTCAATATTCCTTCTCATAAATTGCAATTGTTGCTCTTCTTTATCTTGATTGCTAGCATTCCCCTGACTTTGATATCAGATTGGACTTTCTACTAATGAACAAGGACTCCGACCCTCTTTCTCATTATCTACTTGTTGTACTGGATGGTTAATTTGGACTTCTACTGTTATATCCTGCTGAGTATCCTTTTCCTTTATTTTTTGCTTTGGGCTGACACGTCGCCTCCCTTTTTATTTGTTGGGGATTTTGGTGCTTTCAGAAACCGAGCTTGGTAACAATTCCCCAGAAGAGCAGCGAGAGGGAAGCAGTGTGTTCAGATTTTCTGTTGCATTAGTTACCTATTTCAACATTGAACTAATCATTCCAATTTTCTTTAGAATCAGTTGTTGGTCTCCTGGGCAAAGGGTGGCAAACTGATGGATTAATTCTCCCTCATCCTTCCATAAACTGCAACTGTCCATTAAGTAGATCTGAGTTCTCTTTTTTATTATCCTTATCTTGTTCTATCCTTGTTAATAGAGTGTTACTTTGCTTAGCCTTTTATATTTTAGAATGAAGTCAGCCTCCCTCTCTGTCTTGGCTCTCTGCCCAGACTTTAGCAGAGGCTAGATTTGGGTGGTATAAAACACCTGTATTGGCCGAATAGAGTGTGTGTGTGTGTGTGTGTGTGTGTGTGTGTGTGTATACACATACATACATATATACATGTATATATATATATACATACAGATATGTACAGTCAAACACTAGATAAGAGCTTTGGTACAAATCAGTTTTGTACCTGATAATCATTGTAAATGCCCACCTATTGTGAAGTTTCTGAATCCTGATTACACAACCTTGGGGATGCTGCAACAATTGTTAAGTATGAGAGCCAGTCAAGCAAGGACAACTTGCATTAGTTTCCACTGTAATGATGCATACATTTTATATATTTTGCTCTCTGCCAAAAAAAAGGAATGCTTTTTCTCAGGGTGGATTATAAGTATAAACTTGCATGGAGTCTGTATCCAAATTACTTCTTCCAATAAGTTGATAACATCTTTCCCTCTCTCTCTCTTTTCTTTTTTTCTCCTTTACAACTTACATTATATTTATTTCCTTCTATACTTAATCCTCAACTTACATACAATTGGAACCAGAATTTCCATCATAAGTCGTTATACCCGGAAGTTGAGTCAGATCTGATTTTTTGATAACTGCTACAGCAGCCATTAAGAGAATCAGGCAGACATAAAGCAAATCAAGCTTCCCCAATGGGCATCTTTTGCTGGAAATTGGCAAAGGTTGCAAATTGTGATCAGATGACCACAGGATGCTGCAGGATGCAGCAACACAGGATGATGACCCAAGATGCGATTGGTACAGAAGACAAAGTTATGCAAAGACCCTCTTTTTCAAGCTACAGCATGTCTAGGAAAATCCCCAAATTGGCTACTAGCTCTTGAGTAGGGAAGTGCAAATCCACATAATAGCTCAAAAAAATCTCAAGCATTGGCTTTCAGGGCCCCCAAAACCCAGGCTTGGTCTTCTCATGGTTGAGTTGGTGCCTAATTTTCCCTGTTCTAACCCTTATGGCCTCCAGGCACAGAACGGCATCACTTGGCAGGCCTAGGACAAAGATGTAGGTTACTGATGATACATAACTCCATGCTGACAGGTGACCTCTCCCCAAAGTTTCATGTAGACATTAAGGAACCTCAGGATGGATCTTCTGACCTCCACCAACACTAACAGGAAATGAACTAGATAATCTGTATCCTCCGTGGTCCTTTTAAACTCAACTACCTTTTTTGAGAAGAGAAGGTTGGAGACAGGACAAAATTCTGCTACTGTAACAGTATAATATATGCCTTTGACTTTGTAGTGTAGTCTATCTCAAAGGGATAGCAACTTGCTGCCACTTTCCAAAAGGCTTCTACAGTGGTAATTACCTGATATCTAAGGGGCAACTAAAAACAGAGCCATGACAGAAACACACTGCTTCCTGAGTTATCTTCCCTTCACAGAAATATAAGACTATGAAAAGATTTCTATACCTATTAGCATTTCTGTTGCTGAAGGGAGAAGGTATCCTAATCCTGTCAAACTGCTTTAATTTGCTTCAGAAAATGTAATCATTGCTCACTCCTTTCGTGATTGTAATTCAGTGACATCCATCTTTTCAAGAACTGTATATAAATGATCTACGAATTCAGTGTTTTTCTGAACAAGGAGGAGTAGGGACTGACTTTTTGCTTTCTTGAATTCTTCCATGGTTGCATTTTGCTTTCTTGCATTCTTCCACTATTGCATGCCAAAGCTTTAGATTTGGGGGCGGGCTTTTTTTCCTTCAATAAGCAGGGAGTAGAATGTTTAGCCTGAAGAAAAGATGATTGAGAACCTAAGAATAAAAGCTGTGCCTTGCTAGATGAGATCCATGGCCCATCTAGTTCAGCAGTCTGTTGGCCACTGTAAGAACTGCACAAAGGATCCCATTAGCTTTCAGAGCAATCTCACTGCCATCAAGACTAGTAGTCATTAACCCCCTTGATGTCCATGAATTCGTCCAACCCTTTATTGGAATCCATAGAGCTGGGAGCCAGCAACTCATCTTGTAGCAAATTCCAAAGTTTAATTATGTATATATTTGTCTGTTCTGATTCTTCCAAGATTCAGTTTCATTGGGTCATAGCTAGTTATTTGAAGGGTTATCACACACAGACAATTCTTTATTGTCCCAGAGGATAGGACCAAAAGCAATGGATTAAACTACAAGAAAGGAGGATCAGGGTAGAAGATAGTCAACAGATCGGTATGTATGAACATTGACAATAATTCACTTATTATAAAGAAGTCAGCTAACTTTGTGAAGAAAAAGACTTGCCTGGCTAACATTTGTCACATTTATTGGATACCATGGACTGTGGGAATGCTGTAGGTATAATATATCTTGATTTCAGCAAAACATTTGATAATGTAGTGGCTTACATTTTGATTAGTGAGCAATTTAAATATGGGCTGGGCTACATGACAAATAGATGCATAGTTGGCTTGAAAATCATATTCAATAGTTTCATCAATAGTTCCTCAACAGACTTAAGGAGGCATGGATTATGATGCTATAAGGTTCATTCGTTATACTTTTTTTTTGATGAAAAGGTGCAAGGAATATTTATCAAATTTGCAAATGACACAAAATTGGATACGATATTTAATATCATTGAAGACAAAATATAAAATTCAAAGTGACCTTAGGAAGTTTAAAAAATGGTCTGCAATTAATGGATTGAAATTTAATAGAACTAGATGGAATCAGTTCCCTAGAATCATAAAGTTGCAAGAAGCTTTTTTGACCTGTGGCCAGCCTCTGAAATTTTACAGAGGAAAATGCAGAAGTTTTCTCTTAGGGAACAGAAATCAAAAGCAAATAGTTAGGATGGGGACTTGGTAAGGCTGCTTTGGAATAGTAGTTCATTCCAAATGGAAAGTAAATCAGCACTGTGATGTGGTCTTCAAAAGCAGAAAAAAGCAATTTTAGATGGTGTTAACATAATATATTTTCCAATTGCTGGAAATAATTCTTTTATTTTTATTCTGTTTTGTTCAGAGCCCACTTTGAGTACTATTTCCAGCTCTGGGCACCGTGCTTTTTAAGAATAATTCAGAGGAATTGGAAAGTTCAGAAAAACAGCAACAAGGATGATTGGAGGACTAGAAACAAAATCCTTTGCACAATAGGGAATTTTACTCTTGAGAAAAGACTGAATGGCTCTACAAATTCCCCCAAAGAAAGGCACATAGAAAAAAAAATAAGACTTATCTTCTCTCATTCCAAGGTGCAAGTCATGGAATTCAGGTTTAATTTATGGAAGGCAGATTCTAACTGAACATTAGAAATTTTTTTCTTAATAGTGAGAGCAGCCCAACAGTTGAACCATTATACCAAAAATTGGCATGTGCTCCTTCGACTGGATGTATTCAGCAGGTGGTCAGACAACCGTGTCTTTGGAATGCTTTAATTTGGAGTCCTGCTCTGAATAAAGGTTGGACTCAGACCTAAATTGGCTTTGCAGTACTGTATTTCCATCTAGTATTAAGCTATGCTTGATATATTTCTATAAAGTATTATTTGGCATGGGGTATAAAACAGTTGTCTCCTTGCTTTTTGAACACAATATGCAGTCATGCAGATACATAGTAAAGGAGATATTTGTGAGATCCAAGCCTTTACATGCATACAGGTGATCTTCATCATATGACCTGTTGCGTAGACCTGTGCCAGGCATGCAAGCTTCCCCACCCCCCTGAAGCAACCCTACCATGCTGCCTCTCTGCTCAGCAGCTGAAAATCCTGCTTGGATTTCAGCGCTGTCTTGTCTCTTGGGGCTGGCTGAAAGACCTCCCTGCTAAAGGATTTCGGCTTTGTGCCTACTCACATGGAGCTGAAATCCTTTGTGACGGCTTGGACAGAGCTACAATTCTTTGTGCCTGCTTGTATGAAGCTGAAATCCCTTTGGCAGGGAGCTCTGTACCAAAGGATTTTAGCTCCGTGCCTGCTCTCTGCTGATTTCAGTTCCTCTTTTTTATCTCATTCTTACAGTATCCAGATTACACAGCAGTACAGTACTACTGGAAATGCCGTTTCTGAATCTTTGCGACTAAAATATCAAACAACAGAACAAAGGTAATAGGAGTTTATGGGTGAACCAAGATAAAAAGCCCAGGCTTTTCTGAGAGAGTGCAGAAAGGGAGAATTCTTCATTTTATATAGATTGCCAAATATTAAATAGGAATTTGCAAATGAAATCAGGACAAATATTAAAGGAATTTGCTAATTCACCAATATATGGCTTTTAATGTTTTAATTTTTAATGGAAAAAAAGTCCCTTTTTCCCAGTCTGGTTCTCTTCAAAAAATAAGCAAGATGGAATAGGCTGATTGAATTAGCTCTCTGAATGGTTTGGACTTCTTTCTATTGCACTCTTTTTCTAAGGAAGTGATAATGTTGTTGCAGTTGTTGCTGCTGCTGCTAGAATCCTCTGAGAGGCGTATTTCAGACCTTTCGGTTCCAGTTCATCCTGGAACTCCAGCCATACAACTATGAGTAATAGAATTCTGGCTGTAAACCAAAATGGAAGTGGAAGGTGAAAAATGAGGACGCAGCACGAAATTGAGCCAAGCCAATCGACGTGAATCATTCTGATGCTGACATGCAACTAGAAATGCAATAAACCACGAAGAGAGGCATCAACGAAATCAGGTGTTAAGGAATTAAAACAGATTACTGTCATGACCCAAAAACAAGAACATTAACAAAGGATATTGACGTAACGCTGGAATAACTGCAGACCCTTTAATTTGTAAAAATACATTTTGGAATTGTACAAATGTGTCTCACGGATATCTACCTATTGATTATTGCTTCTATTGTGTTCTATCAAAGTTCAACCTATTCTACAACTTTAAGCATGCACCTAGCTATTTTAATTGCTGACCAAGGTTTGTTCTTCCCCATTTTGAATTTTGCTCTTAATGATGATTCCTGGCATAGCTCCTAGTCATATGAGATAAATATAGATGAGTAATTTCCTCATAGTCAGAATTTTTTACAGTAGCATCATCACTTACCAATTATGTAAATAGGCCTTTTCTTTGGAGTGTAATGGTAAGGCAGAAGCTCTGGGGATTAGTAGGTAGAACATTGGATTGAATCTTTCTGTTCTATTCCACCAACAGATTTCAGGAAAAAGTTAATCAAAATATGCTGTTCATTGAAATGTTCTATGCTATAAAGAATGACAGGATTACTTATTTGATATGATGCCAATCAGTAGTGGGATTCACTTACCTTAGCTACCAGTTCACAAATGTGAGCGCGCGCATCACATCTGCGCATGCGCCAAGCGCCTGTGATGTCCGGTCGGGTGGGCGGAGCCTCCCACCACCTCTACCAATTCACCTGAACCGGGTAGAACCAGTGGAAACCCACCACTGATGCCAATGCCTAAAACCCATAAAAACCATCTGAAATAGCAGGTCACCTGACGTTATCGAAGGACAACATTAAATGTGTTTCTGCTGTACCTTTGCTTGTTCCAGAATCTCAATTTTTTTATTTTAGAGACAAGGCCCTGTAAAATCAGACCACATTATGTAATAGTATGTATGTAATCATACAGCTTAAAGGGCAAATATCTTTATGATACTAACTGGAAGAATTGATGGCATTTGGCATTTGCAACCAAAGTGTGCTGTAACTGAACAACTCATTTCCAGAGAAGGGTATAAAAAGAAGAATATTTTCCATTCTGGTTTTTGAAACGTTGATAATTTCAACATTCATATTGAATCTCCAGATGTTTGGATTAAAACTCCCACAAACGTTTAGCATTTATGGCAACATATGGTGGAAACTGAGGTGAAAATAACTGCCTATCTTGACATAAAAATGATCAGAGATAGATTTTGTATCAAAAATGTTATAGAATATGGAACCTGGCCTAACCTTTCCCCTTTTCTTTTAAATTCTTTTAAATTGAAAATTTTAAATCTGCTTTTAAATTATTGGGAGGTTTTAAATTTGTCTTGGGCTAAATTGTTTAATCTGGTTTTATTTCTGCTTCTAATTGTTGTATTTATGTATTTTATTCTGTGCCTGTTCACCGCCCTGAGTCCTTCGGGAATAGGGCGGTATATAAATCAGAGAGAGATAGAAAGAGGGAGGGAGGGAGGGACGGAGGGAGGGACGGAGAGAGAGAGAGAGAGAGAGAGAGAGAGAGAGAACTTTCTGAGTCAGAAATAGCACACTTCAAGAATTAGCAAATAGTGCCAGTGCATGCACTAAATTTGTCTGTCTGTCTCTGTCATGTAGCTATCATTTACTATCATTAACATTAAATATGCTTCATATATTGCTCTCAAGGAATGCATTGAATAATGGTCTATGCCTGTTATATTAAAAATTATAACCTGCTAACCTCTGGAAGCCATATTCTTTGGCATCATGTGAGGATTTGTAACCATAGTGCAGCACAATTACAGAACCTTTATATACTCATTGTTTTATTACTTTAATTTTATTATAATTTTGTCTTTACCAAATTCCTTATACAGTCGCATGCAGAACATGATAAGATATGCTGGAATGTAGTACAGATTGCCAGGAAGGAAGGAGTGCATTCCAGAGGAAGAAGAGACACCTCAGTTCAGATAGTATGTGTGAGAGTGAGAGGACGTGAATGAAGTTGATAGTTTCCTCCCTAATAGTTTCCAGGGTACGGTATATGTTTATGGAGTGGTAGCATGCTTTAGTTTGGCAAGGTTCTGTCTTTAGGTAAGGAATAACAAAGAAATCTGCTTGGAAGAATCACAACATGTCTCTCTTGGCTTATGGACCCTGAAATAAAACTGGCAAAAAGTAAGACCAATATTCAATAACATTTTTAATAGACTGAAAGGTCTACCATGAACAAAGTATGTTTATTATTTATTTGTTTATATTTGTTTGTCTGCTTGTTTATTCTGCTTGTACAGTATATGGTCAATTCAGAACAGAATCCCAGCAGTTGAAATGAAAGCACCCAAAACAGTAAATACATACATGGTGAATATAAATTAAAACTAAAATCACAACATCGCAAGAATAAATCATATTAGTGATAATGAAAAAATAAAACTTGAGCTCAGAGCAAAATATAATAATCACAATTAAAGAATAAGTAATTCAAAGTAAAATAAATTAAACATATTGATAACTGATTCAATCAAACACTCTTTACAAAGTTTTCTTTTCAGTAGTTTCCAGAACATCATGTCTTCATTCTAAAGGAGAGTCTAGCAACAACTAAGAAACAGTGCCTCCTGGTCTCCTGGCAAGATACCCAAAGACCATTACATGGACACCAAATACGTTTTTCTGAGAATGGTGTCTATAACCAATATGCCAACCATAAGACAATCTTTCTGACAATTTGGCAGCTATAACCAGAGAAGCCTCCAAAGAAGTTATTGGTGTCAGAGTAAATTTATATAGTAGGAGGTAATTCTTGGTCTTACACTGGTCAGTCTTTTAAAAAATGGGCTTGTGCTTCAAATCAGACCTATCCTGTTTCCCCCAAAATAAGACATCCCCTGATAATAACCCCAATCCAGCTTTTGAGCACATGGCAATAAGGCCAAGTGCTTATTTCAGGGTTAAAAAAAAATAAAATAAGACAGGGTCTTATTTTTGGGGAAATACAGTAGATATGTCTACTACATTATATTAGCATTATATTATTAAATATTGAGCTCTGGTGGCGCTGTGGTTATACTGCAGTATTGCAGGCAAACTCTGTCCACAAGTTGGAGTTCAATCCTGACAGGGCTCAAGGCTGACTTCTCCTTCCATCCTTCCACGGTTGATGAAATGAGGACCCAGATTGTTAGAGGCAATATGCAAATAATGCTTACATTATATAAGAGAGTGCTGCAAAGTGCTATGGGGCAATATATAAGCCTAAATGCCATTGCTATGACTCTGGTATAACAATCCTGTTCCAGTTTGAGACTCCATTAATCTGCCAGATTTTAAAAATTACCCTGACCCCCACATACACTGTATATTGCAATACAATCTAAGGAAGATATGACCAGCACATAGCTCTGTTCAGCTAGCAATGTGTAATAATAATGAAGCAACTTTTTTCCACTTTCTTTCCTTCCTAAAACACTTATACGTCAATGTGTCATAAGGGAAAAGAACTCCATCCTGGGGAATCCTTTTCAAAAGGAAGCACAGATGCAGCATTTTGTTCCGCTGAGCTGTATAAAATATAGCTTGTAAATATCCTAAAGTGGTCAGAGCTGGGCCAAGAGTGGAAGTTTGCTACAGGCAGATAGATAGGTAGAAAGGAGAAGGGAAGCCAACTGAAATCTCCCAGCTTCCCGATCCCATCTTCTTTTTTTAGAAAATAATTTTTATTACCCATCTGAACTCTGAGCTGTTCCAAAACTCAGCTACATCAACATACCAGGAAACCCACTGGACTTTGGACTCCTCAAGCCAGGTGACAGGACAGCATCCTTCACTGTGCCTGAGGACAGATGACAAGCTTAAGGGTCATAGAGCAGGCTGTGTGATAATGATCACCCTGTTGTCTCAACCCAGAGGAACCACCAGAGCTCTCAAGTGGAAGGGCCTGTCCACCCCTACATTCCAGCATGGCTCTGACTAATAGACCTGAGCAAACTAATAACAGAGAGTCACAGATGTTCAGTGTTAGCCAAGTGTTTACTTTGGTTTTGACTGCATACCTCAAATCCTCGTTTAGCTCTATTCAGTTAGAGCTAAAGTAAAAGGAATCAGGCAGAAGCCATGTTTTTAAAAAGGGAGGCATGCTGCCTTGAATTAAGCAGGAAGATAACAAATTCATCCTGCATCTAAGCAGCTATTTCTGGTGATGAAAAAATGTGGAGGAGGAAAACTATACGCCCATGCTCCTACTTACCCTTCAATATCTTTGGCTTCATTTTGTTCATTGCACACCAGTAAAATCATGAACGTATTGGATAAGAAATTATGGGGGTTGGAATCCAAAGTATCTGGAAGAACCCCGGCTGCCGTGTTTATCAGGAAGTCAAATGGCCACATTAGACCTGATATTTTAATGCTATTAATATGTATCTTTAGCAGCCTAATTACACCCAACCATCACTGTACCACTATGTTGTTGGCAGTTGGAAGTTCTGACTCTCCGTACATCATCTGTTTAGATGGGCAGGGAGATATTTTTAAAAATCCAGCCTGGCTGTGTCAGTGGCACATCCAACCCTTCCTCCATTTTAAAAAATTAAAAGTGTTTGAAGAGACTTAGTGATCTCCGAGCTTGGTTGTTTTCTTGCAGATGTTTCATTATCAAACTGGGTAACACCATCAGTACTGTTGCCACAGTTCAACCCTGAGCTACATATATTCTCTTCTGTTGGTACTTATATTTATGTAAAAAGGTGAAGATTCCCACAAGTTAAGCTTGAGTGAAGTGAATGGATGTCATTTTCTAAGAAGCCATATAAAAGTCATTGATTCCTTGTGTTTTGTCTTTTTTCTACTTCCCAATGCAACCAGTGTCTTGGGATTTCCTATCCCATTAGTATTCATCAGAATTACCTAAAAGTTACTTGCTGGGATCTTTTAATACAAGTAGCTGTGCCAAAATAATAGCAATAGCACTTAAGATTTATATACCGCTTCACAGTGCTTTATAGCCCTCTCTAAGTCAGTATATTGCCCCCAAGAATCTGGCTCCACATTTTACTGACGTCAGAAGGATGGATGGCTGAGTCAACCTTGAGCTGGTGGGGATTGAACCTCTGGCAGTTGGCAGAATTAGCCTGCCACTGCGCCAGAATTACCCTAACCACTGTGCCACCACGGCTCTTTTATTGCCCCTATTGTTGTTAGCCTTTACAATAAATGTGCTCTTTCCAATTGGAATTCTTATCATGCTAGAAAATTCTGATTATGGCTGGCCAATAGCAGGAAGCAAACAAATAAACCCTTCTAAGGTCATTATAATGTATTGTTTTATTCTTTGATCATAATTGTATAATTGGTTTTAATTTTGGATTACTATGCTTTTGTTTTAACCCAAATTACAGATTTGGGAAATTGCATGCCGCTTAGAGTCAATTGATTGGAGTGACCTGTAAGCCCTTTAAGTAAGTAAATGAATGAATGAATAACACACATAAAGATGAATTGAAAAACAGTAGGGCTGCCTAACACATCAAAATTTATCTATTAAAAATGTTTCAGAGGATCAGGGTCTTGAATGCTGCCCTCATGTACAACACGTTAACGTAGCTAGATCTTTTTTTGAGATCCCACAGCAGCTGTACCTTCCTAAAAATACGGACTCTTCCTAAGTGCTACTGTATTTCCTTCATTTGAACTCAGAAACAAACAAAAAGAACAGTTTCTGAATTCAGAAACAAACCTGAGGCCACAGTGCTAACATTCACTGCATTATCCCCAGGGTGAAACAAGAGGGTGGCTCAAGATCCCCCAAAAATCATTCCTAAAAAGAAGTTACAAATTTGGGGATGAAGCATTAGATGAGATGCCTGTCAAAAGAGTAATAAGCTGTTTAAATGGTGGTGTTGGAGAATAAATAGCAAGTCAAGCTAAGGATATTCTTTCACTTAATTTGAATTGTCAGGGCTGGAAATTTTCCCATAATATAGCAATAACACTTAGACTTATATACCGCTTCACAGTGCTTTACAGTCCTCTCTAAGCGGTTTACAGAGTCAGTATACTGCCCCCAACAATCTGGGTCCTCATTTTACCCACCTCGGAAGGATGGAAGGCTGAGTCAACCTTGGTGAGATTCGAACTGCCAAATTGCAGGCAGCTGGCAGTCAGCAGAAGTAGCCTGCAATACTGCATTGAGTAATATGACTCCAGACAAGGCTATAAAAGCCTTAATCTCATTTAAAAAAATACTCTGTATGCAAACTGGGCCTAGAGATTCCCCTCCTAGGAGGAAGTAACTTTAACTTAGGTAATAAATAGGTGGAACAGTGTTACCAGGTCTGAGAGTTAAGAAGTTGGATTGGGCCCATGAATTGGCTATAATGATTGTTATGGATGGCTGTGTTTATAACCCAGTTGTTGTTTTATGTCCATTGTGATTTCATGGTATTTTGCTTGTACTGTATATTTCTAAATACCCATTAATTTCAGATGGGAGGCCATATAAACTGCAGTAATAAATTGAATAAAAATTGGACAATTGATCCAATCAGCAATTTGAGTTGCTCACAGACATCATGATAACCTAGACTTGTTTCATCCCTCATTTATCAAATGAGCTGTGTCTTCTATAGGAAGTGTCATTTTCCTTGGTTGCATTCCAGTGCAAGTTGAAGCATAATAAATATCTGATTCAGCAGGCCCTGCATATCTGCTTAAATGACTCATGCTGATCCCTTGGAAATGAATAACATATTCAGCTGTAGATGGTGCAATTGTGTGCTTTGGCTTGTTTAAGCAAAAAAAAAAAAAAAAATCAGTCCGAAAAAATAGAAGTACGCTCAAAGTATCCATTGGAAGCGATATCAAATCCATAACCAAATGTAAAGATGTTCACCTATGCATTTCTTCCTCCCATCTATGTGTAATCTTCTGTCCTTGTTGTTTTCTTATTCACAATGAACTGGAGAATGATGATCATGGATTGTAGAATGTAACAGATAGGTACATGATGCTAGAAGTAACTTTAAGAGGTTGCAGGTTGTTGGCTATGCTGGCTGAGAATGATGGAATTATGGACAAACTTGGAAAATTCCAAATTGGGAAGGCTAGTTTTATGCCATTTGTCTGTATTTTTATGTTCAGCACTATAAATAGACATACCTATTGGGAGCGGGGGGTAGTCGTCATTGTATCCCCTTCGAAATGCTATCTCATAACTTTGGCATAACTCCAAAAAATAGAAAACATTTTATATGGAATTCTTCTATAGCAGTGATGGCTAACCTTTTTGCCATCGTGTGCCAAAAGGGGGGGGGGGGGGGGCCCCCGGGGGGGGGGGGGGTTGCATGCGAGCGTGCCCATACCGATAATACAATGCCCCATGCATGTGTGCGCGACCCCTCCTCACTCCCCCTGCTTTTGGCACGCAACAGCAAAAAAGTTACCGGTGGGCCCTATAGGCCCATTTTTCACCCTCCCCAGCATCCAGAGGCTTTCTTGGAGCCTGGGAGGGCAAAAATGGCCTCCCCCACAAGACCCTCCAGAGGCTGGAAATGGCCTGTTTCCTGACTTCTGGTGGGCCCGAAAATCAGCTGGCCAGTGCGCGTATGCGCACTGGAGCTGAGCTAGGGCAACGCTCGCATGCCCACAGATATGGCTCCACGTGCCACCTGTGGCATGCATGGTTCTATAGCATTCAATTTATGAAAATATTTCTACGTTGCATTTTGTCTCTGAGAAGGCATTCAACTTAATTTTTTTTAAAAAAAGTTGACAAGATAAGCAATGGATTAGATTCTGGCCTACAGTTGTTAAAGAGAGAGGGATCTAGTGAAGATTTTCTAGGAGAGGACAAACTAGACTTTCCTTCATGGCAATGACAGAAGGCAAAAAAGAAACCTGATCAATCAGAACAGAAGGAGCATTTTTACAAAGGAAGAGAGATGCTACCCATGTTCATTCTGGTTAAGTAAGGTCTGCATGCAATTTAGGCGGGTCTATGACAATTTGCCATGGCCAACTTGCTGCAGAACAACTTGCTGTGGGACCAGAATTACACTAATATCAAAGAAATGGTGGAATGGAATCATTAAAGAAATGATGCAAAAGGAGAGACAGAATGAAATGTGAACGACAAAAAATATAATATTTTTTTATTTATTTTAAATCATTAAATTGAATTGTTAAAATTGTCATGCGGCGAGTTGGCTGTGGTGAGTTGGCTACATGAAGAGTTGGATCAAAAGGCATTTTTCCTGAAGTATTAAAAATTAACATCTGAAAAACAACAAAAAACTTTGGATAAATTTCTGTATAGCTGAGAAGGTATGTCGAAGCAAGGTGAAGTCTTACCTTTTGTTCACTTATCACAGTTTTGTATAAGACTTTGTGAAAATATAAGGCTTTACGAAACCTTATATTTTCTTCTACATTCACGAAAAAGGAAAAGTCAACCGAAAACCGAAAGATTCCAGCACTATAGACATCTGAGCAATCACGTCACTGACAACATAGTCCCACTTAAAATTGTTTCCACATTAATTGAACTAAATCATTACTACTTTACATTTCTTCTTACCCTATATTGCAGAAAATTGAGGTACAGAAAATATATAGCAATATATAGCAATAATTATCCAGATTTTAAACACTGGACATTTAGTTATCTCTGTCTCTGTTTCCTTAGAATACAATAAAATACAGCCATTCAGAGACAAGTACATACAGTAAATATATGATGTCATTTCATGAGGTTTCCCTTCTTCCATTCTGTTCTTAAAACTCTTATGAAAAGGTCCGGCCGCAGTAAACAAATGAGTTGCCAAGCCAGAACACTGGACAATTTATGGATTGCATCTGCCTGCTTAATTCAGTTCTAAGAATCTGAATTTGTTAAAAAAAAAAAGTCAGTTCAAAATAAAATAGTGAATACAGACACATCAACACTGCTTTAGGCATAAGGAGGAAATTTACAGGACCAAACAAATGTAAGTCCCTAAAACTAACTCAAGCTAGTGGTGAAATGCTACCAATTCGCACCAGTTCGGGCGAACTAGTAGTGATAAAAACTACCGGTTTGGGAGAACCGGTAGTAAAAAAAAGCTACCAGTTCCTCCGAACTGGTATTTCCGATGATCAACTGTGCCGCGCAATTTAAAATTGCTAGGATCCTGCTTTCTAGTAAATCTAAATCACACGGCACAGTTGTTTCCCCCCCTCACTGTTCTACTTATCTTCCCAAGCATTTTTATGCACAAAGCGCACATTTGGCACATACTGTGCGTGCGTACAGCATGTGTTTGGTGAGCACTGTGCATGCACACACTGTGCATTTGGTGTGCACTGCACATGCACAGCATGTGCTTGTCGTGCACCACGCATGCGCAGCTAGTGAACCAGTGGCAAACTGGGGAAGATTTCACCACTGACTCAAGCAAATTGTTACACGAAATCTTGTTACTCTCTCCACATACACAGAAAGCACACAATGAAACCCATGTTCATTTTTAGAATGTACATTTATATGGCCACTCAATTTATATGGCCACTTAATTGACATTCAGTTCTGGGGGGAAAACAATAAATAACCACGTGGACAGTTTTTTAAAAAAATAGTGTGTGTGGGGAGCAAAAAACCCGCAACAAAACGAACAGCTGGCATCCTAAACAGATTATCCTATACTAGGCCCAAAGTTTGAAGAGAGCGCTGGATCTTATGGAAGGCTAGTTGGGTCACTCAAATCATGGAGGATATGTTAATCAGAGAAAACATGCTTGCTGGGCAGGATTTAATGGAAAGCATTTTGCAAAAATAGGTAATGTTTTTCCCTAATGTGGAAAGTGGATTAAAACTTTGATTGCCAAACAATAAAAACAAAATATGATAAGTTTTGAAATTATGCAGCATACCTTTAGTGTGTGTGTGTGTGTGTGTGTGTGTATGTATGTATACACATACACACACACACTTATACTTAAGCAGGTATGTAGTATAATGTAACTATGTGTAAGAAAGCATGCACAGATATGCACAGGGCAACTCAATTTAAACATGAATTGTATTCTGACACTCCAGTTGTAGTGTTTTAAAATTTAGCCCGTCCCATTTTATCTGACATGATTCCCATTTTGTGGATCTATGATACACTTGATAGAAACAAACAAACAAATAGCATCGCTAGTTGTTTACCAGACTTGTTCACATTTTGCGGCAAAATAATACAGGCTGGATTCACTCTAAATCAGTAATTATTCCTAAATGCTATTGAGATTGTCGTGAAACTTTACTCATGCTAAAGTCTATCTGATTTCAATGGCTATGGAGAAAATAAGGCACTAGTCTGTAGCTCAATGTGACTGATTTCTCAGTAATTACATTTTGGATTGCACTGCTGGACTATATACAGTTTCGTTTAATAGCTGCAGTCCCATGGCTGTGTTGGAAGAAATGTTCATCTGGGTTCAATTTCAAGTGGAGAGAAAGACACTGGAAACATGGAGATTGTCTGGAAAGATGGTTTAATGGTAGACAGGACCACATGGTTTGAGGTCCTTGGCAATCAAGCACATAGGTGAGAGAAAGATTTATACCGTCTTGGCTCTGCCTTGGAGCTTTCTGTTCCTGTGTAAGAAATGTATTCTGATTGGTTGTCAGACTCCCATGGGGCCACGCAGGGGTAATTTTGTAGGTTGTCTTGAGTCCCAGGCTTGGTTGAATCTTGCTGGGTGATGTAATGAAGGGATTTTGGCCAATTCCTATTATGGCTTAATGGCTTTGTCCTGGTTTGGATCTTGAGCGAGGACTAATCCTATCACCCTGGAGCTGAAGGTCTTTTGTAGATAAGATGACTCAGTCTTTTGTCTTGTAGCTAGGTTGGCACCAGTCTTTCTGGGACTATTAACAAAGGTTTCCAAGAGCATGTTTCTCCTTTTCTCATCCAGGGAGGTATAATGTTCTGCCTTTTTAATATTTCCTAGAATATTTCATTCTTCTAGGAGAGGGGTGGGTGCTAACTTCCTACAGATGCAATCCGTGCACACTTAAATGAGGACATATTCCATTCAATACAGCAAAATGTGTATAGAATAGCTCATTATTAAGCGTGTATATGATAGTTCATCATTTACGGAGTTAGGAAAAAATAGATACGTATAAACATTTGAGATTATGGGCTTTATATCTTAAAACTTTTAATTGTTCCTCATGTAAACTTAGTTTCCAGTCCGTCGCCATCTTGTTAGTTCTCCTCTAAACTTGATCCAATTTTTGATGTCTTCTATAAACATGCATTATAAATGGTGTCTCTCCACAAATCAATTACTTCCTGTGAATTAGCTTTTATGCTCCTATTAATATATCCCAAAATAACATTTGGGTTTTTAGCATTTGCATCACACTGCTTGCTCATGTTTAACTTGTGATTAACAAGGACAACCACATATTTCATATGTACTACTACAACCAAGGCAGGTTTTCCCTATCCTATACATACATTTTTCTTATTAACATGCATAACTTTACATTTCTTGCAGTTAAATTCCATTCTACTTTAGTCCAGCATTTAAGCAGGCTTAAAATCTCTGAAGTATTTATTTATTAAGTTTATATGCTGCCCAACTCACTGAAGTGACATTGTATGGCTTACAAAATGATAAAAGGAGAAATATAAAAATAGTTAAAATTAGTAAGATTTAAATAGAGACTAAAGTATTAACTGTTCCTTCCAGTTTTATTTCATTTGTAAATCTCATAGACTTTCCCTCAAATTCCTCATATAAGTCACTGATACAATTGTTGAAGAGTAAGAGGACTAGAATAGAACCCTACTTGATAATGCTTGATAATGCTTTCTTAACCGATATAAAATATTATGAGTTTCTCTATGTGTCATCATCCAATCAAATTTGAATCCATGTAGCTCATATTTAACCTTTTAATAATTATGATATCCTGAGAAACCACCAAATATTTGCTGAGGCCAAGGTACATTCCCTTGATCTACTGAGCTAGTAACACTAGAAGACAATATATGTAGCTCAGGGTTGATTTGTGATGTTTTCTGAGTTTAGTTGTTTGCTTGCAGATGTTTCATTACCTGACTGGGTAACATCATCAGTGCTAGTGAGTGTGGGGTTTGCTCTGCTCCCTTTTTTATACATTAGCTTGCCCCGCCAGAGTTGGTGGTTTTCTCCTTGCTAGTTCCTTGATTAGTAATGTCTTCTGTTTGATTGTTTGTCTGGTGTTAAGTTGGTAACTTTTATCGGAAAAGGATACTCTGTCATGACTTGTTTGTGACAAGCTCAAACTCTTGTTAATTGATGCATATACAAATTCCAAGAATAATCTTCTCGAGAACCTTGCCCACATACGGTAGATAGTAAGCTGAGAGACCTGTCATCTTCCATATAACCCTCCCCCCTCTTTTTTTTGCAGATACAAACATTTGCTCTTCCTGACTCTTCTGGGTCCCCGTTCTCAGAAACTGCACTTAACTATCTCTTTAGTCCCTTCAGAACCCAGAGGATGTATTTGATTTGCCCTTGGAGATATTAATTCATTCAAATTAGTTAAATGGTCTTCTAGGCTTTCTTTGCCTAGCCTGAGCTGCTTTTCCCTTCTTCATTATTGGCACAATAAGCCATCTTTGTCTGTAGAGTTAAGCTGTTACAGAGAGCTGGGTGAGGAGGTGGGGATAACTGAAAAGGCTCATCTTCAAATGATGCTCTAACTCAGCTCTTAATGAATGGGCAGATTCCACATGGAACGAGTGATCTCAGAGGCATCAGGTCCCAAGCCATACAGATGGCTTGAACTGCACCCAAATGTTTACCAGCAGTCATGTCAGTTTTTGCACAAAAACAAAACAAACAAACGAACAAAAAAAAACAGGGCAAACTGATGCACAAATTGAAGCTGGACAAAGGATAAAGGCCCACCTAGGTATGACTTCTGATTTTCCAGCAAAAGCCATAAATCCAGAAGAACACTCAGATGGTGTGTCTGCTTTCTGCAGAGGAGTGCAAACCTGTCTAATGTCACAGATAAGGTTACTCTGGAATCTGAAGGCTTCTTAATCAAATCCACTCCATTTTGCTATGATAATAAAGATAGGAAATAAAAAAAATAAAATAAGTCTATTTCTCCCCATTCAGATTCTAACAGCGTCTAGCACTGGTTCATAACTTTGATGAGATACTCTATTTAACCTAGATTGAAGATAAATAACTGGGTATCTTCAACATACTCTCAATTCCTCATTTCTTGAAGAAAGATAACATACACCACACACATTTCATGTAGTCATGTGTAAATGATAAGAATAACCCGGCAATGGAATTCCCAAAGTTTGGCCTTACCTGGTCCAACCTTACCAATTAGAACTGCCCACTCAGAGAATCACTGAGAACAATGCTCTCAAGCAGCAAACCATCACTTATTGATCAGAAGGATACCAATATTATTAATGGGACTGAAGGCAGCTTAGATGTCTAGCAAGTTTAAGCACCTCACACACACCCAAACCAGGTCCTACCACAAATCATCTACAAAAGTGACCAATGTTCCCCCATGGTCAGACCTAAATCTTTACTAAAAAGAATTCATATAATCAACACTCTCTGTAGCTGCTGGTCCATCACCTTCTCAACAACATTCCTTAAAGAGGAAAAGTTGGAGACAGGCTAAGAGTTATCCAAAACAGCTGGTCAAGGAATGAATGCTTTAATCCCTTTTTGTACTCTTCAGGCGAAAGGGTATCACCTTCTCCAGAGAGGCATTTACTACAACACATAAATGAGCTTAGTTTGCATACGTCCACCTATCCAGAAATATGTGAATCACTTTAAGTGTAATTGTGAAGCCCAGGAAATTGCAAGCCACAGTTTGAGAACTCCAGCATAATCAAATTTTCTGCTGATACAAGGATGGAATGGATAGCATTTACTTAGTAATGGCAAAAGGTCTTAGCCTTTGCTTTTTTGGACAAAGCTAGAGCCTCTATGTATTTAGGGTTGTGTTTTTCTCCTTTTTCCTCTTCTCTGCAGTTTCCACAAAAATACCAATGTTAACACAGCAAAATCCCAGTTTTTTCATCAAATGTTTTTTTTAATTAATACAAATATGGGTCATAGGTTCTTTCCAGAATGTAATAATTCTTTCAGACACTCTAAAGCAGCTGAGCGGGAAAAGTGGATGGTTAATCTACAGTATTATAAAAGGGAAAAACTTCCCGTTGCTCAAAAGCACTATCAGAGGAAGTTTGCTTAATCAATCAACCAACAGACTTTTAATGCTTTACAGAAGGGAAATGGTTGTAATTTCCTTTAAGATTTTCTAAAGAATGCCAACAGAATTATTCCCAAAGCCTGGCCAGGTTTTTTGGCCCCTAAAAAAATAATTCTAAAATGGTTACCCAAAATAAAACAACCTGGCATAAAATATATCCCAGTATTTTGTTTTTCTTAACCAATAAACAGGAAGTTCCAGAATATTCCACTGTATCTTTTTCCTGAGTCAGATTTCCCATACAGATCACTGTAACAAAATTATGTCTTATAAAACAAACACAGGATTTGCCAGTATAAATTCATCTCCACCTTGTATCAATAGTATATTTTCCTTCCACAATTCCACATTATTGGCTGGAGAAGTGTACATAAAACTGACCAATGCTATGGTCTCCTGACAATCCTAGTTCCAGCTAGCAATGGTACACATGCCTGGGAACACCTTTTGGTCTTCATGGCTATGTTGCAATGAACTAGCCTTCATCTCATCCTCAGTCCATGAATAAGAGAAGCTTCAATTGTCCTTGGTGTTCAAGTGGTGCCTCCCTCATTCTAACACCAGTCAAGAATAGCCTTAATACTGCAAAATCTATTAGGTTTTATCGCCTTACAGGGAAAGTGTGTCTGGGAAAAGAGGCAGTAAAAGCAGCTAGTATAGTTTCCCACAATTCAAATCTGGGTGGAGAGCACTTTAATTCCAAGAAAGGCTCAGTGAGTCAAACAGCTGTATTTATATTTACTGAATCATTTCCAAAACTCAAGGCATGTTTGCATAAATTTTTTTTGGGGGGGCAGTGTTTCAGTATAATACGGGATTTTTTTCTTAGCACATCACAAAACCTGATTATTGCACCAGATTGAAAGAGGAAGTATTATATAAATTTCCCTCTGCGAATCCTGTTTAATAAAAATATCCATGTGGTAACAGAACTAGTTATCCTAGAAGAGGTAGTTCTTCAGACCGAAAAATCTCTCATCTCCTTTGTTTCATCTTTCAGGGCTGTTCCCTTTTCCCTTGTCACAATTATTTTATTAATAATTATATTATTTCCCCCCTCCACCTAGCAACCACATATTTGCAAATTACCAAAAAAAGCAGATACAGTGTTTGGAAGGGGATGGCTCAAGTATGTTTTTCTGCTCCCTAATTGGTCAACTTCTGCTTGACTTCTGAAGCGTTCTCAGTGTTTCAAGGTCGATGATGATGATGATGATGATGGACTGGATGTGTCAAAGCCTAAGTAATAACGAGGGAGTGGAGAACAGAGTTGGCTTTTGTTTAAGGTTCACTCATCTGACCTGAAAGTGCTCTCTGTGGTGCATGGGAGATCTCTGAAGAAGTCACAAAAGGGCAGCAGCAAGGAGGCCAAAGATAAAAGCTGCTGAGTCAGAGTTTTGGGTAGTTATTGAAATCCAACACAAACAAGACATGATTAGAGCAATCCGCATCTGCCTACAAGGCTCACACACACAAAAAACCAATCAGGAGTTACTGAAAGGCAGGTGAAGGTCCTAGCAAAGTGGATGGGGGAAGGAATGAGAGATTTACAGGTATTTCTACTCTTATAATCAAGGTTGTAGGCTTTTTAAATGTAAGAAATCATTTAGAATGTAGGGAAAAGGGATATGAGGATGCCTATAGTAGATGCATTTCCCACTCTTTTAAGGCTTGTTTCTCTTGTTCTTTTTTTTTTGGATCCAGTTCAGAAAACCCTGTTTCTTTCTTCTTTAAACTTGTTTAATGCCCACTCCTTTTTTTTTTAAAGATACCACAGGATAGCCTCAAAAACTTTGCTTTTATTAAATACAGTTTAAGAAGTCAGGTCTGAAGCCAGGATTTGATCTTGGCTAGTTCTTGCTATTTATAATTAAAAATGGAGTTGCAATGCCTTATAATTCATATAGTGCTACGGTTAACATAAAATCAAGATTCTTTCCCCTTTTGAAGTATGTATTGGGAACAGGTGAGCCTGGGGCATATTCTGGTTGTTTAGGATAGCATTGGAGCTATTATTTCTGAAATCAGACTGATTGTAAAGGAAATAAGCTTCCACAGCGTTTCAAAAGATGGACAGCATTCTAAATGATTTTGAGAGGTTTCCAAAGAGTACTTTTATTAACTCAAGTTTAACACTGCCTCATCTCAGACTGGGTTCATACAACATGCCAAATCAAAGCCAAAAAACATGGTGTATCAACACGATGTGGGAACCCATTCATTGTGGTTTCTAAATGGTGGTTGAATAGTCAATTGTGATTTATACAGTAAACCATGATTGAGGAACATGTATTTTAGCCCATACATAATTTCAGTCACTTGAATATCCAGAAAAGGATTTTTCCTTCTTTTCATTGGAAATCTGATATAAAATTTAATGAATTTCTCTCACATTTTTCTCCATTCTGGCAAGTTTTATCCTATCTAATTGCTGACAACTAAATATAATAAAAATAGAACTTTTAAAAAGTATGGGTAGTGTCCTTATCCTCATTCTTCTGCATTAATCATAATGTCCAATGATCTTTTGGACAAATAAATACTGCCAAGCCCACAAGCTCTCGTACTTCAAATTTCAGTTAACAACTTGGTCAAGTCAAAATTGTCAGTCTAAATCTCGGACCCATCCATTTTCAAAGTGATTCATTTCGTTTTTGGACACAAGTGACCTTTTTTCTTTTTCACTCAGAAAATGAATGCTGATGTGCTTGTCAAAAGGCATTAGCACATTAGAATTGAAGCATAAGTAAAAGGGGTGAGAAAAAAAACGAATTAAAAATCTTGCTCGCTCAAATGAAGCGTGTTTGCTCAATTATTCCAGTTTTTGAGCTGGCAATAATACATGGAATCATTAATGAATCAATTTCTGTGTTTGCACAACATGTTATGGCTATTTTTACATGAAGACTATTTTAGCTTAAGAAAAATATTAACCACTTCTCAATAGTGAATAATCTCCAAGGATTGCTAGCATCCCAGAATTCCCTGCCCAAATACACAAAAGACAACCTGGCAAACAATGCATAGAACTGAACTGGCTTTGGAGGAAAGAAAATCTATTTAGTGCAATTTTAGTAACAAGTTACAGTTTTAAAAGATAGCTGTATGTTTTCAATATTTTGTGGGCTGGGAATTTTGACAACACATCATGGGTATTCTCACAGAATAGCTGTCCCAAAGAGCACACCGAATCACTCATTTACCAGGATTCTTCTCTCACCAAAACAGAGGCAGTTGTTTTGCAACATGCTATTGCTCTGCTCATTTTAACCAAAGGGCTTTACAAGAAGAAATGAAAATCAAGTCGGTATGGAGCGAGCCAAGGAAGTAGGCAAGAGTAAACTACTTCCAAACCATCTTCCAAGAAGATGGTAGTAAAAATTTTTTTCCAAGGTAGTAAAAAAAATTGGAACCCACCACTGAATGAACTACACATTAACTGCATAACATGCTAGATTAAAATATGGTTGGTTATTTAGTGTTTGGAATATCATCAAATGCTTCTATTTATGCAGAAATCTGTAAGGTTTCAATGGAATTTTTAATATGATTGGTTAGTTACAGCATTGCATTCTAATAAACTGTGGTTAGTTTAACCATGTTTTGCTAAGTAAACCATGTTTGGTTTCACACATACTAAATCACAAGCCACTGATCATAAGCCATAATGGCTGGTTTCACAGAGTATGCTATGCTACATCATTGTTTAATGCAATGTTTGCATTAAAGCAGTCAGCAGCACAACAAAGTTGCATTTCAGAATAGCAGTAGCACTTATATACCGTTTCACAGTGCTTTTATAGGCCTCTAAGCAGTTTACGGAGGCAGCCTATTGCCCCCAACAACCTAGGTCTGTGATGGCAAACCTATGGCACGGGTGCCACAGGTGGCACGCGGAGCCATATCGGTGGGCACACGAGCTCAGCTCCGGCATGTATGCGTGCGCCAGCCAGCTGATTTTTGGACCTTCTGGGCCCACCAGAAGTCAGGAAACACACTGTTTTTGGCCTCCAGAGGGTCTCGGGGGGGGGCCGTTTTTACCCTCCCCAGGCTCGTAGAAAGGCTCTGGAGCCTGGGGAGAGCAAAAAATGGGCCTACCGAGCCCACCGTGCCATCGCGTGCCAAAAGCAGGGAAAGCACAGGGGGGGCAGGGCGCATAGAATTATGGATGTGGGCATGTGTGTGTGTGACCCCACCGCACTCCCCCTGCTTTTGGCACATGATGGCAAAAAGGTTAGCCATCACTGATCTAGGTCCTCATTTTACCAACCTGGGAAGGATGGAAGGCTGAGTCAACCTGGAATCATAGCTTTCAAGGCCTATTTTTATTAATTTCAAACCAAAATCCAGTAAATTGAGCAACATCACTGATTTGAAACTGGCCCTATATAGTAGAAACATCCACAAGGGAAGCATTGTAGCCAGTGGTGGGATTCAAGTAATTTAACAACCGGTTCTCTGCCCTAATGATTTCTTCCAACAACCAGTTTGCCAAACCGCTCAGAAAGTTAACAACCAGTTCTCCCGAAGTGGTGCGAACTGGCTGAATCCCACCACTGATTGTAGCCCTAGAGCCTCTAAAAAAGTGCCCCATTAAGAAATCCTGTTAATTAAAAGCCTGAATAAGACCATTACACACAGTATGTGCTAGTGCTTTACTACTGACATAATTAGCTGCTTAGCACGTCAGCGTCTAATGAAACCATAATTTCAAAACCACTGACAAGTTTCTACCAGCTATAACTGATTAAGACAGAAGAGCTGATGTGTTAATAGGTGTGACTGTGAATATGAAGCAACAACTCACTCCTCAATATTAAAGAACAGCCTGGCTATGAAAGTTTAATAAATAAGGAAAACCCGTGTAATGAAAGTTTCCTATCAGCAGCAGCAACAACAACGTTCCCCTTCGGCAGGCCAATCCAGTGGAAGAGAAATATAAAACGAGGTAAAAACACAGCTAAAGCAGCAGAAAAGGAAAACGTGTACAACTTGAAACACAAGCAAAAAAATCCATACTAACATTACCCTAAACCCAATTCAAAAGGCTATGACGAAAAAAAGCATCTTGTTTCCTTGTAGAAACAAAGAGCTCTTTGTAGCACGAACAATGTCGTTAAGCGTGTCATTAAGTTTAGCCACTGAGACTAGCCAAACCTTCCCAGCACTGACTGCAGTGAGTACATATACAGACCACCCTTATCTTCTTCCTAGACCTCGAAGACCATCCGTTCTATATAATCCATTCTCTAGTACCAGTAGTTCAACCAATCCTCTTTCTTCTACCTCCAATTGGACAAGAGAGCGTCACGTGCTTGCGACGCACACACACTCTCTCTCCCCTTATCGTCGGACACGGCTGGCTCCTGGAAGTGTACAAAAAAAAAAGCGCTCGGGAGCCGGGCGGGACTGGGCGTGAAGCCCAGAGAAAAGGGGCGGAGCGAATGCAAACAAACAAAGGCGCTGCGTTTTGCTTTGACCCGCGACATCATTGAACGCGCCACGTCGGTAATTAAAAAAAAAAAAAGAGAGAAGCAGCTGCGCACGCAAGTCGAGAATTTGAGGGAATTGTATGCTCGCGCGCGCACTGACTGACGGACGGGCGGGCGGGCGGGGCTGGCTTTCCTCCATCGGGGCGGTGACGAGCGCGTGCATGGGCGGGCGCGCGCGCGGCGGTGGCGCCGCTGCTGCTGCTGTGCTACTAATATCCGCCTCCCTAAAAGCGAGGGTAGCGGCGCTGAGGGCGACCGGCCTCGGGCAGGGGAGAACCTCGGTTTATTTTTTGCTCGGCAGCTTTTGAAGTCAACAAACACCCAGACCCCTACCGCGCCCACGGCAACGGGAAGGTAAATGCCGTGCTTCGCTTTCTTCGGGGAGAAAGCCGAGAGCGAGGGAGACGGGCGAGAAAGAAGAGCCTCCCTAGTTTCAAGCCCTTTTTTTTTTTTGGTATTAAGGCGAGCGAGGCTGCAGCGGCCGCGGGAGCCAGCGTTGTTCGTGCCGCCGTGGAGAGGAGAGGAGAGGAAAGAAAGGGGAAGCGAGTGCTTCGGGGTTGGGCATTTGTTTTCCATTTTGTGGCATTGCAGTTGGGAACGAACCCGGGGCTGGCGGGGTGGGGGTGAAAAAAAAATCGCCCCCCTCCCCTCCTCCTAGGTGGTGGACATAATAGAAAAGCCCGCAGGCAACGAAAGTACTTTGTTGGTGTAACTAATCCCTTAAAGGAGGTGGGAAGGGGTGGGTGGGTGTATCGTTTCCCTTTCCCTCCCTCTCCATTCTTACTCCGTAATGGCGGCGGAACTTTAGGTGGGTCGGATGCCTTTTCTTTTTATGGATACATTACAGAGGGATTTTGGGTTGGGTCCTTTTTTGGGGGGGAAGCAGAAGGTGTGTGTGGGGGGGAAGGCTTTTGTGTGAGGGGGGACGGAGGTGAGGGGTGTCTTTCATGGCAAGCCGCTTGTTCAGAGGGTTGGGTGGGGGGCTCCGAAGGTGTCCGTAGGGCTACGCCACTGGCCATCCCTTTGCTTAATTAAAGGGATTTTTTTTTTTTGGTAAAGACTGCGAGACACGGGTGTTGCATTGATCTTGAGGGTAACTGGAAATAGTGGGAGTAAAGTGTATTTACCTAAAATAAGAGTTTCGGTGCGAAGAGAAATGTCCCTTTAAATACCCAGGGTTTTTTTGGGGGGGGGGGGCGGGCGGGCAAAACGCTTGATTATAGAGAACTAGTCCAGCGTAAAAGTGGGAATTGGATTTTTAGCAGACCTCCCACCTCAAATCTCGTTTCCACTTTTAGTGAATTAGGACGTTGTAACAAATCTGCTTCAGATTTCTTTTTTCTTTTACTTCCTTAAGTATGGACAATAATGCCATGTTACTGTTTTCTACCATTAGCATAGGGGAGATAATATAAACCTATGCAAGAACCTAAGGTGATGGGTAAATTCATTATGAAGTGTCAACAGATCATATATTTGTTGCTCTCCCTATTCCTTTCTGGATTTCATGGAAAAAAATTTCCACATTAAACTGGCTTGATTTAAAGGCCCTGTTAGAATTTTTTTAAAAAACCATGGTTATTTATGCTGCAGTTGTTCAAATTATTTTTTATTAATATGTCATAGCTGCCTAGGTCTAATCTGGTAGAAAATATTTCTGATATGTTAATTTGGTAGTGTCTAATTCTTGGAGATCAGATTTGGATAAATACAATGCTTGAATTGGAAATCCTTGGTTGTGTTACTCTTATTTAAACAAAAAGTAGATCTCTATCAATCTCAGTACAGATTCCTAGGGAACTCCGCTGTTTGCATTCTTTCCTTTTTTGTTCTCTAATAGATAACAAATCTATATAATGCCATCTATTTTATGACTAATAAATTATACACTAAAGAATGTTGTCAAGGGATGCTGGACTTTTTTTGGAAGTCAAATACAACATTGTATCTGATTATACCTATATATTTCAAGCATGGATATCTGCCATTTATCCTCGGCAGTGAAGACAGATACAAATTATTCCTGCATTTTCTCTGCAGTCTTATCCTTTAGTAGTATTTAAACTCCCTGGTTTTCCAGAGGTTCAACTGTCTTTCTGGCCAATTTCCTAATTCTGACATGTTTAAAGAATTTGCTTTTGCTGCTTTTAAGGCTATTAATATAGACCTCAATATTTTTTAGCTCTTACTTTTGTTCCTGACATTCTTTTGTGCCATGAGGTAACATTTTCTTTTATTTTGTGCAACTTCTGATTGGGTCCTCCTCATTATAGACACCACAAAATACAGACTTTATCATTACTGCTTGTCTTTTGTATGTGCTGAGGCATGTTAGCTAGTGTTACACAGATGCTTAATGCTTCAGTAAGTTGAGAACACAAAACTGCTAGATAAACGAAAGACTAGGCACTCTGTCATTCAGAAAGAAAGAAGGGATCTACTAGATGAGGTTCTAATGTTTCACTGAAGAAATATATGGAAATAGCCAGTAAATCTGAGATTTAGTATATTGACTTCATTCTTGTTTTGTCAAATTTTGTCTGTTTGGGAAAGCCAGGATATAACAAATTTGAGCATATAGGAGACTAATTAATATCTTGGTATATATACATTTTTGCAGTTATATGTAACGATAGAATATATAATAATGTGATTTTTCCTTCAGAAATTACTGTTTGGAGCTTCAAAGAATGACAGAATTTATAAATATATTTTTCATGCACTAGAGAGTTGTAGTTGAGTGATTGTTAGCTCAGCCAGTGAATGACGGACATTGCAACCATCATAAATAAGAGTCAGTTGTCAAATATCTAAATTTTGATCCTGTGGCCATGAGGATGATGCTGCAACAGTCACAAGTGTGAAAAACAGTCATAAGTCACTTTTTTTCAGTACCATTGTAAACTTTGAATGATCACTAAATGAACTATTGTAAATTGAAGACTATCTGTCTGGATGTAACATTTTTTCGTTTATTTTGAAAGAAAATACCACCCCTATCGCCACTATCTTATTCTAGTTGTTCATTCCAAGTGGGTTTATAAACCCATTAATATTGATCTGGTTCAGTGATAAGGCTAAACCAAAATATGGGTGGTTGTGGAATGGGATAATACATAAATACATCTGTAGAAAGAAACTATTTTTTCAGATCACTGAGAATGTGTTTGTACAGCATGCACAAACACAAATCACAGGAACATGGCAAGTTTCTACTTCTGGAACACTTCCCCAGATTTCCAAGTGTTTACTTGGCTAGGTGGCTCAGTCGCTAAGATGCTGAGCTTGTCGATCAGAAAGGTTGGCAGCTAGGCGATTCAAATCCCTAATATAGGTCTCCTGCGTGAGCAGGAGTTGGACTATATGACCTCCAAGGTACCTTCCCACACTGTTACTGTTACTAGCATTATGGAAAACTATATTTTTACTTACAATCTTTTGTGTTTAGCTATAGTTCAGTTATAAGATGTAACAATAACTCATATTGTACTTCAAAATTATTTTACTTATAGGGTAGATTAGTTTAAATGTAATATCCTATTTGAAATTCATATTTCCTAAAGAATCTTGCATATTAGTTATTAGAAAATTTTGTCATTATAAAATTAGCTTGTTATAAAACAGTCCATATATAGACAACATTTTAAATTAAAAGTTTTAGTTGCAATTATTGAAAATGATCCTCTTAGAAACAAGGAACAGACTGTTATTCATATTCTCCTGCTCTAACTCCTCCAGCTGGGATATATTTCAGGCTTTTCTTGAGCCTCTCCTCAAGTGTTTTGAGGTTTTTGTTTTGCTTAAAGTCATGAGAGCAGCAAATCTTATTGCTGTTATCTGTGAATCCAAGGTGATGAGATACTTTATTCAACATTTAGGTTCATTATGTGCAAAGTGCCAAGGTAGCCTCTCCCAACATGGTAACTTTCAGATGTTTTGGGACTATGATTCAATTCAGTTTGGGAATTTGGGGAGTTATTTTCCCAATGCATTTTGAGAACACCCAATTGAGGAACGCAGATCCTTCCTTTCAAGGGACATCCTAAAGAAGTTAAGTTGGTGTACCTTAGCTTACAGTGTTTTTTATTGGTTGGTACCCTCAGTTTTATTTTTATTTGAATTAGCAATCCTTTTATATGATGCATACTTCACTGTTAATACCATGTAGAAATAGACAAAATGCTTCAAGGTGAAAATATCTTGAAACCCCCCCCCCTCCAAAATCACAGTGCAAGTTCCTAAGATAAAACTACTTCCATTGTGATTGGACCAAGTGATTTCAATTTTAGGACATTTCCAGTGAACACAAAATAGGACTTCTGGGATTCAGTACTAAGCTTCCTCAATCTTTTTTTTTTACTTCAGGGAAATTGTCTAAAATATACAATAAAGTGCCTTTAGATACAAATAAATATATTATTTTTAGATGGAATAGTAAGAAAATATTCACTAGGAACATGTTAGAGTTATTGCAATTTTCTTCCCAAAACTTGTTTTCTGTAAAACCTTTTCTTTATAAATTAAAAATGTCTTAGTGTATAGAAATTCATTTTTATGGTAGGACTAAGAGGTTAATCTGCTTTTCCTATCATGGTGTTATCCTCTGTGTGACCTACTGGCATCTTCCTGTTTCTTCCCCATGTTTTAAAACTAGTAGACTCCAGAGGAAATTTATTTTCTGTTATTTTAGTAGAGATAATGTTTGCCACCTCAGCATTCTTGTACAATTTTGTATTATAGTCTGGTTTTAGGGGAAAAGTGCTGAAATCTTACAGGATTACAATGAGAGTTTAGTAATTTTAAATGTTATATGAGGATAGAAGGACATGAGCATTTCGTTATCCAAGATTGCCAATCGCTAACAACCTATGATCTAAAATTCTGAAGTCTCTATATTTGTATTATGCCATTTCTAGATTGTTTGTATCCCAAACACGAAGATGTCAAGACTGAGTGATTGCTGGATGGAAACTTGAAAAAAGAATAGGAATAGAATTCTTTATTGACCAAGTGTGATTGGACACGCAAAGAATTGTCTCCAGTGCATAAGCTCATAGTGTACATATAAAGAACTAGTGAATAGGTCATAATCATAGTTACAATCATTAATCATAAGTTCCAAACAACAACTGATAAATCGTAAGAAACCAATAGGAGAAGATAGTAGGAAAGATGAGAAATGAGACAGTGCTGTGGGAATTAAGTGTTCAGCAGAGTGATGGCACGGGCAAAAAAACCTACCTTTATATGTCTAGTTGTTTTGACATGCAGTGCACTGTAGCGGTGTCCTCAGGGGAGAAGTTGAAACAGTTGTATGTCCAGAATGTGAGGGGTCTGTAGATACTTTCTCAGTCCTTGTTCTGGTTCGTGCAGTATACAGATCCTCAATGGAAGGCTGGTTCCGATTGGTTTTTTGTTTTGTTTTGTTTTTTGGCAGTCCTATCTATCCATTGAAGTCTTTACCTGTCCTATTTGGTTGCTTTGCCAAACCAGACAGTTATTGAGATACAAATGACAGATTCAATAATTACTCTGTAGAACTGTATCCACAGATCCTTGGGCAATCTGAGCTTTCTGAGTTGATGCAGGAAAAACATTCTTTGTTGTTCCTTTTTAATGATGATTCTAATATTAGGTGTCCATTTCAAGTCCTTGGAGATAAAAGAACCTAGAAACCTGAAGGTTACATTAACCCAAAATGTTGCATGACTATTTGAGCCTCGTTTTGTGGATGTCGTTTTTTTAAGCTCTTGTAATGTTGATGGCGCTTAGCATATAAGCTTGTTTTTCCTCTTCAGTGTGCCAATTCTGATTACATCATTAATGAGTTGTGAGCATGTACCTCGTTAAACTTTTAGGTTTGGACACTGAACAAGCTTGGCTGTTCATCCCATACACAAAAAGGCAGTATGTGTCTTCAGTTTTGCTGAATAGCATTATGGTTGTAAACACAGGGCAAAAGGTAGCCATGGCAACATTTGTGTGTGGGTTTTTAAATGTGAAAGAATGCAGGTACTCTTGCTTATTGTTCATCATTTTTATCTCTCAAACGGAGAAATTTGCATTTAAAGCAACATAAACTTTTGAGCAAGATGAAATATGTTCTTGTTTAAAAGATGCAGCAAAGTCAGGCAGAATTAGGATTTGGATTGTATAAAAAGGATTTATATTGAACAAAGTATTAAAGGAAGATATTTCTATAGCATGATATACAAGAATAGAGTTGCCTTGATGTGTTTAATTTATTTCATGAATGCATTTCTGGTACATAAAATATTACTGTTATGTTGTTAATGTTCTGAGCTATTCAAGGTTAAGTGATACAGGAGAGAAGCAAAAATAGCTCTGCATATCTTATTTAGATATATTGAAGAGCATAAAATAAAAATTGAAAAATTGAAGTACCTCTTCCACAAAATTAAGTAACTAATCATTATATAAATAGCAATCACATGATTTAAATGTAATGGTTTGGGACCAGCAGCATGACCTAAATTTTATACTCTTCTTCAGTTGGATGACTTTAATAAATGCAAATATATATATATATATATATATATATATATATATATATATATGACTGTAAACTCTTGCTAATGCAAATTATATTGCTTTGGAGATAATGGTCACAATAAGCTGTTATCTGCATGCATAAATTTATATGTATTCTCTAATAAAGTAAGTAAGAATTAGTGTGTTGTGACCTACAGGTAGAAAAATTGTTAATTCATGCTTCTGCAGGTAATCCTCGCTTATCCAACCACTTGTTTAATGACCACTCAAAGTTACAGGGGTGTTAAAAAAGGAGACTTACGGGTGGTCCTCAAAGCTGCAGCTGTGGTAGCTTCCCCACAATTAATGTAATTGCAATTTGAGCACTTGGAAACACACACACATTTACAACAATTATAATGTCCCACAGTTACATTATCACCATTTGTAACCTTAGCATTCTGCTTCCAAAAAACAAAATCAATGGAAACTAGCATCAAGTCACAAATTGCAGTCACTTGATGTGACACTTAACTTGGGATGATTCGCTGAACAACCATAGCCAGAACTGATGATGTAAGTTGTGTACAGTCACATGACTTTTCACTCTACATTTGCATCATTTAGCAATAGAGTTTCCTGTCCCAACTGTACTAAGTAAATGGGCAGTACCTGTAATATGCTTGGTCACTGATAAAACTAGAGCAATGTTAAGCTAGCTAGTTATCAAAATCTCAAGATTAAACTGCTTGTACTGGTCACTGGATACCTTCTTTGGATTGATTAACCAGCTGTTTTTGCTCATTTGCTGATTCTTACCACTCCTCAGAACTCATGGTAGCCTGTTGTTCATATCTCCTCTTTGTTTTCAAGTAATCTGCATAAATCAGAGAGTGCAAAAGTTGGCTTGAAACACTTCTTTTTTTAAAAAAAACAAACCTAAGACCATGTCATCCGGCCACTTCCTGGCAAATAGAAGGAAAAGAAATGGAAACAGTGACAGATTTAATTTTCTTGGGCTCCAAGATCACTGTAGATGGTGACTGCAGCCATGAAATTACAGGTAGTCCTCAATTTACAACAGCTCAGTTAGTGACCATTCAGAGTTACAGTGGTGCTAAAAGAAAAGTCTTATGACTGTTTTTCACACTTATGGCTGTTGCAGCATTGCTTACATGATCAAAATTCAGATGCTTGACAACTGACTAATATTTATGACGTTTGCAGTATCTTGGGGCCATGTGATCATCTCTTGTGGCCTTTTGACAAAGTCAATAGAAAAGCCAGATTCACTTAACAACCAGGCTATTCACTTAAGTAGTGATTCACTTAACAACTGTGGCAAGAAAAGTCGCAAAATGGGGCAACATTCGCTTAACAACTCTCTTGCTTAGCAACAGAAACGTTGGGCTTGATTGTGTTAGTAAAGTTGAGAATACCTGTAAAAGATGGTTGCCCCTTGGGAGGAAAAATTTGGCAAACCTAGACAATGTATTAAAAAGCAGAGACATCACTTTGCTGACAAAGCTCCGTATAATCAGAGCTATGATTTCCCCAGTAGTAGTCTATGGCTGTGGGAATTGGACCATAAGGAAGATTGAGCATTGAAGGATTGACACTTTTGAATTGTGGTGCTGGAAAAGACTCTTGAGAGTCCTTTGGATTGTAAGAAGATCAAATCAGTCAATCCTAAAGTTAATCCCCCTGATTGTTCTTTGGAAAAACAGATACCAAAGCTGACTCTCAAATACTTTCATTTGGCCACCAAATGAAAAGAGGACTTATTGGAAAAGAACCTGATATTGGGAAAGATTGAAAGCAAAAGGAGAAGGGGACAGCAGAGTAATGAGATGGTTAGATAGTGTCATCAACGCAATGAATATGAAATTGAGCCAACTCCAGGAGGCAATGGAGGAGACTGGTGTGCTATAAAGTCCATGGGTCATGAAGAGTTGGACATGACATAGGAACTGAACAATGTTGAATATGAACTGAAACATCCCTACTCTTTTCTGACCAAAATGAACATTGAAAGGGAAGGAGCAAGGAGAGATTTATTCAAGTGCTAATAGGAAAGGTTTTGATTTCCATAATCATGTCTTAAAATTTAATGTCTCAGTAGAATTGCTGAATATAAGATAAACTCTGAATCATTATGGTGCATATAATTGAGCCATCTAAAATATTATAATCCATTTGGCTTCATCCTTTTATCAGATATAGTATATAGTATGAGAAAATAGAATTCACATGTTTAGTTTTGCAGTTTCTGATTTCATGTTAACAGTTAAATTCGTCTTAGAAATGGAGTACTAGAAGGCTTTTACAAAAGCGTTTTGTCTCTATATAGATCAGTGGCCCAGACTCTGTTCTTAAAGAATGACCGCTTTCAATTGCAGTCTAGCTGGAGAAATCGTGGATTGCCAGCTGCATGGCAAGTGAAAGAAGAAAGATTGTATCTGCTTGCTTGATTAGAGTCAATGATGATAAAAGAAGAAATTTTAGGAAAGTTCTGAGCAAATCTGAGAAGGGAATCAAATTTGAAAGCCATTAAATATTTTATATCCATACATACATCTTGTATGATATGAATTGAAAACTATATTGTGGCTATTTCATTATTTAATTAAACATAGAAGACACACTATTCCAGACAAGTGCATTCAGTGTACACTTTTAAAAATAAAGAAAAAAATTAAAAAGGGATTATGTTTGGGAAAAACCACCCACAATGCATCCACCCTACTACAAGGACTGGGAAAGCAGTTGGGTTTTAGAAGGGTTTTTGGAATATTGAGTAGGAGCTGTATAGATCCCTAGGGGAATGCTCTTGTGGACAGGCATGAACTCTACATGGCAATTCCTAAAAATCTAAGGTATCTCAAGATTTCTATTAATTGAGGAAAATATTCAAATCTGAATAAATGTGGAGAAAATGATAAGAATTTCAAAAGTATTTTGTTATTCTTGAGTATCAAGTAGGCTTAAGAAGACTCGATAGTCTTGCAGTCTATTATATAGTACTGTATGGCCAATTTTGGTGTTAACTTTTTTTTCAATTTATGAGCCTCACAGAAAATAAATACATTGCAGAAGTAGTTGAGTTTAGAATTATGCGCTTAAATCATGCCAGTCATTAAGTGGGTCACCATGCGACCATACCCGAGTTTACAATTTTTGTTGTGGCTGTTGTTAAGTGAACCTTGCAGTCTTAAGCAAATCCATTGTCCTCAGTGGGCATTTTGTTTTTGCCAGGAATTGGAAGCGAAGGCTAGTTTCTGGCAAAATACATAATAAATTGCGGTCACAGGACCAACAGCCATAAATGCGAGCTGGTTGCCAAGCATCTGAAATTTGCCACTGGGGGTCATTGGAACTTCAAATCTGGGTCATATGTAGCCCTGTAGAATCTGTCATAACTTTAGCTTAATGACTGGTCATAAGTTGAGGACCAGCCTTACACAGACAAGAACATAAAACTTCCAGTATAACCCCTCTTCTCTTCCTCTTATAATATACATTATGTTAAAGATTTGGTTGACAGGAACTTTCCAGCCTTTGGGGCACAATTCACTGATAAATTTCCATGATAGATAATGTACTTAGTTCTTCTCATGCATTGCCAGAAAATATTTTCACATCTTCCCAGCAATTCCTCCCATGCCTTCAAAATCTATTTTAGAAGAGTTCCCCAAACTTTAAAATAGGTACCAAATGTTTAGTGCAATATAAACAAGTTTAAAGATTTTATTTTTTCTTTTCTATTTCATCATATTTGTTTCTAATGTCAACTAAATTACAAAGTTGACATTTTAACAGAAATTAAAATTGCATGTATTGACTTGTTTACACACTATAGTTGAAGCCAAACTCAATGTCTTTTCAAGTGAAATTATAAGTTTGCTATTTGAAAAGGGAAACAGGATTTTGCAAATACTTATTCAAAATCATACTAGAATTATAGGAAAGCCTAATAATTATTCATCATGTTATATTCTAAATTGATTCAATGGCTTATCCAGATGAAATTGCAATTAAAGCATCAATGTTTATTTAGTCCTTCTCAAAGATTGTGACATACTTGAAATTTTGTCTGATTGCATCAGAGAATTCTGCCATTCTGGTGATTAAATACTTGATCTGAATAACAAAACATCTATTTTTTTGGCTTCTAGCTCATCAGTCTACTCTGCTCATACCTGACAACTATATTAAAAATGGCTGCTAGTAAGGCAAAAAGTCAAAGCTCTCTTGCCCTTCACAAAGTAATCATGGTTGGTAGTGGAGGCGTGGGCAAATCAGCTCTTACACTTCAGTTTATGTATGATGAGGTAAGATATTTGTTCCTTTTCTATTTATAGGTATTAAAATGATGTGCTATAGGGTCTGCACAAAACTGCTTTTAATGTGCATTGTGAGCCATCAATACAAGACCATAAATTTGTCCAATACAAGACCATAAATAAACATTTTTCAAAAAGAGAAATAATTTTATTCTTTTTTTCCCTGTTGGTAGTGTAGATTAGATCTCATGGTTTTAAATATAAGAAGCATTCTAGAATAGTCAGCAAAATAACATCTCTTTATACGTTTTTATCCTTGAAACGATTTTGTTTCTTTTCAAAACCAATATACCATTTCATACATTTATTTTTTTTTCTTTAAATTTCAGAGTTCTCTAAGAATGATTATATATAAGAAAGTGGCAGAAATTCTTAAAGGAGCCATATTGCTACATTTTCCATGTATACCAGTAATTTCCTGAAGCATTATTTTCAACATTTTAACGGCCTGTTTTCACCAACATATACAGCATTCATTTCAATTCTAGCCTTAGACATGTAATTATTTATATAGAAAATTGTCCTGCATGATCTTTGTCATTTTTTTTCTTAAGCATTCCTTGCTCTCTTTGACTACATTCTTTCAAACTTTTGTTCTTGTCAACATACTCTTTTTCTCTTTTACAGCAGTCATTCTTTGCTGTGCGTGTTTCTCATCCATGTCTTCTTTCATTTAATGATTCTGCTGAAAATTTTTATACTTCAGATTCTCACTACTATTTCATAATTGCATACACCTGGAGCAATTCCATATATTCTCTCCAAGGGGTTTTTTCATTCTCTTTTCTTACATTCATTCATTCATTCTATTAGGAGATTAATTTATCTTCTACAATTTTTCCACATAAAGCTCTTATTTCTCCCCTTCTACCTTCTCTCTGATTATTTTTATCTTTCTGGGTTTTTTTATGTCCATTTTCCGAAGATCTATTGTTGAGACTGCCAGAAACGGTAGCCTTTTTTAAACCGAGAACTTCTAATCCCCTTTATACCCTTTCCTGATGCCAGTAATCTTTAATCTACTAACAAATTATGAAAGTGGTCATACTTAATTATTCATTGTTTTTCTATGTATATATATGACTTAAATGACTATGTATATATATTGACTTAAACTATATACAGTAAAATCCCCAGGTTATGAGCGTTCCCATAGCGAACCTTCGAAGTTACACGATCAGCGCCCCCTAGTGTTTACGAATAAGTCCCGAAACTACGAATCTTGCAGCACCATGGCAGTTGTTCACCCTTACAAATAACCGCAGAGGCTCTGCAACATTTGTCCTGCGCTTCACGGGCCAAAATGCTAGAATCTTATTTCTATTGTTTTATGCTTTCTAGTTTGTTGAAGACTATGAACCAACCAAGGCTGATAGTTACAGAAAAAAAGTTGTTCTAGATGGCGAAGAAGTCCAAATAGATATTCTGGATACAGCTGGGCAAGAAGATTATGCAGCTATTCGAGACAATTATTTCCGGAGTGGAGAAGGTTTTCTTTTAGTTTTCTCCATAACTGAGCATGAATCCTTTACAGCCACAGCAGAATTTAGGTAAATATGATCTCTGGATGCTTTCATTGGAGTTTGATTTTTGATTGAATCTACAATGTGTCCAAAAGAAAGATGTCAACTTTCCTTTTCTTTCCAGAACACATTAAGCTTTGAACGACTGCTAAACTGAACAGGAAAATACTTAACATTGGAAGACGCAAAGGCTACTGACTAAATGTGGCTGTGGGGGTTGAATTTCTGTAGAGGTTTTACTATTTAATTCTTTTTTAGAATAACGGAGTTAGAAGGGACCTTGGAGGTCCTCTAATCCAACCCCCTGCTTAGGCAGGAAACACGTTGATATGAATCTTTGCAATAGCTGTAACTCTAGAAAACATAAATGCATTTTATATCGGTATATTAGTTTATGGAGCCAGTGTGGAATAATGGTTAAGTTGCTGGACTGGGAGACCTGAGTTTTGATCTTCCTTATGAATGGGCTACTTTGTCTCTCAGCCCTACACTGAAAAGTTAAAAGTCTCTACCGTGGGCTCACATAATAAATTTAAGGTTTGTAATTTGGCCTTCATCCTGCTGTTTATTGTTTTGGCATAGCACTAATAGTAATAGCTAATAATTTTTTGATCTGATTATGCTAATACAGTATTGTGCTTTGTTGATGGGGAGTTTGGTGCTGACTGAATAATGTGTACACTTTGTACTTAATCTGTTTTCAATGGATGGATGGATAGATAGATATAAATATAGATATAGATAAAATAATAGGTAAAAATAGATTGCATCAGTTAGTTGCGGTAAAATATTATATTTTGAATGGAAACTGGAAGAAGGCACATTATTTGGGTCTTACCAGATGAAATTCTTTGGTATTTAGGACCTGCAGCCTAGTATTCTGCTTGACCAGTAAGTGTAATATGCAATAGCATTGCAATTCCTTGGCATACCACACTTATTGCTTCTGATATATATGCATTTTGCACCCTAGCAAGAAATAATGATTAAAGCCATATCTACCGTTTTGCTTTTAATATGCTATACTAGAGAACAGATTCTCCGTGTAAAAGCTGAAGAGGATAAAATACCGTTACTAGTAGTGGGAAACAAATCAGACTTGGAGGACCGTCGACAAGTGCCTGTAGAAGCTGCTCGAAGTAAAGCAGACGAGTGGGGGGTGCAGTACGTAGAGACATCAGCAAAAACAAGAGCAAATGTAGATAAGGTAAAGTAAGAGTTTGTTTTCAGCAGTATTTCATAAATGAGATTGTCAGATCGCAGTTGACAGTTTTTTTAAAATTGTACTTGTATATAAATATAAGGCAAAAGATTTGGCACTTTGTGAGATCACCACATCTTATGGAAGATCTGAGAGTAATCACTATAAGAGTTATCAACCACTTTGATTGAATGAAAGAACTTGAGCAAATGGTGACATAATAAACTGTAGCTACCTTTTGTAAGGGGACTTTTTGTAGGGGATGTGGTGGCTCAGTGGCTAAGATGCTGAGCTTGTTGATCGAAAGGTCGGCAGTTCAGCGGCTTGAATCCCTAGTGCCGCATAACGGGGTGAGCTCCCGTTACTTGTCCCAGCTTCTGCCAACCTAGCAGTTCGAAAGCACGTAAAAAATGCAAGTAGCAAAATAGGGACCACCTTTGGTAGGAAGGTAACAGCGTTCTGTGTGCCTTTGGCGTTTAGTCATGCCAACCACATGACCACGGAGACGTCTTTGGACAGCGCTAGCTCTTCGGCTTTGAAACTGAGATGAGCACCGTCCCCTAGAGTCGGGAACGACTAGCACATATGTGTGAGGGGAACCTTTACCTTTACCTTTTGTAAATAGAAGGATATCTTGATAGGCAACTTTTCAACTATTCCCCAAACTGCAAATCATACATATTAGCACAATACAGGTAATCCTCAATTTACGACTGTAATTGAGCTCAGAATTATGGTAGTAAATCATTGCAGTATTTAAGTCAAGACATCATGTGACCAGATTCAAAGTTACAACCACTTTTTAAGTCAATGTGGCAGTCATTACGCAGCTCCATTTTCTTCCAATGGGCTCTTTTTTTGCTTGAAAGTGGAAATAAATGCTAGGAACCGCACAAAAAAATATAACAAATCATGGTCACCTGACTGTGGGTTGCTGCAAGTGGCCATAAAGGAAAAATTGGTTGACAAGCTCCAAAAAATAGGGTCATAAGACAAGGAGATATGTGTGCAGCATCGTAACTCTGAAAATGGGTTGTGAGTACCTTTGGGAAAATATGTCACAACCTCAAATGGTCCCTAAACAACAGGTCATAAGTCAAGGACTACCTGTATAGCAGAAACTGCTATAGACTTCCTGAAATACTCTTACAATATATTAATGCGATAATTGCCATAAATCTTAGTGAAGCACACTTGGTTCCTTGCAGTTTTGTAAGCATAGATAAAAAGTGTTTACATACAGATAGTCCTCAAATTCCGAGCAAAAAATAACACCGGCAAAGTTGTCAGTTTTCTTTTCCTCACTAAACTAGCCTTAGCTGCGCCAGTGTTAGCGGAGCTATGGCTTTCAATAAAGAGAAAAACAAATTGTCATGATTTTCTTTCATTCGCTAAAGCTAGCTCCACCAGTCTAATGCTTGTGGAGCTAAGTCTAGCTATAGTGAGGAAAAGAAAACCTGAGAACCTTCAGCAGCATTATTTTTTAACTCAGAAAAAGGTGTCCTCTTTTGGGATTGTGTCATCTTTATATACATCTTTACATTGAACATTAGCATGCGTATGTGCAGGTTAGATTCCAGTAGAATTTTTTCTGAAGCTCTTGTTAAATTTTGTTTTAATTCCCTGAGAGTTCCTGTACATTCTGCACTAAACCATTTGTTTTGTGACAGTTTCAAGTTGCAGTGCACAGAAAAAAGTGATTTATGACCGTTTTTCACCGTTACGACTGTTATAGCATCCCCACGGTCCTGTGATCAAAATTTGGACACTTGGCAACTGACTCATATTTATGATGGGTACTGTGTGTTGAGGTCATGTGATCATCTTTTGCGGCCTTCTGACAAAGGCCTGACAAAAGTCGAAGCCAGATTCATTTAACAACCGTGTTACTAACCTAACAACTGCAGTAATTCACTTAACAACTGCGGTAAGAAAGATGGTAAAATGGGGCAAAACTCACCTAAAAACTGTCTCGCTTAGCAACATAAATTTTGGGATCAATTGTGGTTATAAGTTGAGGACTACCTGTGTAACAAACTTTTGATGGTTAAAAATTAGCCATTTAACATCACTATTTTAAATAAACAATATGTTTAGGGATTTGTTACCTTTTTTCATTGTATGTTGCATTAATTTAAAACATGCACTACTCCTTTATACAAGCCAGTTTCAAATGCTGATAATACTGTCTAGTTTTCTCTCTTTTTAGGTATTTTTTGATTTGATGCGAGAAATTAGATCCAAGAAAATGTCAGACAATAAAGATAAGAATGGCAAAAAAAGCAGCAAGAACAAGAAGAGTTTTAAAGAACGATGTTGCTTATTGTGATCTTTAAGAGCTACACTTATAGGTGACAGTACTAACAAGACATTTTACTACTAACAATAGAGGACTGAATTAATAAGAAGAAATCTGAATTCAATACATTTTTCAACTCACATTGATATAAGAATAGAGGTTCAACAGATCCGTGTATATCAAGAAGGATGATTCTTGAAAGCAGCTGTCACTGGTAAACAGTAATGCAAGCATTTTTTCCTTTTATCATAAGCAATTTACCTGTTAGTCATATGGTGCACTCTGAATTTACCTCCAAATGCTGTTCCAAGGGCACTCCTCAACAACTCTTCACCATCCTTTTTTGTTTAAATGGCAAGTTTTCACTGATGTTCCACCAAAGTTACCTGTCTTTTCTTTGTGTCTTCATTTTGTGTGCTCTTAAAGACTTAAGCCTTCGGTGATTTTTTCTTTTTTAAACCACAAGTTGACAAAATTGTATAGTGCTGCTTAAAATAAGTTACAGTGGTGTCAGTTTTGCTGTTTTGCCAACATATTAGATGGACAGTGTAAGGCTTTATCTTAAAAAAAAAACCTGAGCAGTGAGTTAGCATTTCCATAATGACTGTAGTAAATTTCAGAACATTACTAATTATACTATCTTAAATTGGGAGTAAATTAACTAGGCAGTGGAGTTTCTAAGCTTAACCTAATTTTTCAGTACATTTGTTGAGGTATTGAAAAATTACTGTTCAGTACATTTGTTGAGGATTGTGGTATTTGAAATCCAAGATTTATGAATGACATCAAGCTAGAAATTTTTGGTTATTCCATTGAGTAATTCTATCCTTCCTCCCAAAGGCTTGGTTTCCTCCCAAAACATGGACATTTTTACTCATTGTGTTGTGATGGTTCGTGGTCATGTATTGAAGCCATAGTGTTTGCTACATTTGCTCTCAATGTTTAACAGAAGAAGGGTATTTTTTTTAATGTGAAAGTTCACATTCTGTAGTTTCATGAATTGGATACAGTCCTTGTTTTAAAAGTGGGTGGTTAAAAAAAAAAAAGTCCACCAGTCCTTATCCTGCACTTACTCCATTTGAATGATAAAAAAAAATAATTAAGAAACTTGTACAGAAAATGTTTCTAGCAGTTTGTTTGAACCAGAGAAACTTAATGATGCATTACAGTTGGCTTTACTTTCTTTCTCCCATGAGAGTTGTTGGTATCTGCCTAGGTGATACCGTGTTTCCCCGAAAATAAGATCCTCTCTCATATTTTTTTGAACCCTGAAATAAGCGCTTGGCCTTATTGCCATGCATTCAAAAGCCCAATTGGGCTTATTATCAGGGGATGTCTTATTTTGGAGGAAACAGGGTACCAAGACATGGAATTCCGCTCCTGAGCGAGCACTCCCTCCATACTGTTTTCCACATTATGGAGCAGTGGTGGCTAAGTTAAAAAGACGGAGATGGACAATCTTTTCATATATCTATATCCAAGTTAATGAGTTGCCAAAAAGTCTGACCCTTACTTTCCTTGTACAAGAACTTTTTATAGTTATTCACTGGATAATGGGATAAAGTTTGTAAAGACAGCTAATTTTATTCAGTTAACAATTTTTTTCTTCTTTTGTCACTATTTGATCATTAATGGGGTAAATAAAAATGGCATGTAGAAGTATATCATTGCACTTTTAAAAATAGCTATGGCCAATTCATTAAACCATTCTTTCTGAATTTGGTGCTCTTTTAAATTGTAATTTTCTTCATTTCCAAACAGGATGTGAGAGGAACCCTCAAAAAGCACCAAGCTGGAGAAAATTCTGTTGAGCAGATATACTTTATATAAATACTCTTATCTGGTCAGTCGTAAAAAATACATTTTCAGATTATAAAGTACTTTCAAAATTCTAAGAATCGGCACCCATCAGGATGCTTTGGAAGATTTAGAATATCTATCTTAGATCTGGGCATGCTTTAAGAGAGAGGGAGTTTTAAGAACTGAGGTTATGATACCACATAAATCAATGAGCCAGCATTCTGTCCCTTCACCTCAGTTTTTTTTAAAAAAAACTTTTTAGAATTGTTATGTCTATGTTGGAGTATATACATGGTTTTCATTTAGTATGTGGCATGAAACTGCTTGGATAATTTTCAGCAAAGGTTCTGGAAGGCTCCAGAAAAGAGGCCTGTGCCACATTTCATATGGTCCTATATCCATGACTTGAAAAAGTGATAAAACAGCTGTTTCAGAAATAAGCAACATTGGAAAATAGGGAAATAAACAGGTAGCAGTATGAAGAAGAAGAGAAATGCAACCATGTCTGGATATTTAAAAAGTTGAAGGTTATGTCTGAGTTTAAAGATTAGATTTATCAATTAAGATTATTTGAAAAAAAATCTGATAATGCTAAAATAGGAAACCTATAAAGAAGTTTTATTTACTTTATATTGGCATATTTACTTTATATTGGCATAATAAAACAGTGCTAAATGATGTATGAATGTATAGGCTGATATCCAGTTCACATATTGTTACTGTGGGTTAGAGAAAGCAGGATGTGACTAAATATGTTTATGGGATCTGGCAAGACAAATAAAATACCACAGATTGCTCTTCTAACAATCAAAGTATGAACGCTGTTCAGTGTCATCTATCCTAAATACAGATGGAGATGTCATAATTTTCAGATACAGAGCTTTCAATAACAAAGCATTCTTTGGGGATATAGTTTTGACAGTTACAACAATCTGAAACCTGTGGATTTCATCTTGAACAGGGATGGGCAGTATGTAACCTTCCAGATGCTGCTGAATGTCAGCCCCAGTAATCATAGCATATGCTAGCTAATAGGAAGGGGCACAGGTGCTGCAGAACCCTCTTTGGAGGACCAAAAGTTGCTCAACCCCAAGGTAGATGTTTTATGTTGATGATACACAGAAGCTTTCAGAAATCATGAAAGAAGGTAGAGCTTCACAGCAATCTCTGAAATAGGTAAACATAACTACAATGAGAAACCTGAACAAAAAGAGCCTTGGTAATTTTTTTAAAAAAGAAGCTAGGGGATCTATGCAATAAGAAAAGCAAGCAAAAAAGATATACATGTCTCTCCGGTTTCTATATGTAGAACATAATATTAATATTGCAATTAAATTACTGTAGAAGGAGCTACAGAAATTTACCGGGGAAAATAACTTGCACAGTTTAGGCATTACTTTAGCATTTTGTTTTTAATCTTTGCAAGTGGCTCAGAATCACTTGTGTGAGATGCATGACCATATAAATTTAGGCATACACAGAGATTCAGGATTTAGAATGGAATTTGAGGAAGGCCTTGGTTTTTGAAACATCCATATGAGTCTCGCAGTTACAACTGTTGTAACTCTTTGAGAGAGATACCTTGCAAACTGCTTCTTTTTCATGCTTTGTATAGCCTTAATACTCTGATTCACAGGTGTCAAACTCACCTCGTCACGTCGCCATCACGTGACATTTTGTGATGGTTTTTTCCCTTTGCGGAGCTGGGGTGGGTGTGGCCTCCGCGTGACACACCCGGCCCACCGGCCACCAGCTTGACACCCCTGCTCTAATCCTTTATTCAGTGGAAATTTATTTCAGTGTCGGAACTGCTTGCTGCCTAAATTCATTAAATTAAACTTATTCCCCTGTAATGTCTGAAAAATACAGCAAATTGATTTAGAAGTTGTTTACTTTAAAAGAGAGTCTATGAAATCAGTATTATTTAACATTGCTTAAGAATTAAACCATGATTTCACTTGGATTCTTCAGTTGTTGAATTATAATTCCCAGCATCCCTCATCCTTGCCTATGCTGCTTTGGTTTGTTGCAAATTCAGATTCTGCATTTCCTGGCATAATTGCTTGGCTGCTTATACTGAAGTGTTTAAATGAACTTCTAAAAGCAAATGGTACACATTCTTCAGAGGATTTGAAATGTGATAGCATCAGTGATTGCGTATTCACAACAATTGGGGACAGTAAACATATAGGAAGATGACTCACAGTGACTCAGATCATCGGATCTAACTCAGTATTAGTCCTACTCTGATCAGTAGCAGTTGTCCAAAATTCCTAATTTTGACTTTTTTCAATCTCACTTGAAATTTGGTATATGTAATTTGGTTTCTATTAAGTATACAAATGAATGTATTTTTCTCCTTCTGAATGCATTTTTCTCCTGCCTATAAACCAGCTGTTGGGAATCTGAATCTTTAGGATCTTGAGAAGCATAGGACCTATTTCTAAACTTTATCCATTCTAAGAATTATAGGAGATGAAGTTTACTCATGCTTGGAAAATCACAATCATACATGTTTGAGCTGTATTTATAAAAGCATCTGTAGAAATTGGATTTTACATACGTGGCAATTAATAAACAAACCATATATGGTACCACACACCATTTTTGCATTTAACTATTATGTAGTTTGAGTTGAATTTCTGTGCTTATTTTATAAATACCTTATGGACCAACACTAGTCAGGCAAAATAACAAAAAACAGGTTGTGAGCATGACACTCATTCCATAAAGTAGTTGATCAAAACATTTGGAATATTAAAATTTAGTTATAATTAGGAAATAATTTTTAAAGACCCCAAATTATTTGTTCAGAATTTTTGTAGGGGAGAGAAGTCAAAAGTATATTTTCTTGTAATAAAACAAACCCTGAGCTATATTAGAAGGAGAAAAACTAATGGATAGCTTACAAACTAACATTAATTGCAGTAATTTCTAGTGAACTCTCTGCTTCATTTTAGATCCACAAATAGGTTTGGAGACTATATATCTATAGCTGGTTGTGCAAAATGGAAAATGAACAGAAATGAAATTTGAACAAAAGAATCTTTTTTTAATCTTTAGATGTAAAATATTAAACCAAACCTTTTGAAATTTAATCCTCTACAGTTTATATCTTTTCAAAAATTGAAATTACAATTGTTTTCATTCTCTTGCTGATATCTATCATTAAAAAGGAAAACAGCTATTGTGAACAAAATGTAACTTCTATCAAAGCTCACAGAAATAATATAAAAACTCTATTAGACTATTGGAACATTCAGACTCTTAATTTCTATATATACACCTTATACTGATGCTTATTAACTGAGCTATATAGAATATAAACTGCTTTTATTACAATCTTGCTCCTCCAAAATACTTTCAAGTCTCTCCCTGCAACTCTTCTGGTTCACAGATATTCTTTTCCATGTTATGTGATGTAGCGCCACCAATCATGATTACATTATGTATAATTGAAGTTACTCTGGTTTGTCTGCAAATGATGGTAAAGAAACCCTATTGATATGAAGGCTACTTCAGTATTATTTATGAAATATGATGTTTTAAGTGTTTGGATTATCTTTTTTCAACTTTTAAATCAAACAGCATTTAAAAAATAAATCCCTGATGCACAGCTGGAAAATGTACATGTATGGTTCCGTACGAGAATGGAATTGAAATGAAAAGTGACATAACAGCATAATAAAATTCTAATTTCTCCTCTGAGAAGGCTTTGTGAGATATCAAAGATGGTTTCTTGAAAGGCCCAATTACCATAATCCCTTGTCATACAGAAACCAGGTTATTTGGTACTCCAGGTTCTATGCTAAGAAAATGGGGTAGTCATTGGACCTGGCAGCAAAGGTTTTCAAGAACTTGCTAGTGACTGCACCATTGGTAAATCAGGCAATTGGTGGTGGGGTAGTGGAGGTCATGAGCAAACATGGAGAATTGTGCTGGGCTTCAGATTCAAAGGCAGAAAGATGCAGAGGGTGCGTGTGGCTCCTGTCCGCAGTTCTTTAAATTCAACACATTTTAGAAAAGTGGTGCAGCTTCAGAGGACAACTGCACAATTAGACAATTTAGAACTTTGCCGTCTTCAGTCAGACCTAAGCGTAGCACATAAAATTATCTGCTACAGTGTCCTACCTGTCAATGACTACTTCAGTTTCAACCACAATGCACGAGCACACAATAGATACAAACTTGTGGTAAACCACGCTAAACTTGATTGCAGAAAATACGACTTCAGTAACAGAGTCATTAATGCCTGGAATGCACTACCTGATTCTGGTTTCTTCTCCTAACCCCCAAGACTTTAACCTTAGACTGTCTACTGTTGACCTCACTCCATTCCTAAGAGGTCTGTAAGGGGCGTGCATAAGCGCACCAGCGTGCCTACCATCCCTGTCCTAATGTTCCCTTTTATATGTATCCATTTCATGTATTCATAATTATGTTTATACTTCTGTTACCTATTACATCCTTGACGAAATAAATAAAAAATAAATAAAAATAAATCTTAGGAAAACGGGAAAAACCACATTAAGCAGTTTGGTTCAGGTACTGTGATGTGCCCCAAACACCTTTTTGTCCTTGGATCCAAAATGCAGCTGAGTCTTAGTCTTGAGAGTTTGTCTGCCTTTTTAAGGCATACAGTAGTCCTCAATGGCAATTGGGACCTGAATTGCTATCAGTAAGCAACTAGGTCATAAATTGTGGTATCACATGACTGTCTTACTTAGTAATGGAAATTCAGGCATTCCAGGTAGCCATCAAGTAAATCACTGCAGGTTAAGTGAGGATGTCACAAGCCCACCATTTGGGATCTGGGCTAGCTTCCCCATTGACTTCTCAGAAACTGGCAAATGGGGCTCCCCCTGAAGAGCACCCGGAGGCTCCAACTGGTCCAGAATGCGGCCGCGCGGGTAATTACGGGGGCTACATGGCGCTCCCACATAACACCGCTCCTGCGCGAGCTGCACTGGCTCCCAGTGGTCTTCCGGGTGCGCTTCAAGGTGTTGGTTACCACCTTTAAAGCGCTCCATGGCATAGGGCCCAGTTATCTACGAGACCGCCTTCTGCCACTGACAACCTCCCATCGACCCGTGCGCTCCTACAGAGAGGGTCTCCTCGGGGTGCCATCAGCCAAGCAATGTAGGCTGGTGACCCCCAGGGGGAGGGCCTTCTCTGTGGGAGCTCCTACCCTCTGGAATCAGCTTCCCCCTGAGTTAAGAAAAATCCATGACCTCTGTGCCTTCCGCCGGGCCCTTAAAACATTTTTCTTCCAACAAGCCGGGCTGGCCTAAGCGAAGCCTTTTAAATGATTTTAAAGTGGGGTGTTTTTAAATTTCTGGGCCAAATTTAGATATTCTTTTTAATTGGTTTTTAATTGTTTATATTATGTGTTTCTTACTTGGCTGTACACCGCCCTGAGTCCCCAGGGAGAAGGGCGGTATAGAAATCTAAAAATAAATAAATAAATAAAATAAATAAATGGTCATCTTGTGGTTGTGGGATGCTGTGGTGGCCAGAACTCAGGACCAGTTGTAAGTACCATTCATTCAGTGCCATTTGTATGGTAGCTGAATGAATGGTTGCTAAAGTAAGAACTAACTGTACCGAGACAACAAAAAACATACGTAACATATTAAAAGTAAATCTCACATGAATAGTAGTCGCTAATGGCAGAAGACTGATTTACTAAATAGTCTATATAATGCATTATTCATTCTTATCCTGAATTTTACTGTGCCAGTTTAGGGAAATAAAAGCTTGCCTTTGTTGTGATCTATGAATCTGCTATATACCATTATGTACGTCTTAAAAACAAATGGAAAAATTTAAGTTTCTTAAAGATTGAACCTAAAATTTAATATATGTAGGTAGTTCTCTTTTGCCAAGAGTAGAAAAGTGGCTTGCCACTGCCTTATTTTAATTTCCTTATAGCCCTGGGATTCCTGGAAGATCTAAGTGTTAATGAGGACACTTCCTGCTTATTTTCAAACCTCTGCCAAGATAGCCAGGTGCTGCCACCTGCTGAAATATGCCAGCTTGTCTACTAAGGAGGCAATAGAACCTGATAAATTCAGATAGTCATAAGGAGTTTCACTTAATTCTTAACTGCTTGGCATTTCCTTAAAATCTTTCATCTGGGCTAGGATTTAATAGCCAGCAATTGTGTTTTTCAACCAAGAAAATGTTCTTGGAACACAGGAAATGAATGTCATCAGGACATGTACAGTTATTTCAAGGTTGAATTTCTAGTTAAAGATTCTATCTTTATATCATCAGAAGCCATCACTGAAAAGTTAATAGAAGCGTTGTAATATAACAGGTCCTGGCCACAGTGTTTGATATGGTAATTTGCTGATACAATTACACGTGTATGGAAGAACCTTTATAGAGATACGCAATTTACTTATAAAATTGAACAGAAGCAGAGGTGAAGGCAGGGAATGGCTTGCTCAAGTCAAAGTCTACAGTATTCTTCAAAATCTTGAATATGAAGCCGTGTTTTACCACAACTTGATGAACGAGATAATCATTAAATGCTAAAAATGTATAGCGGACCATTGACGTTTGAACATATCAGCTCTCAAGTAGTCAAATCCATCTCTTTGTCCCCTCAATTTAATCAACCAGAGCACTGTTTTTATCAGGGCTAAAGTCAAGTGGTTATCCCTTATTTGCATTATAATTCAGTTGGGTGTCCAGGGATTTCTGTGCTTGAATTCTCATCTTACCCATAGAAATCGTCCTACTTCAAGATATTTTTCTGAGTCCAATTTAACTGGCCACTCTTCATGTTAAAATAGTTGACAGTGAATTAATATAACAAAACATCTAATATTTTACATGTTATTAAATATAAGGATTTTTTTTCATGACATCTTATTATATTGCCTTAACAGTGCTTTCCGTTAGGTGCAAGTGAATAGCTTGATCCAAAGAAAAGCAGGATTTTGACAACGGCTTACCAACCCATAACCATATTTCTATTACAAAATCAAGCATAAAAACAGATCATTATAGTATACATACAATTAAAAAAAAATCTACATTGATAGCTTTTAACTTCAGAAGAGGGAGGGAAATGCAGCATTCCTCCCCCCCACCCCCCTTTATACCATGAACAAGACTACTCTTAAGTGCATGGCAAGTTTTCCACTTCTCTTTGGTCTGTCATATAAATACTAACTAGTCTCAACTGTTAACTTCCAAGGCCGTTCACTTAGCTAAGTACTGCCACCTGCTGAATCACAGACAAAACAGGCTGGCTCACAAATACTGCCCTGCATATCTCCAAAAATTGCTACATGAACTAGAACTTTAAATTCATATGAAATCGAATCAGTTTTAGCTTTTGTTAGGGACCACTATGCTTACAGTTGAAGAAGAAACTGACCCTCAAGTATGGCTTTTATCTGAAAAAAAAAATCACCTGTGCACCATGTGCTGCTTCAAAAGAAAAAAGTGGCAGAGGGTCAGGATCACACCGCCTGCCCTCCCTAAAATTACAGGCTGTGTCACCTGCTATTCATATGCAGTGTGGTGTGTAAATGAGTATATAAATCTCAGAAGGAAGAATAAAAGGTTCTCCACTTGGAAAAAAGTCCCACAGGATCCAGGTTCTCCAAAGCGTACGCACACACAAGACTGGACACCTAGACTTTGCTTTTAAATTTAGATGCATTGGAGAGGCAGGGCAAGTAAGGTAAGCAACAATAAAGAGGCGTCTGCTGTGGGTAATCTGGCTTGATTTGGGGATTTCTTTAAAAAAAAAACCTTTGGGGGAGGGGTGAAATCAAAGTACCATATAAATTCATCAAAAATGGATGGAAGCTTGGATGAAATGTAAATCGGAATGCATTAATTTATAGAAAATATAGTTTGCTTCCCACCACTGCTTTTCACTGGTTTTCTAGTTCATAAAATAGATGGTAAATCAATCAATGTAAAATTTGAGTAAAATGATTACATAGTCAAGGGATGTGGTGGCTCAGTGGCTAAGACGCTGAGCTTGTCGATTGAAAGGTCGGCGGTTCGAATCTCTAGTGCCACATAACGGGATGAGCTCCCGCTACTTGTCCCAACTTCTGCCAACCTAGCAGTTCGAAAGCACGTAAAAAATGCAAGTAGAAAAATAGGGACCACCTTTGGTGGGAAAGTAACAGCGTTCCGTGCACCTTTGGCATTTAGTCATTCCGGCCACATGACCACGGAGACGTCTTTGGACAGCGCTGGCTCTTCGGCTTTGAAACGGAAATGAGCACTGTCCCCTAGAGTCAGGAACGACTAGCACATATGTGCGAGGGGAACCTTTATCTTTACCTTAATTACATAGCCAAATAGGCTTTCTTTGAAAAAGCAACATCTGCATACGTAACAGTCAATATTCTAAACACACTGAGCTAATAAACATTTAAAATACATTTATGAACATTTTTTACAAAATGCTTTTATACTTTTTGTTCATGATGTTGGAAGCTAGATGGCAGAATAGTCACATAGATAACATTTTTAAGAATCTTAGGGAAACTACTACAGTGTTTTGGTAATTAAATAGTTATATGTGGACTGTAATAAATAAGCTGCTACAATAAATAACTAACTGATTAGTAATATGCGACTAAAGAGATTTCCTAATGGTTCCTAAGAATGAACTGATAGGGTACATTTTATGTATCTAGTTAATTTTGAGACACTTTGAAATAGGAATGTTTGCCTGTATCCATGATTAATCTGTATCATAAAGGTTTATAAGACAAGCAGCTCTTTTTGTAAGCAACTCTATGCCTGAAACCCATGTGCACGATTACTTGAGAACTACTAAAAAAATATGTCCTAAATTCCCAACAGGTAAACAAATAATAGTAACGATCCTAGATAAGAATAAGGAGCCAACAGCCCTTTAGATCATGTTGACTCAAATTTCCATCACTGCTAGCTAGAATTGCCATGATCAATCACATTTAGAGCTGTAGTCCAATGAATATACAGAAATTTATGGAATACATTAGCTATTTCTCTGGAACTAATTTGTATTTGTTATGGAACAGTCCTTCTTTCACTCAGCACTGTGTATCTATCATGATGTTACTGCATCTTTTCTTCTTTGCAATTTACATTATTCCCATGTGGTTCTACAGTTTCTTTTCAGAGGGCAAAGTAAGCCTCCTCTTTAAAAACGTTTCTTTTTAAACTTAATATAATTTCTAAATCTGCATCTATAGTATTAAATGTAGATCATTTTTTCCCTGCTTTTCTATGGATAAATAGAAATTGCCCCCAAAGGGACAATCAAGATTAAATATTTGATTTTGGATTCCAAACTGGGATTGAAATAGGAAAGAAGGAAAATGTCCATTGCATCAAGAAACATCTAAAAAAGGAACAAAACAGTCATGCAGAACACTCTCAATATTATGCTGATTAGACCTTAGTTTAGATGAAAGTTTGGTCACAGTAGTGGCTGACTAGGAGTGTGTTAATGTTTGTTAGATATAAATAATTTATGTATTACATTTGTGCAACATGAGTACATACTACATGTATGCCAATGTGTGCATGGTTGGTATTAAATCATTTGGCATCATGTGCAATTCAAATCATGCATTGTTTATTTACTGTATTGATTCCATTTTAAAGATATTTGTAATCCATGCCCTTTTTTCTTATGTTTTCTGAAAAATACTTGGCAAATACTATCGGTACAATCTGTATTTAATTATACTTAGAAGGGGCCCATTAAAATTAAATAGTAGGTCTCCTCTAAACATGACAAAGCCTGCATCTAGCCATAGAATTAGTACTGATGCAATACTCTACCTCAGGGGTCAGCAACCTGCGGCTCTGGAGCCACTTGCGGCTCTTTGGGCCCTCTGCTGTGGCTCCCACTGGCTGGCCCCACCCGTCGCCCTCCCCTCCCAGTCATTCCTCACCTGGCCTGAGAAGGTAAGGGCAATAGCGGGGGATGGAGAAGCGGCCAGGGCAGAGAAAGAGAGATACAGAGAGAGGGGGAGGGAGGGGGGAGGGAGGGGAGAGAGAGATGTCAAATACGTTTTGTGGTTCCCGGTGTTTTTTAACAACTGGTTCTCAGCCCTAATGACCGGTTGGATAGGCATGGCTGGGGGGGGGAGGGTCATGTGACTGGTGGAAGTGAGTGACATCGAGTTGGCCCTGCCCACCCAGATTTTGTGGCTCCCAGTGTTTTCTTTTCTGTGGGAAATGGGTCCAAATGGCTCTTTGAGTGCTTTAAGGTTGCAGACCCTTGCTCTACTCTATTCACAACAGACAACAACCATCCTTGCTTTGAAAGCCAGTGCAAGAAGGAAAAAGAAATTGTTAATGTTCAGTCTTTCATATGATACACTGGGATGACTCTTACATAGATATAAATTCATCCATAATGATGAATGAACTTCCATGTATGGGTAGACATCCTCCAGAAGCTTTGGGTTAAAATACTTGTGATCTTTGGCCATGTTGAGCTGGGGCTGAAACTTCTGCAGGATGTCATGTCTCTCCTCACCTTTCTGCCAGTTCAGAAGCTGAGTGTAAAAGTAAGGTACAGAATGCAGGTGAAAAGTCAATAGTTTGGGATTAGCAACCAGGAGCAGAGATTTTATTTCCACCAGTGGAATAAATTTTCCACAGTGCCCCCCTGTGGAAAATTGAAATAGATCTTTAATTTTGTATTTGTGGAATTTTGTTTTTTTTACTAGAATTCTAAGATTATGAACAGGAGTCTAGAGAAAATGGCATATATTATCAAGCCTGATTTGGCAATGATGGCAATGTCACCGACTTGGAAATCTGCCTTTCCAAACCCTTTTAAGAGCTCTTCCCTGGATATGGTCATATTTAAAAACTATCTTTCACCTAAAAGAAAACTTTCTCGCGAGTTCAATCAAACTTCTCCAACTCGCGAGTTTTCTTTTACAACATGTTTCCCTGGACACAATGGCGAGGAACGCCACAGAGCTTGAAAGTAAGACACACGTCCCGCTTCTCGCCCACCCCACCTGCCACCCCCAAATTGCATCCCTAAAGAGGGTGGGTAGCTAAGCAAGGGGCCCTGCCATGCCCAGTGAACAGGGGAGAAATGAGACGACAAGGGGAACTATGTCTCGTTCCACGCGTCTCGCTTCTCCCCCGCCCCACCTATCAGAAATGAGCCTCATCGCGCCGGCACCTCGTGGAGCAGGACTCTGCAAGGCTTGTGCCCTTGTACGCACGAATGGCAGCACTGCCGTGAGGTTTGACATACCAGCGCAGCCGCGAGTGGCAGGATGCCAGCTATGCCAGTATGATGAAGCTTGCGGCAGTGCTGCAGTTCGTGTGTGCAACAGCACAACAAGCCTTGCAGAGTCCTGATCCATGAGGCAGCAGCAGCGGCGGGGCACATCAGGGCAACGATGGCCAGCCACTCGGCTGGTGTGAAGAACAGGGAGGAGAGGGCATGTTCCCCCCCTTTCCCCCTCTCTCCGGCCTCACCTTCTGAATTTGTTTTGGTTGCGCGGCAAGCAACCAAAGGAAATGGCGGGACCGGCTGCACATACGTGTAAGTAGTTGGTGGGGGGCTTATTTGGTGGGGAGCTTATTTTAATGCATGCACTGAAAAATCCGATTGGGCTTATTATCTGGAGAGGACTTACTTTCAGGGAAACATGGTAGCTTTCTCGCTGACTTTGCTTGTTGGAAGCTGACAGGAAATGACTGAAGCTTACTGCAATGTCATAATTGCAAGTTGGGCATCAAGCACCCAGATTGCAATCACTGCAGGGATGCTGTGATGGCCAGAACTCTGAGGACCCATCATAAGTCACCCTCATTCAGCACCATCGGGAGCTTTAAAAATTGCTAAACAAGTGGTTGTAACCTGAGGACCAGAAATGCTGATAGTCCTTCATTTCAGCAAAGTGGGGGGAGGGGGCTAAGGCCAAGAACAGGAGTTCCCTGCTTTGTCCCCTATGCTATAAAATGGCTTGAAAGGACAGATTTGCTCTAATGTGTCCAATTTATGGAGAAGTTTAAGATAGAGCTTTTCTGGAGTTGTTTTTAACTGTTTAAAAGGGCTGATGCTATCATATGAATGTATTGTTATTGTATGTTGCTCCAGCTTTTCGGAATGGATGCTGATTTTATTATACTGCTGTGACTCTTTGAATTGCAATGGAATAGATATTTGATAAATAAATATATATTTTCTCATGAAAGGAATATGTTTTTGCTTCTCTTGTTAACAAGTGAGGAAGAATAAATCCTTGGTGATTTGTGCTTAACCTTAACCTATCCTCTAGAGATCTGACAGTAAATCCAAACTGCCTTCTATACATCCAAATGTGAAGGCAGGGGTAAAAACAAAATGGAGTCCACATATGACCCATCAGCCATTCAGTGGTCTCCTGATTTTAATCTTTTTTTCAGTTGGGGGTGTGGTTCAAGACAGTTTAAAGGTAAAATTGATGTCTTAACATTTGCAAATACATAAAACACCCCTTCACTTCTAAAACTTTTGAAAGCTTTTCCCAAAATACATTCTAGAAGGGACCCCTGATGATGCCATAAAAAATCTGGACACACTTCCAAGACTATGGAAGTTGGGTGCCTCTGCTTTTTTTTTAAAAAAAATTTGATTTATATGCCGCCCTTCTCCGGAGACTCAGGGCGGCTTACAATGCGCTAAGCAATAGCCTTCATACTTTTGTATATTTATACAAAGTCAGCTTATTGCCCCCACAAACTGGGTCCTCAATTTACCTACCTTCGAAAGGATGGAAGGCTGAGTCAACCTTGAGCCTTGGTGAGATTCGAACCTGCAATAATTGCAGGCAGCTGATGTTAATAACAGGGCTTTAGACCACTGTACTATCCAAGGCTTTAGGGGACTTACATAATAAATCTTAGGGACTGGTGCATCTGAAATAGAGGGTCACTGGGAAAATAATTTTTAAAAAGTAATGTAATGAATTGTTTTTGAAATGCGACAATTAAAATGTAGACATCATTTGCTGAATCTGTAATCAATCCAGTCCAAGACTGGCTACTTAAGCAATTTCAATTTACTGAGTTGTTAAGAGTGATGTAGGTGTCAAAAGTTAGTATGTATATTTCACTCAGAATCATTTTTGGCTTTAATTTCTTGTTTGGTAATGTTTTAGTCCTTGGATTTCTTTGGTCCAAAACACTTCTTATCATGTCCTTGAACTCTTTAGCCCAAGAGCGGATAACTTGCTACCTTCCAGATGTTGCTGAATTATAACTTCCAATCTATCTCACCATTGGTAAAGCTTGCTGGAATCACTTCATTGCTTAGAAAAAGTGTAACTATAAGAGCAAAGGGAAAGAGAGCAGAAGTAGTATATAGCCTACAAGAAATTATCAGCTAAATAATTAGAATAGAATAGAATAGAATAGAATAGAATAGAATAGAATAGAATAGAATAGAATAGAATAGGAATAGGAATAGGAATAGGAATAGGAATAGGAATAGGAATAGGAATAGGAATAGGAATAGGAATAGGAATAGGAATAGGAATAG